>JARHVA010001927.1:67500-667500 GCA_037957365.1 Torreya grandis | reverse complement strand
AACATGCCCCTCCCTTAGTATAGTGTATGTGATATGGGCCAACTACTGAATCAAATTAAAATCACTGTTCCACTCATTGAGTTGTTACATATCCCTAAACACAGGAAGAGAGCTTTTGAATATTTGGAGTTTTGCAAGGGATCAACTACTAATGATTTTGAAATGTCCCAGGTGTTATTAGAAGATTAAGAGTTGGGGGATGTTTATGAGCCTTCTCCTAAATTCTATCTAGGAACTGCATTGGTGGAGAGTCAGTTGGGCATGGAGCCATTTTATACAATATTAATGATCAATGATATGATTATCCACAATTGTATGTTTTATTCTGGTGCATCTTAAAATGTTATACCTTTATGTGTCTTGAATGAACTCAACATAAAAATAACATCTACCTTTGGCAAGTGTTATGCTATGGATTCATGAGAGGTGTCAGTTGTTGGGCAAGGTAAAGGTTTGGTTGTGCAATTGGTGGTTCACCTAGGTAAGTTTTTAAATATGGATGTGGTAGTTATAGATTCCGCCCCCCCAAATGGGGAATGTTGCTATCACAAAAGTGGGTTGTCGGTATGGGGGGAATGTGTAAATAGACCTTTCTTATGCTATCATCGCCCTAGAAGGTAAAATAGTCAAAATTCATAGGGAACCTAAGATGTTACATATAGTTGAAGATCCAAATCATGCTCTGAATGAAGTAATGTACACCAATGTTGAATTGGGTGTTTTTATTGATACTATTGATGTGGATGAACAATCTATTATCATTGATACATAGCCTGGTATAGAAGTTGTTATTTACGAATTGTTCTTCGATGGGGCTTGCTCTAGTGTCGAGAATGGGGCTAGAGTGATTATAAATTATCCTAATGGGGAGAGGTATAATTTTTCCTTCCACCTTGATTTTAATTACACTAACAATGTTGCTGAGTATGAAGTGCTTCTACTTGGTTTGAAGATTGCATGTAAGCACAGGATCAAGTGTCTCTCTATCAAAGGGGACTTAGAATTAGTGGTGAAATATATATGTAATGCATATGCCACCAAGTGTAAAAGATTGAAATAGTACCAAAATATTGTATGGGATTTGATTGAAGGATTTGATGCATTCAACATCTCTTATCATGATAAGGAATTCAACCAAGAAGCTAACAAATTTGCTAAGGGGCTCAATTTGATATTTCAAGCATGAGCCCATATTGTCAATACCAAGTGGATGTGTTTTCTCAACCCTCAATCTTAAATAACATTTATCACTGGCAAGTATTCGAGGATGAAGACCAAATCAAAAGTTTCTTGACTTGTGAAGTAGAATTTCATGATCAGCTTATGGACTTGGAATCTATGGTTCAGACCTGTGATGGAAAAGACACTTTATTTGGGAAAGAGGTCATTCAACTCAAAATGAAAACTATCCTTAGGGGATTGGTCATCTTAGAGGCATCCTTTGATGGAGTAGATAGATTGAGGTCAAGATAAGCATTTGTCTCAAGGAATATCACTGAATATGATTTGGGTTCCCTAGGAATCCAAGAAAAGTATGGTTGGGTAATTGTCTCAGCACTGAAGAGAAAAGAGATTATAAATAGCTCCTAAGGAAATATTAGGACTACTTGGCATGGTCTTATTCAGAGCTTAAAAATTATAGAGAGGACTTGTTCCAACATGTCATCCCACTGTATCCAAATAGTATGCTATTTAGGCATAATCAGAGGCCTATCAATCCCATCTTTGCCACCAAGATACATGTTGAATTGAAGAAGTTAAGATATGGTGGTATATTTATCCTGTTAGGTACTCATCTTGGGTAGATAATTTGGTACCTGTGTGCAAGAAGAATGGTGATATTTACCTTTGTGTGGATTTCCACAATTTGAATAAAGCTTCCCTAAAAGATAATTATCCCTTGCCCAACATAATTTATTGCAAGATGTTATTGGGTCTAAAATGTTGTCAAATCTAGATGGTTTCTCTGGCTATAACCACGTTGTGGTCAAGGAATCTGAGAGGTCTAAGACTACATTCACCACACCATGGGGCACCTATGTGTATATGTGAATGCCTTTTGGGCTAATGAATGTTGGTGCAACATTTTAGCATGCCATGGATGTTGCTTTTGCAAGGATGATTGGTCAATTTATTATTGTATATTATGATGATGTTACTTTTTACTCCAAAAGAAGGGATGAGCACTTGAGACACTTGGAGAAGGTATTAATTAGATGAAGAGAATTCGGTATTTCCCTCAATCCTAAGAAGTGTTATTTTGGAGTTCAAAAAGCTAAATTGCTAGGACATATAGTGTCCAAGGAGGCTATTATGATTGACCCTAAAAGAGTTAAGGCCATTGAAAAAGTGCCCATCCCACAGTCCAAGAAAGTAATTCAATCTTTCTTTGGACAAATTAATTTTATAAGAAGGTTTGTGTCTAACTTTATTGAAATCACCCTGCCTATTACTTCTATGTTGAGGAAGGATCAAGTTATTAAATGGGATGAAAGGGTTATGCAAGCATTCAATGATGTCAAAGGAGCTTTGAAGTATACTTCTATTTTAGCCAGTCCTGATTACACCAAGCCATTTCATATTTTCTCCTTTGAATCACCCCATACCATTGATGTTATGTTATTACAAAATAATGATGATGGTCACAAGCAACCCATAGCTTTCTTTAGAAAAGATATGCAAGGGTCTAAGTTGAATTACACCCTTATGGAGAAGCAATATTTCACTTTGATGAAAGTGGTTAAAATATTTAGATCTTATATCTTGAGTTCAAAGATTACTGCTTATACCCCTCACACCATGGTGAAGGATATCTTGACGCAGATCGATGTCTCCAGTAAAAGGTGTAGATGGGTAAATAAGCTATAGGAATTTGATATAGATATCCAAACCACCAAATTGGTGTGAGGAATGGGCTTGCCCAAGCTTATAGCTGAGATGAATTTACAAGTAGTTAAAGTGAAAAACATTGTTACCAATACCAGTAGCACTTTGGATTAGTTTAGTGCATCCCAGTGGTATAAGGACATTGTTTATTATCTATGTAGTATGTGTTGTCCTCCCAACTTGGAAAACAATTAGAGGACTCTCAAATTAATCTCCCAAAAGTATGACCTGATTGATAATGGATTAGCAAGGAAAAACCTTGATGGGGTCCTTTTAAGGTGTGTGTTAGAAGACCAAGTTGATGGCCTGATTGAATATTTTCATAGTGGAGTGTGCGGTGGCCATTTTGAACCTAAAGTTACTTCTCATAAAATTCCTAGAGCTATTTATTGGTTGCCATCACTATTCAATGATATTTCTTAGATAGTTAGGTGATGTGAAAATTTTAACGCTTTATAGGTAGATTAAAGGCATCTGGTTCTCTCCCTTTACAACTAGTTACTATTGAAGATCCATTTAGGAAATGGGGCATGGATTTCATTGGTGAGATTATTGAGGCTTTAAGTATTGGGCATAAATAGATATTACTTGCAACTAATTATTTCACCAAGTGGGTGAAATCAATCCCCACTAGGAAGGCAACATGACAAGTTGTAATGGACTTCCTATCGAATAAGATTATCTATAGGTTTGGTGTGCCAGTCAATATCATTACTGACAATGTAATGAGTTTTAAAGCCAAGACGTTGGAGTTAATGTGCAAATATTATGGGATTGAGCTCACTTATGCTTCCAATTATAATCTTTAAGGGAATGGGCAAGTGGAATCAAGTAACAAAAACTTACCTAAGATTATCAGAAGAACATTAGAAGTCAACAAGAAGAGGTGAGTTAAACATTTGAAATTTACCCTGTGGGCTGATAAGATTACTCCTAAAAGAGCCACAAGAAGGAGTCTTTTTGATCTTGTCTATAGAACCCAAGTGGTTTTGCCCATCAATCTATAACTTCCTACCTATAGTCTGATGCAACAACTTAGGAAGGATGAATACACTGACCACTATGAAAAAAGAATGAACCAAATTTAGGAATTGGATGAGTCACACAGGTTAGCCCATGAGAAGTACCTCAAGTTCAAGGAGAGGTTAAAGTGAATATTTAATAGGAAGATCACTCCCAGAACTTTTCAAATAGGTGATTTGTGTCTACTTTAGGATAGAGAACATGAAGAGAAAGGTTAGCATAACAATTTTGATACTTTGTGGATGGGCCCTTACTCAATTGACTTTAGGATTGGGGAGCATACTTTTTCCCTAAGAGATCTAGATGGATAAATATTGGAGTTGCCTATCAAAGGTAGGCATCTAAAACATTTCCTAGATTGAGTTCATCTGTAATTTTGTACCATATTATATAGTGTTGTATTTCTTTTTTTCTTGTTGTTTTGTTACCCCTTTGTCTGGGCCTTATTTATGTAGTTCATCTCGTTTTGTTTTTTTCATGTGTTCTTTTTTTGGTTCCTCCTATTCCTATGTTTTTGTAGGGGTGTCATTTTTTGTTCAGCCTTCCTATCTACTAAAAGTTGTTTTGTCCTAACTCTGAGGCCCAATGGATTGGCACTTGGTCTTATTTCTATGGTTCTTTTCACACCCACGGGGGGTATGCATCCCTGAATGAGAGCCTATGTTAGTGATCGAGATTGCATTGAGGCAATTACGCCCTTGTCAATGGAGAGTGCCTAAAATTTAGACCACACTGAGTATTAAAGCCTATAGCTAAGTCTTTTTGTCCTCATGCTTTCCTTGGGAAGGTCATGTTCTTCATAAAAATTGGTTGAGTCCATTATGTGTTGTCTTTCAAGTCAATGCACTCTCATAAATAAATTAATTCTCCTTAGACGGTAGAAGAATATTGTACCCCTCCTTGAATTGATTAGTGGTACAAAGGTTAAAAATAGTCAAAGGCTTGAGCAAGCATTTATGATGGACATGTGGCAGCATCTCAAAATGCTTTTGGTTTTGATTCTTTTTCAAAGGTTGTCACACTTGTGTTTTTGCCGCCAAAGGTGCAAGTATTTTCCAAGGTCTAGACTCCTCAAATCATGTCATGTGGTTGTCTCTTAAGGGTCTTAGTTTTCAATCCCTTTTGGAGGAATGCCTTCTCTCAAAAAGTGGGAGGAAGTGCAATGAGTCCTTGAGGACCGAGACATTAGGGTGGTCAAGTAGGATCATGACACATGGCACTTTTACTAAAGCCCAGATTATATTTCACCAAGACACCGAGGAAAGAGAAGGGTGAGACATTACAAATGTCCCTGATACCCTAAATGCCCATATTTTTTACACATGTCAAGTTTTTTCTCTTCAAAGGAAAGTTTGGGGTATGTGGCATCTCCTCACTAGATAATATGAGGGGTGAGGAGGTGAAAAGGTTCCTGACGACTTGATGGGTGTTGAAGGTGGACTTTCACTTATTTGATGACACATGTCATAGGGATGATTGTTCAACTAGAAGAGGAAGCACTGACAAGTTTCCCTCCTTTTCTTTTGAATAATGCTCAAAGATATTAATGTGGTAGTTGAGTATTAGTTGTTCTTCATCAAGACTTAATTGCTAACCCTAATTTCAAAAGGAGGTGATTATAACTAAGTATTTTCCTTGATTTTAATACACCCTTCACAATTAGATCTCACACTTATATTTTCAAGTGATTTGTGAACCAGAGTGGTGCGAGATGAGAGTAGAAACTTCTCTTATATTTTTCAAGCATTTTCTTGCTCATGTTGCATATTTTTTAGTGTGGTTGTAAGTATTCTCTAGGTTGTTAATTCAGTTCTTTGAAGGATAATTTTGGAGGAGTTATAGAGTTAGTTTCTAAGGGAGGGTATTTTTCAATTTAAGGGAAGACAGTGTCATGTTAGTTTGAAAAAATGGCATCTTCTTCTTCTATCCCTATAAAAAGTAACATTACTTCAATTCTTGATGGGATTAGGGACACTAATGTCCAAGGTTTAGATTTTATTACCCTGTCAAATATTTTGCAAAAACCTAATCCCCCTAAGGTGGTAGATAATTTGGGTATGAGTTATATGGTTCTAATAGCAACTTTTCCACTAGCAGCCTCATACCCAAAGCCGATTATTACATGCATGAAGGTGTATAATGAGGATACAAGAATTGTACTTGATGGGATCTAATCATTTATCTACTCATTCACCCCTTAAGATCTTAGTTCCATACTCAGGATACTACCATAACCTGAGGTAATTGTTTTGATTATAAAAGAATGTCAGGTGTACATTGACAAGAATGATAGCTTCATTTGGGCAATTGTAAACACTTGCTAGCTCACCAAGAAGAAAACTAAGGTTTCTAGATTGACTAGGAACCTTAAGTTAGTAGAGTTCAAGGATCTACCATGGTATGTTATCGCCATGGCTGCTAGGGTTTATGGGATACCCATAATAGATAAGTTTGAGCCTTGGATGTTTTCCATCCTTATTTGTGTCCTAGAGGGTAAGAAGTAGTAGGACTAGGCCTCAATTCTAAGTAATAACCTCCACAACTAAATAATGTAGTTTTGGGTGGCCATCTTTTCTAAGGAAGAATTTATTGGTACATTTTATATGACTTCTTACCTCATGTATAGCTTAGTACATAACAGAGATTTCCCCAAACTCACTAAGAATCCCTCTAGTCTCAAAATTTATGAGTTGCATCATAAAATGACTTTAGAAGGTTTTAAGAACTAGGCCAAGGTATATAATTATTTTTTCAATACCATGATAATTGTCTTCTACCCTTTGAGGAGCTTAAATAGAATGACCAAGGTGGCATGAGAGGTGATTGACAGGGTCGGTGTGGTGTATATTGAATTCCACACTTTTACATACATCTGGGTGAGTGGTTATTCAAGGGCACCCTACAAGCTACCTAGGTATGTTGATGACATGGTAGCACTCATGGAATTGTGTAGATAAATGGTTACCCCACATGAGATGATTGTGGCAAAGAAGATTAACAACCCCTTCAAGTTCCCTGTATAGATAGGATATTACGCATGTCCTACTCTAGACAAAGCACAGGGGTTGGAATAAGAAATGGGGTGTTTTTAAATAGACAAGATGCTTCCTTGACCAAATTATGACATAAGGTGGTTGATTAACACTACTACAAGTGTATTTATGCACTAGACACACTACGAGGACATCTATTTAGAATGTACAATAGAGGATCAAGTAAGGAAAATTAACTACCTGAGGCTCACCGTTCAAGAGATTGTTGTATATGGCATCATCCCCATCCCCAAGGACATGGTAGATGATAAGGCTACAATGTCATCAACTTACACTAAGGAGAATATATAGATGTAGTTTATAGCTCAAGTAGACTTCACAGTCCTAGAGAATGATTCAATTACACGGAGGGTGTGTTATATTATGAAAAGAACATTTGGCTAGCTAAAGTCATAAGGTGTGGACCTCACTACAAATGATACCCCTACCCTCTGGGAGCTTAGATCTATATAGGATCTCAAGGTGATTCTTTCCCCCTACACTGGATATTTAGCAAGCCCTCACATGGAAGCCAAAGGCAAAGGGAAAAGGTTGGTAGGTGATATTAGTTTCACCAAGCTGGTCAATGTTGATTAGATAATAGTATCATGATGCAAGTCCAGACTATCTTTCACAAAATTGACCAACCTTGTTGAAAGTTAGACTTATATTTCCACTAGGAAAGTGTAACTTGTAAGTGATTTTCCCATTTTGATCACTGCTAAAAGATCTCCTACCACTTTAACTAGACTAACCATTGCACTAGCCCCTCGGCCCATGTAATTAGCAGAGCCCATTCTACCCCTAAAAATATACACAAGGAAAAGCGGAGGGGAGGAGCAAGTAGAGAATTCAAAGACTAAAAGGAAGAAGAAGCTATTGCAACCTCCACCTGTAGCCCCTAAAAAAAAGAAAGAGATCATACATCTAGATGTACCCTCTCAGTATGAAGCTATAAAATCCTAAGGAGCAAAGTCCTTGTATGCCCAAATATTAAGGGATATGATTTATGAAGAAGACTTGAATGATGATAGGCCTATTACAAAAGTAGTAAAGTGGCTAGAGGTATTCACTCCTTCCCCAATGAGGACCACCCAAATAACTCCAAGGGAAAGGCCATAGACTCCTATCAAGGTTCTAGTAATGGGATTGTTTAGACCAAAACCACTCTCAAGAGACAAAGACAAAGGTAATAAGGAGAGTGTGTTAGCCTCAAATGACCATTTATCCTTCAAATATGTGATACAAGTAGGTGTTGAGGTATCCATGCAAGCCTAAGCTCCACCCCAAAAAAAAATTATCTCCTCAAACACAGAAGCATTTATCTAGGCTATGATCACCTCACCATCAAAACAAGAGGTGGAGGGTGAGACAAAATGTATATAAGGACCTGGGGAGAAACTTGAAAATGAGTTGAGGCTAGAAGATCAAGCCCCCATTAATAGTGAAAAGGTAGAGGCTCAAGGAAAAAAATAACTAGATGTTGTGGTAGCTATGGAGACAACCCCACAAGACCATCCCTCTCTAGTATACACAAGTTCAACACAAGAAAGAGAGGCTTCACCTGAGGAAGATAGGGTATCAGGCTCGAAAATGGGTACCCCTATGCCTTTAGGTATAAATAAAGACCAAGGTGATGAATTTATAAGGGAAGGAACTTCCACTAGAATTACTTTTATTGAAGTACCTCGAGGGCTCCTTCCCCAAATAAAGGTCCATGATCCTAGAGGGCACAAGAGTTCTGAGGCCATGATTGGTGATAAGCCACCTAAGCACAACAAGGAAGACACCATAGCCTCTTCCCAAATTTCCCAACTAATAACATAATTTGATCGGGAAGTAATACCACCTCCTTAGCCCACAAGATAGGAGAGTATCATTGATAGATTGTTATTGGGGTCCCAAAAGCAATCTAAAGTAGTTATCAAGGTCTTGGAGTAGGTTGACCTAGGAAAAGAGGGAGAGAAAGAAGTTGGAAGGAAAGAGGTAGAGTTGGAAAGTGATGAGGATATAGAGAAAATAACAATAGTCTTGCACCCAACCCCTATCACTTTCCATCTGACTACTATTCTAGCCACACCACTATTCAGCATGTCCAAGTTAGCCTCGAGGTCCACAACTCCAATGGGTTTTTAGACTAGGCACCTCTTCTAGGTCAAAGAATAGGTTAAGGAGAAGTGGGGAATTGAAAGTAAATTGGGAGATATGGATGTATTAAATATTACCTAGTCATACAATGTAAAACCTCCCAAGAAAGCCAAAGCACTCTCCCAAACTACTTTCACTAATACTATAGAGAGAACATAAGAGATAGTTATTCCCCCTCATGGTGTTACAAAGAATGGTGTTCCCCTTAAGAGATATGTAGCATATAGATATGATCTAGGAGAGACTTCAATAAATGAGATCAAGCATAACTTTTAGGTTTTGGTGAGCATGGTGTCTCATCAGATGGATAAAGACAAGGCGTCAATGGAAGAGCTTAAGATGTAGAACTAGGCAATGATCTAGTTCCTACAAAATTTATTGAGAAATCCTAAAGCAGTACTTTCAACTACCAGTATAGCCCCAAGTCCCCTCATTTCCTCTTGGGATGCACTTAATTTTGGCCTAGGTGAATATTTAAGGACCAGAGGATGGGCGATAAAAGAGTGGCAGAAAGACTTGATAGTCTAAGACAAGGAGGTCATCTACACAACATTGGGATGGCTTAATGATGCAATGGATAAACAAGAGGAGTGAAAATCCTTAGCATTAGTTTATGAACTATATATAAATATCTAGGAGGAACTTGGGCCTAAGGTAGATGAGTTATGCAATGTAGGCAAGGATACCTTGATTGCAAAAAAGGTCATCACCTCAGATGATCTTAAAATACCTAGAGACTTCCAACTAGCCATAAAACATAGGTTAGTAATGCTTAAGGATGGCACCTTCGATATAAAAAGGGAAGAGTAGTCTTTTAATGCCACTGAGATGGAAATCAAGGCCTCCTTAAGGGGAATGGTGAAGCTTGATGGTACAGTTGACATGACAAAGGAATTGATAAAAGGTGCCCTAAAGAGTCTTATCGATGCATCTCATGAAAGATTCAATGGCCAAAAAATAAGGGAGTTGGTGCAAATCAAAAAATATTATGATCAATTGAAGGTATTGGTCAAAAAGAAACAAAAAACACTTCAGGGGAATACCAAGTGGTTATAGGAATATGAGGTTAGATTCAAATATCAGGGAGACCCAGACAAGAAAATCTTCACTGCCATGATCAAGAAGTTTGTTGCTTAGAAAAACAGGCTGGCATAGGGCTCGATCATCAACTTTGATTCCATGACATGACCAAATCATTTATATTTTTCCTTGATTGATGTAAATATCATTCCTTCTCTCTTTTCCTCTTCTCTCTTTTTCCTTTAGTCTTTATACTTCACCCATTAGCGGCACGCCTCTCATAGGAATATTCTTTGGAGAAAGGGATATTTTGGTTTGGTTACATAAGTGGACAAAGGTTGTTTTATCCCTTTTTGGGGTTTGCTTTATGTGGTGTATGGAGACCGTCCCACTAGGATGAGATATCAAACATGTCACTTTCATTAGAGCACAGTCATTATCTCAGGAATCCTTTTTTTTGTAACTAATGAGCTTCGGCCCCAAAAATGATTTCTCTAGCTGGATCATCTCATTGGGATATGCCATGTATTGGTTTGAAAATTGTATAAGTAAAGGAGGTTTGTTCCTTTACAAAGGTTGATTAATCAGAAAATTTTGAGAAAAGAGCTATCACTCTGGAGAATTTCTTACTATGTAAACTCTTTGGTGTCAAATTAGTTTCTTGTGTAAAACCATTAACAAGCTTTGAGACCATATTGAGATGTTCCCCTATTACAAAGATGACTTGCATAGTGTACATGTTGTATAATTTCCACCACATACTATATGTATCTAAATTTTAGATGGATAATGGAATATGCTTGTGTTTTATTGCTCTGTCTCATTGTTGAAATCTAATGCGTTATTCTGAGTTTTTAATTTATTGGTATTCTCACCCTTTCCTTTTGTGGTAGTCATCTGGGAAATGTGTTGAGATTATAAAATCCTTTAGTTATATAATTCAAAGTGAATTATTAATAGAATTTTTTAGGGGTAATCCCAAGCTCATGGATTCAATGAGAAAGAGCTCTTGAATGATTACTTCTAGCTTTACTTGTGATTATTTCAAGGAACTACGAAGTATTGTTTCATTCTATTTATTTTTGAAGGTTCTAAAATAGTTGTTTGTGGAAGTGACATGACAGTTCAATCATTTTCTCCTCTCTCATTTGGCACCCATCCATATCTTTTTTTGAAATCAACCCACCTTGTCTTACCCTGCTCTTAACACACTAGTTGTTTATCATAAGTGTTACTTGCATCGCAAATGCATGAGATCTTGCATATTTGGAATGTATTTGCATTTTTGTGCTTAAAATATTAAGAGTTATAGTTTCCTATGCAGTTTTTATTATTGAGTAGTTTATAAAATGGAGATTGTAGCTACCCTTTCATCTATCTCTAGTAGCTTGTATGTGACTTAAAGCATTTGTGCATTTCATGTGATAACCCTTGCGGGTGAAGTGTGAAAACTTGGTTATGCTTTAGTCATTTTTCCTTTATGTGCCAAGAATCCTTATGAAGATTAAAGTATAAAACCCCTCCATGTGAGTAAGCTACCTCAGAGGTTCCCTCACCTTAGTTTAGGCAGAGCCAAAAGTAGTAGGGAGTTAACCATACCCTTTGTAGGTGTCTCTTAGTCATTGTCTATGCTCAGTTCTTTGTTTGATGTTAAACCCTTCCCTGGCTATAATGACATATTAATGAGATTTTCATCCTTGTTTGCCATTTTTTGTAAGTGTGCAAAGCTGAGAATACGAGGTATACAATTAGGAACCAACAAGTCCCACTTTATTAGGGATGGATATCTAAGATCTAGTGTAAGAATGACATTCTCATGAAAAAGGTTAGTGAAGGCAAGGTATTCAAAGTGGCTAAGAATAGAACCCATTTTAGTGTCTGAATAATCATCCTCTGACTCACGAGAAGAGTCACTTTAGAAAAGTGTGAGATGTGTATTGAGCAGATTAAACCTATGCCATGTTTAAATTCATTTGTTTTTACCATTATGGTTCCAATGGATCCTTGTTCATGGAGGTTGAGGCCTTTACCTTTATAATTCATTATGTTACACATGATGGACTTAGCAATATGATATTTTCTATTGGTAAATCAAGTAGCTAGTTCATTGAAGTAAAGCCAAGAAGGATTGGAATTTTTGATATGTTTGTCTAAAAGGAAACCACTTTCTATAAATCTTGTTTTGCCAAATCTATTAACCAATTTATTATCCTTTTGATGGCATGGCCTGCCATAATTATGTGGATTTGTATGGATTATAATTGTATATTTGAAATCTTGGATTAAATACTCATTCATTCATTTATCAATGATTTTGAAATGGGATGAGGAGGATAAAGATGCTTTGGAAATGTGTGGTTGGTTTGAATCTTTCTCAATAGAAGGTTGATTGGAAGCTTGTTCTATAGAGGGTTAATTGGAAGCCTCACTAGTTGAAGTCTTTTCAATAGAAATAAAAGTAGTTGGTGAATTAATCCAACCACCAAGAAGAGGTGTTTGAAACAAATTTTTAGGATGGACATAATTTTCAAGTGAATGATAATCCTAAATGGAAGTAAATTTATCATTGGTAACTGGTAAACAATTGGATTTTTGGTATTTTCTTTCCAATAGCTTGCAATATTAGAAGGGTACAGGATCACCTTGAATAGTGACTTCCATACCTTCATGTGAAAATTTTAGATAGTGATGTAGAGTGGATGGGATGTCATTCATGGAATGTATACATGGACATCAAAGAAGTATATTTTAAGGTAGATCAAGATCAAGTACATGGACTAGTGTTTCTTTTATAACATACCCCACTATCAAAGGAAGATAGATTGTGTCGATGGATTATCGCTCATTATTTTCATATAACTTTATAGCAATTATATTGGTTTCTAATGTTATCTTTGGATATACTAAGTATTTTATTAGTCATAATATATATATATTTAATGATGAACCATTGTCTATAAAAACCATCTTCACCTTCTGCCTAGATATGATAACCTCTGTGTATAATGGAAGGATCCCAAAGGAGAGACATCAAAATGGTCAAATGTTACTTGATTATTAGTTGAAAAATTACCTACTAAAGCTTATAATTTTATATATTTGATGTATTGAGGGTCATTATACTCTTTAATGACTTTATATAAGATATATTTATATATAGGGGACGTCTTGAGAAGGTCTAATATAGAAATATTTATGGGTGTCTTCTTAAGATGATTGATAATATTATACTTACATTTAACATTAGAGGATGATGCACTTAGAATAGTAATATTTGCACACCTTGTAGTAATAACACACTCTTGGGGTTAAAAAGTAATGGCATTGATGTGGTTATTGATAAAATCAATGCTATTGACTATATAGTCAAAAGGATGACTAGTTTGGTTGACATTACTAACTTCAGGTTGTTCTTGTTTTTGCTTGCCTTTTCCTTGCTCATGATTGGGGAATGGATCTTGGTATATCCATAGATTTTTATTGTTGGATGTTTTAGATACTTGATTTTTAATTGTTATGTCTCCTTTGTCAATGAGGTCTTGAAAACAGTGCTTGAGGTGCATACACCGATTAGTAGAATGTCCTTTGATCCTATGATATTCACATTAGTTATCTTCTTTGTACCAATAAAGTTTAGGAACATTTTCATTAAAAGGTTCAATGTTATTCCAAGTGATCATGTTAGCGTGGCCAACTTTTAGGAAACATTTTCATAAGTTTCACTCAATTGAGTGAATTTATGCTTAGGTATTCCTTGTTTGGGTTGTCCATCATGAATATTTATGTTATTGATAGGTTGGGTGTAAGTTTGTATTTTATTTGGATGGGTTTGAATGTGTTTAACATCAGCCACACCATATCCAACAAGGTTATTATTCTTTACAAAGAATTTTAGTTTTTCCATTGGTTTAGAGGAATTATTGTCAGGTTTAAACATCTTGATCATACCTTTATTAATTAATGTTATTTCAACTTCCACTCTTTTTTCAATGATTTCATCAAATGATCTTGGGCAAAGGAGTAATAAATGATGTCTCGAGTCTGAGTTTAAATTATTCATAAATATGTCCACAAATTTGGTTCAATAAATGATCATGTAAAATGACTCATCATTGCTTGCCATCTTTGTAAGAAGGAATCAAAGGTTTCAACATTGCATTGTTTGGTATTGTGTAAATCCAAAGTGGTCAAATATTTTTTGATGTTATAGAAAAGTGGAAAACAAATTTCTCAGAAATGTCCTTAAAAGTAAAGATAGATCCTTTTGGAAGCCATAAAAACCATTCAAGGGCTTGACCCCTGAGACTTCATATAAATAATTGTAACAAGTATTCATTATTATAAGCAACATCGACACATGCTGATATAAGCATGTTAAGTGTTCTTTGGGATCTCCTTTAGCTTTGTATTTATAAAATTTTGGGATTATGAATTATTTTACAAAATTTATGGTCATGGTACTTAAATCCTAAGGATATGAACAAATTTCCTCAAATTTAAATTATTTTTGCCTAGATTAAGAACCATCTTGTAAGCCTTGAACCCTATATTTTATGTTTTGGAACTCTTATATAAGATATGGAAATAATTAGTTCATTTGACTTGTTGGATAATAGAATTTGGAGGGTTGATCATTGAATTGGTTTGTGTTAGTTTGGTTTTGTTAAAATTAGTTAGGTTATTGGCTAAAGTTATTTGGAGGTTGGTTGGTAAAGTTAACATTTTATGGATTTGAAAAAGGGTTAGGATTAGTGTTATAACCAAGGATCATTGGGTTTGGATTATCATTGAAACCAAATTTTGTTGAATTTAGATTAGTGTTAGAACAAATTTTGTTTTATTTGGATTAGGGTTGAAACCAAGGTTTGGATTATTTGCAAAGTGAATGTTTAGATTTGGTTGACTTGGATTGGTGTTGAAGTTTGAGTTTGTTGGTGGAGGATTGGTGATAAAGTTTGTGGGGTTTAGGATAGAATTTTAACCAAAATTAGATTAGTTAAACAAGTTGGGATTGAGTTGTGGATTCATATTATAATTTAGATTGGATGGGTTAGAGCCTATATTTAAGTTAGAATTGGCTTGGTTTGGTTGAAGTGGGTTTTGGTTTAGATTATATTGATTTTGGTTAAGGATATATCTAGGATTTATGTTTAAATTATTGGGGTTAAGGTTTGCATTAAATTTGGGATTATTTGAATTAGTTGAGTTTTGGTTTTGATTTGAATATAAGCTAGGATTTGGGTTGGGTTTAAAGGATGCGTTTGGACTGGAGCTAACATTAGTTGGAGTTGAATTTGGATTGGGTGCAATCGATCTAAGAGTATTGGGATGAGAAAATTGATTTGGTAAACCACTATTTAAATTAGGATTGTTAACCATACATGAATTAATTCTCAAACTTGGATTATATGGTTGGATTGGTGAGCTAGAATAATGATTCAAGCTCTGATTTTGACTTGGATTAGTAATGATATGTGAGCCTTGAAGACTCTAATTTGGGTTTATTTATGAGTTTGAATGAAGATTCAAACTTGGATTGATTTGACCATGACCTTACGAACTTGGATGTACATTAAAATTTGGTGTAATCAAACTTGGATTGGTTAAACTCGAATGTATATTCAAGATTGGATTGATTTGTTGTGTGATTGGTAAACTTAAATGAAGATTCAATTTTTGGTTGGTTGGATTGATGATTGGTCAATTTGAATGCATCTTCAAACTCAGATTGGTTTGAAAAATATGTGAAGGTAAACTAGGATTCACATTCACATTAGTATTACCAAAAGGATTAGTTGGTTGATGAGATTTAAAATGTCTAATGTCTTGGTTACCATGGTGTGCATGGATTTCTATATAAAATGGATGACTTATTTGGGATGATTCCTCACATAATATAGATTTACTTGTGCCTTGAGAGACTTTAGGATTAGGATTTGAGGATGCTACAAGGGAATTTATACCCTCTAAATAACCTTGACATAACCACAAGTAGAAGGTAAATTCTCTTTACTTACGATTAGGTATTACAAGTTTTGCACATCAAATCCAAGTAAGAATTTTGCTCCAAAGCACAAGGCTTGAATCAAGAATTCATTTTTATTTGAAATAATGTATTGATCAAAGGAGGGTAGAGCTTGGATATATTTGGGGCTACCCTCATCTTTGTAAACTCGTCCCTCTTCTTCTTATTTAGTGGTTTCATATATTTATAAATGATGTTCTTAGCCTATGAATTAAAAAGGGTCATTGTCGAATTGATCAACCCTTACATTTAGATTATTAAGCATGGCCTTTTCCTAGTGATAGAATATATGACTAGGGATAATTAATTTTACTCAAATAAATGAAAAAAATAAATTAAGAATGATAATTAAAGTGACTAAAAAATTCTAATTTAAAACTAATTACTTTTGAGTTCTTAGAAAATTTTGATTTTAAGATGTTTTGATAGCTTTAAAACTCAAAAATAACTATGTTTACACACAAGGATATTTCATCACATGGTAAATCATAAGGAAACAACAAACAAAAATCTTACATTAAATAATCAAGCAATTGCATAAAAAGGTGGAAATCTACGATTAAGGTTGTGAACAACATTTGGTCCTTCTAATGTCATTTACTTATCCATGCTCTTATCCATGGCTTAATATTTCAAGGCACTAACCATGGAGGATCCTTCCATTCCCATTTCCCACTAAGTCCAATTTCAAGGGTGTGTGGAAGGTAACTTATCAACGCTAACTGCTAACCAATGTACTATAATTGAATGACAAATAGGCTTTCCCAAGCTTAAGGTTTACACAATATTATCTAAGGGGAGTCCTCTGATATATATTTCAATATGTTAAGGATTGATTATATGGAAGAAATATATTGAGTAGATGCACACTATTGGGTCTTATTTTAAAGTGTCCAACACATTAATAGGAATTTCAGTGTGTTGACAATTGGAAAAATTGTATTTTGAGGTAACTATTGAACCCTAGGTATTAGAGCATAAAATCCCCTCACATCACTATGTGATTAAATCACACAACCACTTAGTAATTCAAATTTTTAGATCTCAATTTATATACCCCACTAATACATAAGGTTTGGTTTACTACGTGATGGTAAAATCCACACTCAATAGACACCCTAGAAAAAGAAATAAAAAGTTAATGTTTATTTATAATTTCTTGGTATCATCACCAATGTGATGCCAAGAAAAGAGCATACACAAGCACAAGTTGGATAACACAAAAATTATGAAATTACTTTTGATTCCTGAGTATCATCACCAATGTGATGCCAAGGAATGAGTATACACAATTTCACAACACAAATAGAATGTTGAAAAAAAGAAAATAATTAACTCCAATAAATCAAGTGTGAGATAATTACTAAAAATTAAAAATGAAAACTGAAATGAAACATTAGTAGTAAAACATAGAAAGAGTTTGGTTTTTGTTTTAGCTTTTTTGTAAAATTTCTTTGACTAATGTCTTAAAATAATTTGTTAGAGAGCTTATTTTGGATTAGAGTTTAGGCAACCTACAATAGATTAATAAAAACCACAAAAAATAAGAGAAAAACAAGCTTCTATTACAAATTTGCAATTACACAAATAAGTAGAATTATAAAATTGTCACTAGTTAGAGACTAAATATTAAAAAAACATAGGAAAATGCACAGAAATGAATTCATAGTTTTAAAATAATTTTTCAAGTATACTCACCAAATTCACAAATATAGATACCAATTTTGCAAGTTAAAATGATGATTTTGAAGCTGAGAACAACAATTTCATAGTGGATGATGATGATTTTGTAGCTTATCATTATGATTTCACAGCTTCATAATGATTTTATTATTGGCATGCATAAATCCATAGTTACATAGAGAATATAGAAAACACATGGAATGATTTCATAATTTTAGGACAATTTTGCATTTGATTTAATTGATTTCATAGTTGATTTGATTGACTTTGTAGTTAAGGACTATGATTTTGCTGATAAACTCATTAAATTCATAGTTTACCTAAAATAGAGAGTTACAAAAAAGAAAAAACATAGACAAAAGCAAAAATAAAGTAGAAAGATGACAAAAAGAAGAAAATTAGGGAAAAGACTATAAATTCTAGCGAAAATGATTTCACAATTTTAGTTTACAATTTTTTTGTTAACATCTTCAAATTTGTAGTTATGCAGTAGCCACGCATAGCTAAACTTAAAAACTTAGAATGAGACCTACAACTTCAAACAACACTTCCAAGTCAAAGATTATATGCATATGTAGAAGAAAAATTTAAAAAATCAATTGAAAAATGCTTTTAAATGCACTAATAATGAATATGAGATGAAAAATATGAGAGAATGGTCCCATCGAGCATGCCAAAATGTATTGAATAAAATTTAGAAATGCAAATTAAACTAAGAAATCTTAATCTAAACTATCTCAACCTAAGCTAGAGTTACAAACAAAAGAAACAACATAAATTTATACCTTAGTTACAATAAACTTATTCCATTACAATGTGGATTTGATTAGCTCTCTTTGAATTGTGGTTGCTCACTCTTCAAATCTAAGGTAAAATGGATAGCATTTTGATGCAAAAATACTCTTTAATGGCTTTGATTCACTTGTGATTTTGATATCACTCATTAGCATAAGTCAAGATGATAAAAGTTATGGATTTCATGCTTATTTATAGAATTTTAGAGGAAATATCTAACAATGGAGGATTATTTGGATATTTCAAATTATCCAAATAATCTATGATGGATAATCCTCATCTATGAGGATGATGACCATTTCAAATAGTTGAGATAAACATGAAAATTGTTAACTGAGTCACCAAGAATGTGTCAAATTATTTGACAAATCAAGGGATGACTCAAAGGAAGTTGAGGAAGTTGTGGGATTGGTTAGGGTGAGTCAACATGTGAGGGAGATAAAGATGGAATAAATTGGGTGAGGTGTAAAATCCATATTTAATAATTAAATTTATATTTAAAGTGTGCATAATTTATTAGATTGGATTTATTCAATTATTTAAATAAGGAGGGAGATGTCATGAATTATAATTCGAATGTAAGGAAGAATAATTTAATAGGTGTTAAGTAAATTTCAACAATAAATGTATTTAGGTGTCTACATTATCCCCTCTTTGAAATTTAGGTGTCTACATTGGTTATCACCAATTTGGATATTAATGAATATAGGAGGATAATTCGCATGAAGTAGTATCTTATCAGGAATCATGGAAGTGATAGGGAGCTTAAGTGAGAGAGAAGTGTCCATTATTTCAATAACATGGATGGACATATCTTCACATTGTTGAAGTATACTATATTTGGATCTAGATAAGATAGTTTAGTGTCCTATAGGAGGAGGACAAGGGATGTTCATTTTGAACAACAATTGTATTATATAGTTTCAATGATGGGGAGAAGTTCTCATTAGTTTTAAGAAAGGTATTTGAGATGGGAGATGAGAAATTTTTGTGATGCAGAGCATCCCAAGACATTAAGGATGTGTGTGTTAGGATCTTAGATCATAATTGATTACTTTTGTATAAGCAACTAAACATAGAATTAAACCAGAAGTAATAAGTAACTAGAAATTAGAAATAGCAAAGAATAGGAGATATGAGAAATAATATAATCTATATTAAACTCTTCCAGAAGGAAATACAATGAAGAAATCTCACTCTTCCCACACCTCTTGGGTGTATAGTAATTCTCCTTCAAGAGTTCCCTCTCTCTCTCAATTACAATCATAATCAACTCAATTTTTGTTGTTCTTATTGTCTACATTCTATGAGGATCTAACCCTATTATATAGTACTAGGGTTCATGAGCCATGCATTCTCCACCATTAGATGCACCTCTTAATTAAAGGATCAAATCTGTCTTGCCAAAAATAGAAAAGTAGACTCAATACTAGTTTTAGTCTTTACATACAAACTAACTATTCTCCAAAAATAGAATTCTAGAAATGCACAGATGACCGATGCCAGTCTCTGTCTGTCTGGAGATGACCGATGTCGGCCGATACATAACCAATGTCGACAGATGTCGATCGACCCCTGACCATTGTCAGTAGGTTATGACCGACGTCAGTTACTATGTAACCCAGCAACCTCTATATTTGCTCATTAGTGAAGCTTTTAGCTCCACAACTCAATAATCTCCCACTTGGAGATAGACAGTTGCACCTGTACCTATTTAGCAACATCCTCTAGCTTGTTTCTCCATCTTCAAGTTCAATCTTGAAGACCAACAAAAGTTGAATGAAGATTCAACTTCTCATTTGTTACCGGCTTTGTTAACATATCAGCAGGGTTCCTATCCGTATGGATCTTTTCCAGCTTCAACTGACCATCCTCCAATACCTGTCTACTGAAGTGGTACCTAAGCTATATATGTTTGGTTCTTGAATGAAACATTGAATTATTTGCCAAATGATTTGCACTTTGACTATCACTGTACAATTTTCAACTCTCTTACTCCTTTCCCAACTCTTCCATGAACCGAGTCATCCATATCATTTCCTTGCTAGCCTCTGTGACTACAATGTATTGTGCCTCTCTAGTAGACAGGGCAACAACCTTCTATAACTTTGAAATTCAGGTAACCGTCGTTCCACCAACAGTGAACACATATCTTGTGGTGTTTCTCCTACCATCCAAGTCACCTACCATATCTAAATCTACATACCCATGTAGAGAAGTGTTTGACCCTCCATAGCATAAATGCCTACTGCTGGTCCCTCTCAGATATCTAAGAATCCACTGAACTGCTTTCCAGTGTTCCTTTTTTGGATTGGCCATAAACTTGTTGACAACTCCCACTACTTGGGCAATATCAGGTCTAGTACATACCATTGCATACATCAAGCTCCCAACTGCTAAAGCATATGGAACTCTAGTCATGTACTCAACCTCATCTTGTGATTTAGGAGATTGTTCTTTGCTCAACTTGAAGTGTCTAGCCATAGGTGTGCTAACCAGTTTTGCATCATGCATATTGAACCTCTCCAACACCTTATTCACATAATCCTCTTGAGATAAAATCAAACTATGATTTTTCTTATCTCTCTTAATACTCATGCCAAAGATTTTCTTCACTGCTCCTAAATCCTTCATGCCATATGTCTGAGCTAATTTTACCTTAAGCTTAGTAATTTCTTGCATGTGTGAACCTGCAACAAGTATATCATCTACATACAATAACAGGATAATATAATTACCATTATCCAATCTGTTAAAATAAACACAATGGTCAGATTGACATTTACTAAAGCCATGCTCTGTTATAAACCTGTCAAACCTCAAATACCATTGTTTTGGAGCTTGCTTAAGACCATATAAGCTTTTCTTCAACCTGCACACAAGTTTCTCCTTACCTTTGACCTCAAAACCTTCTGGTTGATCCATATATATCTCTTCATCCAAATCTCCATGAAGAAATGTTGCCTTAACATCAAGCTGCTCAAGGTGCAAATCCTCAATAGCAACTAAAGGCAATACAATCTGAATAGAAGTCATCTTTACTATAGGAGAAAAAATTTCACCAAAGTCAATACCTGGTTTTTGTGTAAATCCCTTTACTACCAACCTGGCCTTATGTCTCATTTGTCCATTCTTTCCTTCCTTTAACCTGTAAACCCATTTGTTTTTCAGTGCTTTCTTTTCGACTGGCAACTCAACCAAATCCCATGTATGGTTCTCTTCCAAGGAATCAATTTCCTCATTCATGCCATGCTCCCACTATTTCCTAGATTCTACCTACATTGCCTCATCAAAACTTTTTGGTTCTCCACATCAGTGAGCAACAAGTAGTGTAAATAAGGGGAATAATGAATTGGAGGTTTACTTACCCTTTTAGACCTCCTTATGGGTGTTTAAGACTCATTCACAGCTTGTTGTCCGCCCAAATTTCATTCTGTTAGTGACCGATCTCAGTCATCTCTGGTTGATGTCAGTATGAACCTGACCGACATCGGTTCTACTTGTCTAACATCGGTCTCTGCCTAGCCAACCTAACCAACGTCAGTTTCCTCCTGATCGACACCGGTCTCTGTGTTTTCTTGTGAGTGATGATTTTTACCTGCGAGCTCATTTTGGATCATAACCTCATCCAAATCATGATTGCCCTGCTCAAAATTATTCAGCCTCTTGAGCTGATCATTGTACATCACCTTCTCATTGAAAACTACATCTCGACTTCTGATAATTTTGTTAGTTTCTAAATTCCACAATTGAAATCTGAAATCTCCCAAACCATAACCAATGAATGTGCACCGCATAGATTTAGCATCTAGCTTCTTTCTATTTTCTTTATCAACGTGCACAAAAGCTTCAAAACCAAAAACTCTGAGAAATGAAAGATCTACCTTTTTACCTGTCCATGCCTTTCTAGAATTCCACCATCCAGTGTAGTAGAAGGTCCTTTGTTAATTAGGTAAACCATAGTATCTACAGCTTCTGCCCAAAATTGTAAGGGCAAACCATCATGCAACCTCATACTCCGTGCACGCTCCATTATTGTTCTATTTATCCTTTCAGCAACTCCATTTTGTTGAGGTGTCCTGGGAACCATCCTTTCCCTACGTATTCCATTCATAGAATAGTAACTATTGAATTTATTGTTGCATTACTCACCACCATTGTCAGATCTAAGGCACTTCAATCTCAAACTTGTTTCATTCTCAACCAAAGCTTTTCATTTCTTAAATGTGTCAAAAACATCAAATTTTATTTTTATGCAATAAACCCACACCTTTCCTGTAGCATCATCAATGAAAGAAACATAATACTGTGATCCTCTAATAGAAGCTACCTGAGCTGGTCCCCACATGTCTGTGTGAACAAGCTCCAACTTGTGCTTCTTCTTTATTGACCCAATTTTGAGAAACCTCACTTTCTTCTATTTCCCAAAAATACAATGCTCATAGAAATCTAGATCTATGCTTTTCAAATCTGAAAGCTTACCTTTTGACTTAAGAACATTCATTCCCTTCTCACTCATGTGACCAAGCCTACAGTGCCACAACTTTGCATCTACATCTAAAATAGATAAAATAAAAGGAGAATAATTAGTAATACAAGTAGATAGATAAAGTGTACCTACTCTCTTACCTCTTGCTAATACAAGTGCACCCTTGGAAACTTTCTAAGATTTAGCTGTGAGAGTTACTATGCAACCCTCATCACCCAAATTTTCTGTAGAAATCAGATTCCTCTTCAGGATGGGTACATGCATGACATCCTTCAACACCCATGTGTTGCCATTCTGCACTTTCAGCTGCACTTTTCCTTTGCCAACAATTTGACAAGGCTCATCATCCCCAAAATAAACTTTTCTAAAGTCTCCATGGACATAATCATTCAAAAATTCTCTATTTGGGGTTGCATGGAAGGAGGCACTAGAATCTAAAACCCAAGATTCTATTTTATTATCCAAAGAAAATATAAGAGCATCTTGTGCAATAATACTTGCAACTTTTGCCTCTTTATTACCTTCATGCTAATTTTATTCTTTATCCTTCAACCAACAATCTTTCTTTGCATGCCCTTTCTTTCCACAATTCCAGCAGATTATTCCTCCATTTTTGGATTTAGATCTCCTTCTCATCTTTGACCTTGATTTCCCTTGCTTGCCCTTCTCTCTTTGCCTTTCTCTACTTTTAATACTTAAAGCATTACCTGATGTTTCCCCTGTGCTTTTCCTACAAATTTCTTCATTCAAGATTACACTAACAACATCATCAACTTTCAAGATATTTGAAGCAGATGCAGTATTACTAACTGCCATTACCAAACTATGCCAACTTTTAGGTAAAGAGCATAAGATAAGAGAGCCTTAATTTCATCATCAAAAACTATTTTGACTAAATTTAACTGATTTACTATTACATGGAAATCATTAAGATGGCTAGATACAGATCCACCTTCCTCCATTTGCAAATTAAATAATTGCTTCATAAGATATACCTTATTCGAAGTTGAAGGCTTTTCATATAAATTTGCCAAAGTATCTATTAACTCTACCGTTGTCTTTGCCTGTGATAAGTTGGAAATCACAGAAGATGCCAGGCTCAACCTTATAGATCCAAGAGCCTTTCTATCAAGAACATTCCATTCTTCATCTTGCATATCTATGGGTTTGCTTGAAACCCCACCCAATGGTAAGTACAGATCTTTCTGATATAGATAATCTTCTATCTGCTTCTTCCATAATTGATATTTCTTGCCATTAAATTTCTCCATTCTTAGTTTACTTTCTTCTACCATTGCTTTGCTCCCACTCAATCAGAAACCCCTGTGAGTGAATCCTGTAATCAACAAACACTAACCTTGCTCTGATACCAACTGTTAGGATCTTAGATCACAATTGATTACTTTTGTATAAGCAACTAAACACGGAATTAAACCAGAAGTAATAAGTAACTAGAAATCACAAATAGCAAAGAATAGGACATACGAGAAACAATACAATCTATATTAAACTCTTCCAGAAGGAAATACAATGAATAAATCTCACTCTTCCCACACCTCTTGGGTGTACAGTAATTCTCCTTCAAGAGTTCTCTCTCTCTCTCTCAATTATAATCACAATCAACTCAATTGTTTTTTTTCTTATTATCTACATGATATGAGTATCTAACCCTATTATATAGTACTAGGGTTCATGAGCCATGCATTATCCACCGTTAGATGCACCTCTTAATCAAAGGATCAAATCTGTCCTGCCAAAAATAGAAAAGCAGACTCAAGACTAATTTTAGTCTTTACATGCAAACTAACTGTTCTCCAAAAATAGAATTTTGGAAACGCACAGATGACCAATGTTGGTCTCTATCTATTTGGAGATGACCGATGTAGGCCGATGCATAACTAATGTCGGTAGATGTTAGTTGACCCCTGACCGCTGTCGACAGGTTCTGACTGACGTCGATTACTGTGTAACCCAGCAACCTCTGCATTTGCTCATCAGTGAAGCTTTTAGCTCCACAACTCAACAGTGTGTGTGTGTGTGTCTAAATGTTTCATAGTGATCATTTCTAAATTTAAATATATGTGAGGGGTATTATAGGTTACATTGGATTACATTAGAGTCATAGGAGTCCTTTAAGTTTAGTGTATTGTTGGACTTTTAGGTTTTCCTGCCTAAACTCCAAATTTGAAAATTTAAAATTATGAGCTAGTTATGTGAAGTGTTTTGAGGTATTTGAGAAAATATAATGATAATGAAATGTTTTAGTGGATCCTAGTTGATCTTATGGAGGTGTGACAAAGGTACTTCAATGTACAAGTGGTGATTAAGAGAAATCCAAACCAAGAATGGCATCTTGGTAACTACCTCCATACATTGAGTAAACAAGAATAAGGAGTTAGTTGCATGTTTAAGGGTATATATGTAAAATTTTGGTGCAAGTAAGGAGAGATAGGTTGAGTATAATTTTAGGAGAAGGATAGAGGTATGATGAGACAGAGGTAAGGAATTGAATAGAGAGAAGAGAGATCAATATTGCAAAGGAACCCTATCTTCCTTACTAATTATGTGCATGGTTAATGTATGGAAATGATGTAAATAAATAAGATAAAGATTTGAATGAATTCATTGTGAGTTTCATATGGATTCTATCTTCCAATATTATTTTCATTGCATAAAATTAGTTCTTGACACTTTCCTACAGGTCACAAGTTATTTGACTCATGATTTAAGAACTTTATTTTTGAACCAATCAATAAAAGATTAGCAGAGAGTTTCCTTTATTTCCATGAAATGGGTTAAACCTATAATAAAATAGTAGAGTCTTTATGCATTTTTGGTGATCTGTTAAAATACTCAAAGTCCATTGGTACTCAAAAATCAATCACACTTTTCATTATATTATACACAGTCCATATGAGAGTAATTTTGTCCCTGTACAGTCAAGTTATCACGAATTCTTGTGTGGAGGAGGTTTTTTTTAGGATTATTGAATTGGATATGTGAGATTTGATTCATAGAATTAATGAATAGTCATTTATGCTAAGGATAACCCTTTTGGATCATTTATATTTAATCTAGTGACAAAGATTCAAATATTTTTGAAGGTTATTCAAATACTAGAGACTATTGGGGAAGTTTATGAGTTTAAATTTGTGTTTTAAAAGGATAATAGGGTATTTAAAATTCCTAATTTAAGTGACCAAAAAATTTTCATACTAATAAACTATTGGTAACATAAGAAATTAATCACAACTTTTATACCATGTTACACAGTCCTCATGTTTATAGATTAAGTTAGTTTAAGTTAGAAGGTTGTAAATCAAGGTAGAAGAGCTACAAGATTGGTGGTATAGATTTACTAAGGGAAGATATGCCAAGATTCAATAATGGTAAGCAATTCAGGACTAAAAGAAGAAAGACTCAAATGAATAAAGATCAAGAATAGAGCCAGGAAAATAGTTTATAGAGGTTGTAGGCAATTATCTCTACATCAATTGGTATCAGAGCATCAATATTTTAAATTACAAAAAGTATGAACCAGTTTTCAAGCAAAAATAAAAAGGTATATTTATTTTTTATAAGGTTCTCTTATTATGTTTTTGTTATACAAGAAAATTTTAAGATGCAAAGAGTATTTTGAGTTTTATCAAGGTGCAAGCATGACCCATTGAGGTTAGTAAAAGAGAGAAAAAGTTAATGAAATAATAAGGCCCAAGTGAGGTCATAAGAGGGATATAAACCCCAAGTGTAAGCAAGACAGGCAAGTAAGCTAAATTATTAAGATGAATAGGTCTAAGAGAGGCCTAAAGAAAGGTAGAAAAAGATGGGAATTAGAAAGAAGATGTAGGGTAAGGATGAAGAAGTAAATTATAAATAGGGAAATGTCAAAGAAGACATAAAAATATGAAATATGAATGAATAAAATGAGATAGAGAGCATAAGAAATGAGTTAATAAAATGCCTTGACAAGATAAAGCTCATAGTGAAACTTATGTAGAAACAAGAAAGTCAATGGTCTAGCTGGAACATGAGAAAGATGGTCAAGTGGATTATAAGGCTACTCAAGGATAAGAAAAGAATAGTTTCATTAGGATAAAATGGGAATAATAAAGAGAGAATATCCTATATATAGGGATGAAGAGTAAAGAGTTTCCAAGTAAGCAATATGAAAAGGAAGTTGTGAAGAGAGTTCTCATTGTGGAGAACAAGAAGGAAGAGAAGAATAAGAGTAATGAGAAGAGGAGAGTGTCCATGAAGGATTTAATCATAGAAACATGATGGTCTCTTCTTTTATACTCTAACATAATTTTTAAGTGTATGTATGCAAGTATGGATAACCTCATGGAGAAGGTCAAGGATAAGGCCTTGAAATTTGCAAGAGTTGGGACAAGTAAAGCACCGATCAAGATGAATGAAGATGTTAAGGAAGAGAACAAGTTATACAAGTCCACAATAAGGAAACTAAAGATTCTCAACATGATAATGAAGATATAAAATATGTCTTAGAGTTCCATTATGCTTTGGAAAGCATTTCAGTAGAACAAAGAAAGTAAGCTCACGCGAAAGAGACTATTAAAAGAAATGAAGAAATGAGGATAAATAAGATCATGCAAAAATCCTTTAAGGAGGTAAATGAATGTTTAATTCTTGATTTTGATTGTGTTTATGATAATATGCATGTTGATATGTAGGTTGGGATGAAGAAGAGTAAAGTTAGACTCTAAAAAAGTACAAATAATTATGGATATATTTTTCCTCGGTGGCTTGAGAAACCAGAAGATGATATGAAGGACACAAAATCCAATCAATCAGTTGTTCAAGAAGAAAATTTAGGCAAGGAATAGGTACAAGAAATTAAGGAAATATTATATCTCTAGTGTAACAAAGAATATAAGTCAAGACATGAATAAAAGATGCATGAAGGAAGTGCTCAAGAGAAAAAATTAGTTTGTAGATCAAAGAGAACAAGTGAAGCAATGTACAAGTACCAGCCCAAAGTTGTGAAGAAGAAAGTGTGGATAGCCAAAGGTAAGAAAGAGACAAAAAGGAATGAGAATTTAAGCCATGATGATGAAGACATGTTTGTAATGATAGTAAGGGAAATTAAAGGTAAGAAAATTGATTACGATGGTGATAGTAATGAGCCATTGAGTGAGATACTTGCAAGAGAAGAGAAAGTATGGAAGAGTTTGCTTGGAAGCACTAGGATATAGAAAAGAAGAGGGTTTCAGTGGACATTTTAAGGTGGAGATGGTGATGAAGTAATGGAAATAGAAGAAAAGGCATTTGAATAAGATGAAAATTACCTCTTTGATAAAGCTTCTGAAGGCCTCTCAAAAAGAGAAAGAGTGATGGAGTAGTATGTTGATATAGGAAAACCTATGGAAGAAGATTTTGATGATAGTGAAGGTATGCAATTAGTCCATATAGTTGATAAGGTACATATGAGGCTTGAAGAGGTAAAATGAGAGAAAATATAAAAAAATATGCTCAATTATGATGAATAAATTGAAGAGTTGGATGATTTCTCATGGAAGGAAGGAATAAGGATGCTAGAGGAGTTGTTTAATCCTCCAAGAAGATCTAGCAGTTTCATGTGGTTTAAGATAGTTGTATGACCCCATGCAGTAGTTTTGACTCATGTGAATACATTATAATTGTAATTTAAACTTCCTAAAACTCATTTCCATGTTCAACCAGCTTTTATAGACTTTAAAATGGAAAAAACCATTATATTATCTCTATCATTCTCTTAGACAAATAGAAATGGTCAAGTAGTCTTTACATGGCACAGACAGGAGGAGGTGAGTTGGATTAAATGATTTCAGTGGATGTTAATCATATTTGTCTATTATAAATCCATGTAAATATTTTTATGTTTACTGCACCATGCTCTATGAAATATTTCTAAGAGTGTCAACTTCTCTTTAGTGCCTGCACATCCCCATACCCTTCAGTTTTCTCCTATGTACGGATTGATATTTGTAAAATAAGTATTGTACATGATTTTGGAAAGTGTGAATACATTTCTCATGTAGTTATAAGTCTATTTTACATGTGTTAAGGTGGAGGAATGAGTAGAACATCTCATCTTTCTAGTGAGGGACTTCGATGTTAGCCTGTAGACATGTTTTCTTTGTGGTAGAGTTTCTTACTCCTAAATTGGTCTTTAGAACAAGGGTAATATGTTGTCTTCAACCTATCTAATAATGATTATAATTTTTCCTTCTAAATTTGTGGTCTAAATAATGTTCTATATAAATTACAAGGTCTAGCACATACACACATAATCAATTTCCCTTGTGACTATCACCTATAGTTAGGTGAAAATGAGCTTTAAACAAATATGGTGATGGGATAAAAATATTTCAAGGTGTTGAAGACACTCTCAAAGTGTGAAAAATCATATTGAATTATTCAAAGAGGTTTGTGATCGGTTGTGAAGACCAATTCAATATGCACACAATCCTGAGTCTAATGTTCACCTACAGGCAGCTCCATAGAGGTTTGAGAGATTGGAAATAGAGGTGTTGGCACTCATTTGAGACCTTCATTAAGGTCTAAGAGAATTGAGAAATCCATTATGATAATGGAAAATTCATAATATGGTAGACAAATTTGAGCTCAAGGTTTTCAAGTTGAGAAATTTGCAAGAGAGATAAATTACCTTAATATCTCTAAAAAGAGGGTCCTGCCTCACAAAGAATCATCTTACGATAGAATATCTTGAGGACTGGGTAGTCGAAGTGGTTTCACTCATTTAGTCCATTGATAGAGATAGTGTATTGATATGAAGATAAGGTTATTTGATCAAAACAATATGATATGTGAATTGGTTTCAACCCAATCTAATTCATACTAAAAACCTTTAGTAAGTTATAATGCTTTAGGCTCAAATGACCTTACAATCCAACAATGACATAATGGTTGCATAACTCAAGGAATAGTGACTCTATTTAGTTTGGAATGGTTATATTAACCTAAATAAGGTTCAAAGAGGATTAAATCTAGTGTCATGGAGAAATCATCACCTACATGTCTCATAGTCCCTAAATTGTCATCTATACCCTGACTGTAGACATATAGGGTTGATGATGAGAAATAAGTAGTTGGAAGCTTGGTGGGCATATATATTCACTTAGGTGGAAGTGATAAAATGATCTTATAAGGACAAAAAGATAGTAATGAATCACTTTGGCCCTAATGAACATCTAAAGATGCCTTTTGAACTCAACCTGACTGTCACCTATAGGTGACACTATTTGCTATACTAGACAAACCATTTGTAAGCAAAGGAAACATGTGGATTGAGAGAGTTGGTAGAGATTTTGGGTTTTTAACATGTTTTAAACCACATTCACAATGTTTCCATCAAACTAATGAGGTTCTCATACCAAAGAGATGGAGCAAATCAAGTTTCATATAGTCATAACCCAAGGTTCTCAGGCTTAAGTAAGATTTTATGCATAGTCTTGAGATCTAAAAGCCAATATAGAAGATTTTAAAGGTTTAAAACCCTATATGGGTAATATAGCTTTGAAATGTGTATAAGTTCCTAATTACCTAATCTAACACCTCATGGCCTCAGTTTAGCTAAGTAAATAAGGGAGATGCCCTATGTTTTGTCTCAGACAAAGGGCACTCCCAGTCAAGGCAAAGACTATAGGTTTGGCATGAAGATGGTAAGGTAATATGGTAGGAAGTTTTTTGTCACAATATAATGAGGTAAGGATTTTAATAATAGGTGTGTACACATGAATATTCACATGCATTCACTAGAAATCATGCAAGGTTGTCATGGACAACTAGAACACAGTTAGGCCTATACTAGACCCAAGCCCTACAAAGACATAAATTCATATATAATATTTCATATACCTATAAAAATAATTTTAAGACATTCAAATGAGATTATAAGGTCATAATGATCCATTTTTTTGAAGATGGAATCACAAAAATGGGCAATTTGACCTAAAATTGCATCAGGGGTACTCAGATTACATAGAGAAGCTTGAGAGGATAACTTTATATGCTCCACATATATGGAGGGATTGTATGGTGCCTCAAAGATATTTTAATATTTTAATGGGTTCCATAAATTTTACTTATTATAATTTGTTTGAAGTTTCAACATCTGGTTTTTATGAACAATTGTTAACAATCCAATCCAGTAAAAACCCTTCTAAAACCCTTATGCAAACCCAATTAGAAATAAATTAGTGGGAATTAAATAAAAAGGGGTAATTTGGTCAAAAAATTGTTTTGTAATTGTTAAGGACTCTCTCAATCTCCATGACTCATTTGGTCTATACCATACTTATACGGACAAGCCTAAAATAGGGTTTTTTATAAGTTTTTTATAAGTTTTTTAATGTTTTGTAGGTACAGAGGAGATTTCAAGAATGAGAATCATTTGGGGATGTCAATTGGGACTTTTAATAATTCCCTATCCTTATTTATTACCATATTTTTTCATAAAATTTCCTCCGTTACACCATTCATCACATGCAGTCTTGGACAAAGATTGAAGATAACAAGTGATTGCCTAGTGAGAAGATGAGAAGTCTAATTTTGGATCTTATTAAGGTCTAATCCATGGATTAAAAGGAAAATGGACATGAAAAAAGTATCCTAACACCTCTTATGGATTTTTTTGAGAAACTAAAGGCCACGTGGATGACAAATGTGAAGAGTGAGGCCTAGAAGACCAATGAATGACTGCAAATGGTGAGTACAAGTGTCATGAAGAAGGATAGCAGTTAGGGACACATTTGATGAATGTAATATATTTATTATAACCCCAATAATATATTTTACACGTTTTAAATCTCCCTAATTTGGTTTTGATTAGTCAAGAGATGCCTCATCATGAAGGTAGTTTTCAAGAAGACCATTTGAGGACCCTATGCTAGTTTGAGAAGTTTTTCATGCTTTAGAGAAACACTTGTCCAAGAAGACCTTCATGGTATATCCTCCACTACATTATAATTAAATTTAAATGGTTTTAATGCCTTTACATGTGTCATTATGACCCTTTAACTCATTTTCTTGTCTCTCTTCTCACATGTTTTATAAATGCAAGCCATTTTGGCTCTTGTAATCCAATCCACACCTAATATGGCAAATCCCTACTGGTTTGATATTATATTTTACCTTTGAAATAAATATTTTAAATTTAATTTTTATCTCATCAACTTATTTTCTAAGTGTGTGAAGTGGTGTGTAGTAAAATGTCAAGTGATTGGTATCTATCCTTGCTTTCTCTTTGCTCTTCCATGTTTGATACAAGTTGTTCTCACTATAATAGGTCATATGAAGTGTATTCAAGTGTATTTACCTATCTATAAGTGTAATATAGTATCCATAGTGTCTAAAATCTTACCTCTAGTTCACTCACCTTGAGTGGTTCAATGCATATCACCTCCATGTTTTAAATACTAATGTTAGAGTAATTTAGGATTTTGAGACTAGTGTTGTGAGTTATGCTTCTTAGTGAAAGTTTATGGTAGTCTATTGGACATATTTATGATATATCACCTTAATATATTAGTTTAATTTCATGTCTCTTTATATCTCTTTCCACCCAAGCAAGCAATTAGTGTATGTGATAAACAAGCAAAGATCAATCTAGGGAGTTATCCCTTAAACCTAGAGGTTTACCTCTATTATAGACAACCCACAGGCCTAGAGGTAATCCAATGTTGCCAAAATATTAGAGTAATATAACTCATATAGGGTGAAATATTTAGTAACAACATTTATGACATGCCTGGTGGGACTATTGTCTCAAAGATATCTTGTCAAGATGAATGTTAATCTTGACAACATCACAGCTACATATGGTGTTCTACTCAGCATTTGGTGACTCCATTCAAGGTAATATCTAGTTGTAGACAAAGTTTTATAATTTATTATGTTCATAATTCATGGTCCTTACTAGGTCATCTATTAGTATAGGTATTAATCCCATAAACCCACTCCACCAACCTGAACTTCCTCTTGAAGTTCAACACCCTCAACCTATCTTGACCTTTAAAGAACAAGAGGACTTTACAATCCAAGAAGATCAAGAGAGTGAAGAGGAACTTGAAGACAACATGTCTAGGTAGCATTCATTCATATCCCTTAACACTAAAAATCTAATCCATCTCAATGCATATGATGATATACCCCCTTATTCTACCAAAAGTGTTCCCACTTTCAATGGTGAAGGTCATGTCACTCCTAATGAGCATATTAAGGACATCTAAAACTTATATAGTTTTCACAATGTCACTAAAGTCAATATTTTAATTAGACTACTTACCATCTCCCTTAAAGGGAAATCACTTGAGTGGTATAGGATATTGCCCAGAGGGTGTATCGCCACTTGGGATGATTTTGGAGAGTTGTTAACTTCAAGGTTTGAAGATAAAAGTGATCACACATCACTCATTCATCATTTAAATGTAATTTAAAGATATCCCAAGGAGAATATGGATGAATTTAATGATATATTCATAGGTTTACTCCTCCCATGAGACCACGTACAAGCTTTGTGTTCCCAACATATCTAAGGGATATTGGTACTGACATAGCCATCATGTTGCAGTCCATGGGTGGTTACACCTCACCTAAAGCCTATGACCTTAACATTAGATTTGATAATGGCCTAATACAAGCTATTAAATTACCTTCAATAGTCTCCATGCCACTACTAACAAATATGCCTACCACTACTCTAAGTGTTTCTCAAATTCCCAATGCAAATGCCAAATCTAGAGTTGATCCTAAGAAGGCAGAAGATACTATTGATTAGGAGGCAAGGTCTAAGGCCTTACAAGCCCAAGTTAGACAACTTAATTTACATACCTATATATTCAATAAGTAAATAGGTTCCTACCTTAGTAATATGGTCATGATATAGGGCAAGGACAACCTAATTTCAATAGGCCAGCTAATGCATACAATCCAACTTCCACCTCCAACACAAGAGCCATGGTGCCGATTCATAGTAATTTGGTCCAAGGAGAATAATGGTATAAAGTATATTTAATGGATTAAAATAAATGTGGGGAACAATATTTGTTTGTTCAAGGAGGAATCACTCCTCAACTATCAATAGAAGATGAGAATTACATGTAAGCAAATGAAGGATGGCAACCCCAATTGATGAACCTTGCAAAATTTATAGTTGAAGATACATTTATCCTCAATAAAAATGTTTCAATTAAAACTAATACCATATCCAAGATGAGGGATCTATGAGATGATCATAGTGTTGATGCAAGTTTAAGTAACCCTCCTACAAGGCAGCAAGGTGTGATGGCAAGTATCGCAGCCCCTACAACTTTTGCACCTACTTTAAATTAGAATGTTGGAAAGGTTGCTCCAAGTGATATAATGTCTCAAGTTCAAGGCACTTATTTTCCTTCAAGGACAAAATAAAAGGTAAATGTTCCTTCTTTGAACATTTTTTATTCTTTGAATAATGTTAAAGCTGGTCTCTCTCTTTGGGAAATGATTCACTTGCCTAGTCAAAAAGATCTTCAAGAGCAGTTATCCCAAATTCATGTTAGCCCTCAACCATCAAGCTATGGTAATGTTTCCCTCATAAATTCTCTTAATCACATTGTGTAACCCTCATTCTAAATTTGAAAATCCTCCACCCTTCTACCTCACTCTCATTATTGGAGACAAGCTTGTTCACAATTACATAGTGGATAGTGGGGCAAGTACCTTAGTGATACCCAAAATTGTGGAAAATAAATTGGGCTTAAAATATGAACCATATAATAAGGGAGTGTTTCAAATTTATGGGACACTAGATAAGCTGGTAGTACTTATCAAGGATTTGAGAGTTTTCCTCCATGATTGTCCAAGCTTCCTAATCCTTCAAGATATAGTAGTGGTTGACTTCTTTGCTCACTTTGATATCTACATCTCAAGGGATTTCATAGCCAAGATAGGAGGCTACCTCTCAATTGATTGATCCTTCTTGGCCTCTAAGATAAGGTATGGAGCAATGGTAACCATTAGAACTCAACCATTGGCTAAATTTCATACTTAACCCTATGTAAAAGCAAGCTCCAATCTAAATTATGTCATCAATGATCAAGAAGAGTCTATTTTGGATGATGGATCATCCTCTAAAATTGAAGGAATATCTGAACTTTTCCTAGATGAGTATGGTGCATAAACCTATAAACATGATCCGTATATTTTCTTTGAGAAAATTGATCTTGGCACATACATCATCCATGATGGAGGATATGAACAATCTGAGGTAAGCATTGATAGTTCTTTTCCACAAAATACTAAAGGTAATTACCTTATACATTTGCATGATGATGATGTTCTTCAAATCATGATAGATCATAATGATGAATAGAACAATGTCATTCTGCCTGCACAAAATGGAGGATTTCATAAACATGACAAGCCATGAAGAAGAAGATGACCTATGGCAAAGGTTCCATACCATAAGTCAAGATTTTGAATAGTTGAGTAATTCAACCTCTCTTTATAAGAAGCATGAATCTGATGATAAAATTGTTGATGAGTTCCCTAAACATGAAAGAGAGTTTCTTTCTAAGCATAAGAATGTATGTCTAACTATTATCAAAGAAATTGTAGTCATGGAGGAGTCAAATGAGCACAAGGTAGAGATGTGTGTGTTTGAGGAGTAGTTAACATCTCAACCTATAGTTGAACCATCTTCAGATATGTTAGAATAGTAGGAGGACAAGCTTGATGATCCTATACATAAAGTACATCATGTTCAAAAAAATGTAAAGCTGAGGCAACTGTGATGACTCGTAACACTCAGTTTGAGAAGTACCAATTAAATATGGTAGAGTTTAAGCAAATTACAAGTTCAAATAAGATTCTTGGAGGGTAGTATGTATAATTCTTGATATCTCTAAGTGATATACTTGCAACCATCATAAGACCTAAAGGTGTTAAGTCATTTGACCATCAACATGAGTAAGTATTTGTTGATAATCATGCTTCACATGATGAATTACTTCTTTGGGGTATAAATTATGCAAGAGGTACTATATTTAATCCTGGTTGAAGTAATAGCAATTTTCCTTCACCTCAAGTGTTTGAGATCTTGTATATACTAGGGTACATGTGTGTTTTTCTTATGTTGTGTGTGTTTTCCCTGAGTGTTCTTGAGAACATAGGTGTGTTTGCTTAGGTGTCTTGTCTTGTGTGTTTTATTTCCTTTTTTTATGTCTTGGTGTTCTTTCAAAGGCAATTCAGTGTCCATATAGTGTATAGGTGACATCAACCCAATGGATAGGAGTAGGATACTAGTTTTTGGTATAGTTGGCTTGCCACCCCTAGGAAATTGAAAAAATATTGACTAATTTAACCACAAGTCAAATTATGTCAACCCCTTATTTATTTTTAACGTCATAGGGTCCCCTAAGGTGTAAAATATGTCCTATGGTCTTTAATAAGGTCAAATATATATTTCATCTCTTGTCGCTATAGTTGGTCTTATGTCATCTAGGGGTTATATTTTTAGTCATTTATGAACTTGTACAATTTTCATACCTCAAAATCATATATTATGTCTTACATGTTAGATTCATGTCAGAGATGGTAGTATTAGACTAACAACTATAAGTGCATTATTGAAAATAAGAAGATCAAGTAGTTTCATGTGGTTTTAGGAAGTTGTACGACCTATGTAGTAATTTGGGCTTGTGTGGATACTTTAACATTGTCCTTTCATCTTCTCAAAACTCATTTCCATGTTCAAGTATATTTAACACACTTTAAAATGTCAAAAACCATTTTATTCTCTATCGCTCTCCTAGATAAGCAAAAATGGTCAACCAGTTTTTGCATGGTATGGATAAGAGGAGGTGAGTTGGATAAAATGATTTTGGTGGATGATAATAATATTTGTCAACTAAAAATCCATGGAAATATTTTTAGGTTTGGTGTACCATGCTCTATGAAACATTGTTAAGAGTGTCAACTTCTCTTTTCTACCTACACGTCCCCATACCCTTCAGTTTTCTCTTTTGTCTAGATTTATCTTTGCAAACCAAGTATTATACATGATTTTTGAGAGTTTGAATACATTTATTATGTATTTCCTAGTCTATTTTACACATTTTAAGGTGGAGGAATGAACATAACATCTCATCTTGTTAGTGAGGGACTTCACTGCTAGCATACAAACATGTTTTCTCAATGGCAGAGTTTTTTCCTCCTAAATTGGTCTTTAGGACAAGGGTAATATGTTGTATTCATCCTCTATAATCATGATTATAAGTAGTCCTTATAAAGGTGTGATCTAAAAAAATTTATATATAAATTACAAGGTCTAGCACATACATACATTGTCAGTTTCCCTTGTGACTATCACCTACATTCTGGTGAAAATGAACTTTGAATAGTCATGGTGATGGGATAAGAAGATTTCAAAGTGTTGAAGACACTATCAAAGTGTGAACAATTAGTTTGAACTATTCAAATAGGTTTGAGATTGGTTGTGAAGACCAATTCAATATGTACATAATCTTCAGTCCGATGTTCACATACAGGTAGTTCCACAGAGGTTTGAGAGATTTAGAATAGAAGTGTTGACACTCATTTGAGACCTTAATTAAGGTCTAAGAGAATTAATAAATCCATTATGAAAATGGTAAATTCATAAGATATGAGACATATTTGAGTTCAAGGTTTACAATTTGAGAAAGTTACAAGAGATAGATTACTTTAATATCTCTAAAAAGGGGATCTTATCTCACAAATAATCATCATACAATGGAATATATTAAGGAATGGGTAGTTTAATTGGTTTCACTCATGTATTCCATGCCTTGAGATAGTGACTTGACATGAAGATAAGGCTTTTTTATCAAAACAAGATGATAGTTGAAGTGGTTTCAACCCAATCTAATTCATACTAAAAACCTTCAGTAAGCTACAGTGTTTTAGGCTCAAATGACCTTACAATCCAATAATGACATAATGGTTACATAAATCAAGGCATAGTGACTTTATTCAGTTTGGAAAGGTTATAGTAACCTCAAGAAGAATCAAATAGGATTAAATCTAGTATCAAGGATAAATCATCACATATAGGTCTCATAGTCCCTAAATTATCATCTACAACCTGACTGTAGACCTACAGGGTTGATGATGAGAAACAAGTAGTTGGAAGCTTGGTAGGAATATATATTCACTTAGGTGGAAATGATCCAATGATATAATTAGCACCAAGAGATAGTAATGAATCACTTAGGCCCTAATGAACATCTAAAGAGGCCTTTTGAACTCAACTTGACTGTCACCTATAGGTGACACTATCTGCTACAGTAGATAGACCATTTCTAAACAAAGGAAAGGTGTGGATTGAGAGAGTTAATAGAGAGGTTGCATGTTAAAAAATTTTGAAACCACCTTCATAGTGTTTTAATCAACTTAATGAGGTTCTTAGACCAAATAGATAGAGTAAATAAAGTTTCATATAGTCACAACCCAAGGTTTTTAGGCCTAGGCAGGATTTTGTGCATAGTCTTGAGACCTAAAAGCTAGTCTAGAAGATTTGAAAGTTTAATGACCCTAGAGGGGTAATATAGATGTGAAATTTGGTGTAAAAGGTCTAATATAACACCTAATGGCCTTGTTTTGGTTGAGTAAATAGGGAGATGACCTCTATTTTGTCTCAGATAGAGGGCACTCTCATTAAGGCAATGACTACAGGTTTCACAAGAAGATGGTAAGGGACTATGGTAATAAGTTTTGTATCACCATATAATGAGGTAATTAGTTGAATTAGAGGTGTATAAATATGAATAGTCACCTTCATTCATTTGAAATCACACAAAGTGGTCATGGACAACTAGAACATAGTTTTAAGGCCACTTGGATGACAAATGTGAAGAATGAGGCTTAGAAGACTAATGAATGTCTGTAGATGGTGAGTACAAGTGTCATGAATAAGGCTAGTATTTAGGGACATATCTTATGATTATTATGTCTTATTTATAACACCCTTAAGATAGTGCACATGTGTCAACTCTCCCTAATTTGGTTTTGAGCAGTCAAGAGATGCCTCATCATTAAGGTAGTTTTCAATAAGACCATATGAGGACTTTATGCCAATTTGAGGAGTTTTTCATGCTTTAGAGAGAAACTCATCCAAAGAGACCTTCATGATCTATTATTCACTCCATTATCCTACAATGTAACTAGTTTTCATGCCTTGACATGTGGAATTATGACCCTTGAACTTCTTTTCTTCTCTCTCTTCTCACATGTTCTATAAATGCAAGCCATTTTAGCTCTTGTAATCCAATCCAAACCTGATATGGTGAAGCCCTACTGGTTTGATACTATATTTTGACTTTGAAATAAATATTTTCAATCTAGTTTTAATCTCATCGACTTCTTGTCTAAGTGTGTGAAGTGGTGTGTAGTAAAAGGTCAAGTAATTAGTATTTATCCTTATTTTCTATTTCATATTCCATGTTTGATGCAAGTTATTGTCACTCTAACAAGTCACATGAAGTGTATTCAAGTGTATTTACCTATCTCTAAGTGTAATGGATTATCCCTAGTGTCTATAATCTGACCTATAGTTCACTACCTTGAGTAATTCAATGCATATCACCTCCATATTTGAAATATTAATGTTAGAGCAATTCAAGATTTTGAGAGTAGTGTTTTGAGTCATACTTATTGTTGAAAGTGTATGGTAGTCTAGTGGACATATTTTTGATGTATCACCTCATTAAATTAGTTTAATTTCATGTCTCTTTCTATCTCTTTCCACCCAAGCAAGCAAGTAGTGTAGGTGATAATCAAGCAAAGATCAATCTAGGGAGATTGCCCTTAAACCTAGAGGTTTACCTCTACTATAGGCAACACATAGGCCTAGAGGTAATCCAATGTTTCCCAAATCTTAGAGTAGTCTTGAATAACCTCATCTAGGGTGCAGGATTTGGTGACAATAATTACCAAATGTTTTTAAATGTAAAGTGGGATGGGTGGATCTATTATAGGTGAAGGTGGGTGTGATACCTTCTATGTTATGGTTATCAATTTGAGGTACAAGAGGTTTATTTTATAGATGTTTTATGTTTGTATCGATGAGTGGTGGTTGTGGAATAAGGTTATCATAGGAATCCCTAGTGGTTGGTTTATGGTTGTATTGATGAAACTTGTTGAGGTTGGTTTTGGAGATGAATGAGATGATTTTGCATCTGCATCATCTAATTTTCATTATTGTTTTGAAAGGTGTGCATTTTACTAAGTGTTTTTAATATGATTTGGTTAGTTTGAGTAGCATTTTGACTAGTATATGCAGCATGTGATGCATTAATGTTAGTATTAATAGCTTGAGTTACACTATGAATGTGGGATGAAGTAGTAGCATGCATCGCACTAGTGGCATGAGTAGCATTGGTATAAAAAAAAGCACTAGTGGCATGAGAAACACTAGTAGAAAAATATGCACTAGTAGCATTTTTAAGGGTATAGGTCTTTTTAAGAGGCCCATTATAAGTGGAACCTACCATGTTGGTATAAATACTTGGCATAGAGGTTAAATAAGACATAGAAGATGATATCATGGTATGTGAGTGAGACCTAATAGAAGGGAATGGTTGAGATGTAAAGAAATTGGTTCCCTCAAATCCATGGGATAAAATAGGGGAGGGTGGATGGGGTTCCTTATATGATGACAAATCATGAGATTATAGATTATTGTAGGATCTTTTCCTCTATGTTAAGGGTATTCACTGATGAAAAAGAGCATTTTAGTTGTGTACTCTAAATCACACTTGTCTTTTAGTGAGAATAAAGGGTTAAGAGTTGAGGATGAATGGGAAGGAGTCCCATAGTTAGTAGTGTGAGTGGCAACATGGACATTGCTTTGATCCATGGTGGGTGCCACAAGATGTGTCTTAGAGAACCTATCAAGGTTGGTAAAACTCATCATGTTTGATTGATTAAATTTTGTATTGTCATCAAACAATAAATTCATGATGAGGGAGGGAGATTAAAAACTTGATGGAAATAATGATCAACTAGTAAGATATAGAGTTTAACCAATTGACAATGTCTTGTAAAATAGTAAACATAATAAGTTATAAAGGACATAGTCAAACTAGTCCATTGTATGATATAGATAGATAAATTTAAGGAGTTTTAAAGACACATAGTTAGATAGGTCTATTGTGTACTAAATATAGATATAACAAGCAATCTATAAGGGATTGAGTTGATAGGGTCAGCTGTGTTTTGAAGTCAAGGAAAAAATTTACAATTAAGAACTAAGAAAATTCGATTGAGCACATAAGAAATTAGATCAATGTGTTTGATATAATTATAGAACACAACAAAAACCTTGTACCAATCTTGGTTAGTACAATTTTTACAATATAAATTACAATTTAAAAATATCAAGTAGTAAAACTAGAATGTAAATGCTAATCTAAGTGGTCATTCCTGAAATTTTTTAAGTAATAATAAATTTTGAAATTAATGTGATAAGGAGTTGGATATAAAAAGGAACTAGAAAAATAATCTATGGATAGTTTCAAGTAGTTTAAGTTGAAAGGGAAGTGTATTGGTGATGGTATTGGCTCGGTATTGGGGCCTACCCCTTCACTTCACAATCCCATAGTGATAAGGGTGTTGGGTGCTTTGCCAATATATACCATCAACCACATATTTATACTGGGCCAAAAAGCCAAGTTGGTTTCCCCATTGGTGATAAAATCTAAGTAGGTAGACCTTGGGAAGAAATTTCAAATGTTTTTTGGTGTTAAGTGATTTTGATGTGTGTGAAAAATAAAAATAGTGTAACTAAATCAGTAAATTAAAAACCTCCTATTTATCCTATGTTTTTTACTCTAAGTAAGCAAGAAAAAAGTGCAAAGTTAATTAACTACTAGTAAGATAGGTTAATTCATTTATTTTTGAAGAGTACATAGTTAGTTTAGGTGACATTGTATACAAATAGTATAGAACAGAATTGATAGGGTTGATGTTGTCTAAGGAAGTAAGATCTAGAAGAACATAGTTAAGCAGGTTGATTGAGTCTTATAAATAAGAAATTAAGCTATAGAATTGTGTCAATCTAGTCAACTCAATTCATTGTAGGGTTACAATTTTATAGACTGTAATTGTGAAAAGTAGGATTATAAATGAAAAATAGAAATGACTAAGAAGGTAAAAATGGACCTGATAATTTTTTAAGATGTTGAATTTGCTAATTTTTGTTGTATTGCTTAAATGATGATTTTTATTTTGATAACACAGTTGACTTGGTTGATGAAGTCTACAAAATTTGTATGCTATAAATAACCTATGAATAGAGTCAGTTGGTTCAACTAAGTCTGCAAACCTATAGTTGAAAAAGAGAATTATCTTGAGTTAATTGATTTAGTTACTTATTGTTAGAGAAGACTTGCACAGAGAAATACAGAGTTGATCAAAGAGATTGTGTGTTAAAATTTTACATAGAATGTTAGACTATATCGACTGGGTCAATACAATACTATAGAAAAATAAAATATATTTATAATAGATTATAATAAATGAATGTGTGAAAGAAAACCTGCAAGGGTTAGATTCATGTCAGGGAAAGTGAATCTGATCTACAAGTCAATCCTAGCTCAAAGAAGATAAATCACACTTACCCTTTCAATTGTTGGTACATTTAGACAATCAAGTTTATGACCAAGATGGATCTACTAGACCTAACCAAGGGGTTTATTACCATAATAATACCATTAGAGAGGGGTCCAAAGCCTCTATTCAAATAACACCATGCAATAATCCTAACTAGGTCCTATGTCTTCTAATTCACAACGTAAATACAAAGTAAAGTAAAATATAATCTAGTGTTCAGTAAAGCTTGTGGTACAAAATGGGGGTAATAAACATAAAGTAAACATATATAGGAGATATCTACTCAAGTCAGTGTAGATGAAATCTTAATACATGGAAAGAAAAGTGTATAAGCTAACAAATGTAAAACTATCTACTTTAATAAGGAGGAGCAAGAGTTAAGAATACTTACCTTTGAAGATGAACCCATCGATCCTTAATCTCTCCCTTGGCCAAGGTGCTTTGCAAGAGGTTTTTGTGCTGTGTAAGGATAACAAAGATAGGTCATCTCTAGGGTACACATCTTCTCTTATACATACAAAATAAGTTTTCACAAGACAATATTTGAATCTCCAAGTGTAGTATTAAAACCCTAAGCAATGATCCTCAATTATAATGGTGGATAAACAAATGCACAAATAATGGTATTATTTTCTATCTCTCTCTAAGAAATGGTGAAAAAGATATGTATATATAGTTGGATCTAACCCTAAAACCTTCTAAAAGTTTAGCTAACAAAGTCAGCCCAATTGACCCTGTATCATTAATAAAGAAAAGCAGTTAGGTCCTAGACTAGATCAATCGATGCTGGCCTAGACCCATAACATGGTAATATATTTTAAGTACAAGGTCAGCCTAGGCTGACTTTATTCAGTAAATGTCAAAAAGAGTTTTTTTCTTAGGTGGGGGTTATTTGATGTGGTGAATTACTTAGAGGAGTGTGTAAGGGAGGTGTCAAATATTAGTTAAGTATATAGGATATGTTTGTGTTGGTTGCAATTGGTGGTATATCGGACAACAATCTTGAAAAACACCAATGGTATACCCACCCCTTTCTTGTTTTACCCTTTAAGGTGTGCACTTATAGAGATTAATACTTGATGGGTTCTTGTAAGAGAAAGCATAAATAATTAATAAATTTTTAAAATATTATGTGTATATTGTGTGTGTGTGTGTGTGTGTGTGTGTGTGAGTGTGTGTGTGTGTGTGTGTGTGTGTGTGTGTGTGTGTGAGAGAGAGAGAGAGAGAGAGAGGCACCATGGATTCATTTTATCAAGGGTTTTAATAATGAATAACAAAACTATGAAAATAAATAAAAACATAATGAACTTAAAATGGTATAGGGTTCCTATCCACCATCATCGGTAGTTATTAGTAGGTTGTATGTAAACACATATTTTGTATCATTCTAGAACATTTAGAAAAATAAATAATCCAACCAATCAATGAGAATATAAGGGTGGATTCAACAAGAATAACACCACAAAAAAATCAAGCAAGGTCACCATGGATAGCAGTGTTGGCAGTGAGAAACATTTGAATTATGGAAGGAGTTGAAGGGTTATGTAAGGGCACTGAATGCCTTAATAAAACACCCATTTCTTCCATTTAACCAAATATTTATCCATGTATGCTTAAAATCTCCTTGTGATAAACACAACAAGCATTAATACAATAACAAATTAACAAGGCATAATGAGGAATATAAAAAAAAAATCAACTCACTTCTCATCTTCAAGGTACGCTCATTATTCAAAAGTTCTTAAATGATGCCTTAGTTCCTCTTTTCTTCTCTTTCCTTGTTTCCTTAATGGGTTATCCAAACTTTCCAAAAACTCTTCAAATAACCACACCACAACTTTTCTCATTACTCCTGTAAGATTTTTCAATATTTTTGAAGAAGTGGTAGAAAAATGGAAATTCTTCCATCCATTTTCTCATTGAAGTTGCATGCCCTAACACTATTTCTTCTCCACGGTTAACAAAGGCAAAAATGGTTTTCTTTCCTTTTATTTTCTTTCTATTTTTTTTCTCTACAATTTCCATGGTTTCCAAGTCAAGTCCATGGGGGACCACTTTTCAATTTTAAATCATTTAAAACTTTTTAACAAGATGTATTAATCAAGTTCCTTAATAATTCAAGATTGAAATGACCACATTTTGGTCTCCATCTATAATTTATCTTAGTCCTATGTGATATTAAATTAGTTTTATAATTTAAAAAAAAAACATATTATTTGTTATTCATATTCTCACCAAGGACTATGGCATAAGTATGTCATATGTTAATATCCTTTTATGTAACTTCATGCTCAAGCTTTAATTATTCTTCACTTAGGCACACATGGCATCACAACCAAGTTAATTGATCAGAATTGAACAATAACCACCCTAGTATAAGGAAACTACAAAAGTGTAAACAATACTGAAAGTATGCACATAATTGGCTTGAGCATAATACAAGATAACAAACAAAAAATGTGGAATAAGAAAGTCTCTTATCATCTTATTAATGATCATTTTCCTATACAGCAGTGTAATTATCTTTACTATAATCCTTTGTTACCAGGCCTAACACATCCCCATTAGATGGCACCACATGAAACACAAACATAGAGGCATCAACAATACTTGAATAAAAAACATGAATATATAAATTGCGACAACTATATAACTAAATATAAATAGTTAAAAATAAATGAAATCATTAAAAACACTCAGTTGAACCAACTAAAAACTTAAACATATATGAATATGCATATAAAACTAGTACAAGTCAACTGAAAAAAATAATTAGTATTATTACAAGGGTGATCAACACATGCTTATTTAGGAGGATAAAATCTGATATGTTACATAAATTATATAAAATAATAATTAATATGTATGTATGCAAACCCTTATATGTTGCATCATCCTATTAAGCACAATTGTTTAAATTCTTTAATTATTTTTTGTTATAATAGGCGTTTCCAAATTCATCTTCAATTAATTTGGTGAGGAAACCAACAATTTATTGTATGCAATGTTGCAATATTCACTAAAAAATAATTTCCTATGAAATTATTATTTGTTTGAAACACCTAAAAAAATGAATATAAAAAATAATGTAAAAAAATTGAAGCATTAAATCACATAATTAAAAAAAATAGAAAAAGGTGCAAATTTTTTTAAAAAATAAAATTGAAAAACTTAAATAACATAAATTCAAATACTTGCCCCAAATATCATCCAATATTTCCATCTTGTCATTTACATATAACCTCACTTGAAGAAAGTGATACATTCAGTGTCCATACTCTTCATGTGTGAGATGAGAGGGACGATCATTGTTAGAGTGTGGTGGGGCCTCTTCATTTTCACCTATATCAATGTGGTAGTGTGTCATTAAGGATAGATGGGGGTCCCTCCTACCATATCACACCATGAAAATCATGATGAGGATATGAGGGTCATGTGCCTTTCATGTTAATCGGTGTAGGATGATCATGAGGCACAAATGATGTGGAATTAAAATAAAGGTAAACATCAAAAAACACGTAATTAAAATACTTCAATTTAAATTAAAAAATATGCCTCTACAATGGGTCCTTACAAGTAGTTAAAGGATGTCAACTTGTCCCAATGTTATCCTCTTATAATTCCATATAAGTAGTATAATTGTTATCAAAACAAAAAAAAAGAACACAATATTAGAATTAATTGAATAACATTAATTTAAAAACCAAAGCTAAAAATTTTACCAATGCATCAGGGCCCTACTAGTAGAGGAAGGACATTGATTTATCCCAGTGCCTCACTACCTATCATCATCCCCCTTGTCACCAAAACCCAAATAAATTAATATTAGAATTAATTAAAAAAAATTAATTATAAACTAAAATTGAAAATCATACCTATATGCTAGGTCCCTCTATTTACGCTAATTCTTATATTATACAAAACAAGGAATAAAATAGTTTCAATTAAATATATCTAAGCATACATGAATGAAATTACAAAATTTAGATTTATCTAATAGCCTACGTAGATAAATAACTCTAAGTGTTACAATTAAATATATGCTAAGAAATATAAATGACAAAAGGTTAAGGAATAATCACACATGTTTATTAATCTATAAATATAAGTCTATAAGTTGATTGTTATAAATGTATGTAATGTGCTCATGAAATTTGAAAACTATGTTGTCCTCCTAGATAGAATTGTGTAATGTGTGGGTGCATCCCATACAGATCTAGCCATGGTAGTCTCACTAGGGTTATTTTTGTCTACTTGTAGTTGTGTTTGCCAAACTTGGGTTTTACGGTTTGATCTTTTTGTCACCAGTATGCTATTACCTTTTTGTTATGCATATACATTCATTTCAAATATTTTTTAGGAATATTGTGTAAACTTTATTAATCTTCTCTATGATGTAGCTTGACATTCACAAAATAAATAAAAAGTAATAAAGTTAGGAAACCATTAAGGCAGTGTTACAAACTATGTATCCTACATGCTTAAAACTAGACCTACATGTAATTCCATGAATGTGTGGATGGAAAAACTCAAGTGAGGGTTTTTAACCTCATCTTCCATATAAGTTATGATTAAAATACATGTATACCATATTTTAGTACAAGGGAAATGAAGATAAACCAAGATAAAATGATAATGTCACATGTATGAAGGATTTGATTTGATAGTAGGCTCTAGGTTTGACCTTTGACATGTGTATCTCCCTTTTTTATCTCAAAATTGTAACATCCTCATCCCTTTAAAATGGCTTGATAAGACCTTGTATATATTAGATGTCCTATGATAACTTATGCATGCTAACTGACTATAAAAATGTATAAAGGTTAATTTAAACATGCATGATCAATGAAAAAGTACAAACATACCCATATAAATAAAGGGGATAAACTCATATAGTTCACAAGTTTTTCCTTGACAGACCTATACAATCCATGGTTCTATCTTAGATAAGAGTCAGGCTTTGTTATTTAGGCAAGGTTGGCTAACATTTGATAATAGTCAAAATGTGTTCATGAATACCTTATTGATAAGTGTTGAGGTGTTTTTAGGCTCAATAGACCAAGAGTAAACCTATTTATATCCAAGTTTTAAAAATAAGGTAAATTAGGGATAAAATTGAAATAAAGGTCTTGTGCTAAATTTAGTTGTCTACATAATGCCCACACTTTATCATGGGTATGTGAGTAAAATACATGCATGCATCAAAGTATAAATGTAAATAATTGGGCCATACACCTTCACTTACCTAGGAAAGGATGAAGTGTTTTTTATGCACACTTGCACTAAATTTCCATCCATACTATATAACAATTATACCCAAAAAATTTCTAAATGTTACAGGTAGTAAAATTCCTATGATATGTTTTTATTTTTGAAAATTTTGCATCTTGGTTTTTTAATTTAAAAAGAAAGCATAGGAAAATACACCTGCTGTGTATTGCCCTAAATTTTGCATCAAAAAGGTTTTTGATAGGCATCAAAATTTAGTCAACACTTCTCCAAGACTCCTTATAGCATAATTGTTGCATCCTATACTTTCTACAAGCATTTAAAACAAATCCAAACACTTCTATAGGAGTCATTAGTGCCCAATCCAATTCTTGATCAAGGGAGTAGATAATTTTATTATTTTGTTGCCATCTTGAAATTTTGATTTTTAAAGTGCCTTGATATATGCCCCATTATTGAGGTGAGGGATGAATACCTTGTGTTACAATCACTCATCTCAAAAGACAAAGGTTAAATGCCTCATTTTTTAGGATATAATTTTTAGCCAAAGATTATTAAAATCCTAAGCACACATGAAATTTGAAATTTGCTACAATCGTAATGTTTTTGAAAATTTTGCATATTTTAGAATTTATATTAGTATCTAGATACACCACATAGAATCATGTAACTTACAATATATCATATTAAAAATAGTATCATATCAAACACAACACACCAGGGTATGATGCCCCCTTTGGTAAAGGAAAATTCAAAAAAGGTATTATGCCTCCAAATTTCACAAGCACGCCCTTAGTTGGGATATATAAGATATGATAACACACATAATTAACATGACCCTATATATCTATGGTATAAACCATGATAATGTAGGTATCGTTAAAGTATAATAATATGCATGATAGACATCATGGCTAAATTCATAGTATAGTAATAAAGTGGACTCAATTTAGGACCACACAATGCTAGTGACCACACCCAAGGTAGTGACAAGATAAGATATTGAGACAAAATATAAAGATAAGGCTCATAAAACTTGATGACAATAGGATCCTCTATGGATAAGGATGCACACACAATAAAACACATACATACACTAGCAAACATTCATGAAAATCATAGAATGTAGTAATGTAACAATCACAATGAAGGAAATCCATGTGATATAAGCTATAGCTACTCATCTAAGATGTAGTGATCTATTTAATGTAGTTGAATATTATAAACTCTAAACAAGGATAGATATCACCATGCAAAAATATTTTGAAATATAAATTCCCCCAAGCTAGGACATGTTATCTATGAAATTAACCCTCAAAGATGTGGGTGCATAGTGTGAAATCCAATATAATGTAACCTGTGAATATGCATAGCATATACTCAGGAAAATACCATGAAAAACATATGTGTAAACCATTGATAATTAAAACCTCTAGCATAGATAAACATATAATATGTATAAACCAATATTTTTGAAATTTTTCAATGTTTTTGAATTTTAAATTTTTCCAATGTTGATATGTTTTGGCCCCTAGATTGGAAATATATGAGCTATGTATGTATCAATCATGATAAGCATAGAGTTATAAAGTTCATGAAGATTGTAATAAGTGTCATTTTATATCAATTTCATAAGATAAAATGTTGTATAGGTTTTTAATGTATGATAAAATTAAAGTGTCATGATATATGATGTAGTTGAATATGTGGCAATGCTAAATAGTAAACAAATAATAAGTTAAGGATATTGTTGTACACAAATAATATATCACACCTCCCACTATGAAAATTCTTAATAATATTAATATATGATAATAAATTAATAATTTATGCCAACCAATCATATATTAATGTACGTGTAAGATATAGAATATGGAGTTGAAGCCATGGAGTGACAATGTTTATAAGAACCATAAATGGGTATAATGCTCCCATAAATGACTATTCATCATGTACACCAATGGGAAAGATATAACAAATTGAATAATTCATATGAAAATAATAAATACCAAGATGTAAATAATTGTAAAAACATGAAATCCCATCTAATTTAGTAAAGCAAAGCATGCAAATAATATGGCCTACGAATGTGATATAAGTATGACTAGTACAATGCATATGATGAACTATGGGTATCATGCCCCCATGGATATATTATGCTAAATTCATGCTCAAATAAAATCATAATATGTCAATGAGAAACATGAAAGGGTATGATCCTTCCATAATTAAACATGTATATATATGTAATCAATAGAGACTGCTCTTGTGTATGATGTCCCCATAGGTAAATATATAAGATCATGTATGAAACCATATTTTTTATTTTTTTACTATATATGTAGGATAAAAGGAATCTAATTCAAAAATTAATGGGGATACACATGAAATAAATTGAGTAAGGCTCGAAAACTAGAAGAATGAGATGAGAAGGATTCTAAGCACCTATGACTTCCTTCATAATTGAATGCATGTTATGAAAAAGGTCTTAATAAGTATGTTGTTATCATTTGGAAGGATAATGTAAGTGTTAAGAATGGGATGAATATTAAAATGGTCAAGGCTAGTGAAACATAGCAAATGACATGAAATAAGGACTAGAAGAATGTCAATGCAAATAGAAGGCAAAAACCATGTCAAGTCTAAAAATAATAATGCAATAAAGCTCACGAAAGAGGCGTAAATCATAGTAATAGATGTAAACATGGTAATGTATAAAAAAATTTAAGAATGTAATCAAGCTTAAGAAAGAGACCTAAATCATAGTCATATATGTAAATATGGTAATTTATATAATGTTGATGTCAAGATATAAAATGTACTCATTTGATGTAGTAATAACAACATGAATAGATTGAACATTTGAAACGGTTGCATGTGGACAACATTTGAAACTAGTTTTTTCCCACCAAGTTGGGCCCCCTGAGTACGACCGGTGGGATCACAGATCCAATGGAGGACACTGCTGGTGGTAGTGCCTCTGGGGATCAATTCAAAAATCTGGTAGTGGATAGTCCATCCAACGAATAAAAGAAGGCACTTATAGGTGAAAAGACGTGCCCCTTGAAAAGCATGATGAGCCTCCCTGTTATCTCAGAGGGCATGGCCCTACATATCCCAGATGATTTGGTGGAGGAAATCGTGGCATCCATGGACCTTACATTGGTAGGTAAGTTTTTTTCTTTTCGTCCTAGTATCAAAATGATTAGGAAATGGGTTCTATCTAGGTGGAAAGTTAAGGGTAGTGTTTCGATCACTGCCATGGTAAGAGGCCTATTCCTTTTTAGTTTTACGAATAGGGAGGACATGATCTCTACTCTTGTTGGAAGACCATGGCTGTATGGCCCACATTCTCTTGCCCTATGCTCGTGGAAACCAAGATTTTATCCTAACTCAGACCTTAATAAGTCTGCTCCTGCTTGGGTAAGACTGGCAGGGTTCCCTTTAGAATTTTGGGATGAAAAAAAATTCACAACTATTGGCAATTCTATTGGCCAATATGTCACTACAAATCATACAACCAGAATAAAGTCTAGATGTGTGTACGCTAGACTTTGTGTCAATGTTGAAATAAATAGGACTCTCCCTACGACCATAGAACTAAACTTTAAATATGGGACCTGGACTCAGCCGATCAGTTATGAAAATGCTACCACTTTCTATCAAATATGTAAGAGAAAGAGACATTTAATGACATAATGCACAGCAAAGCAAAAGGGGAGGAAAGATGATTCCTAGATTGAAGGGGAGGATCAGGCTCTCAATTATAGAAAGAATAGCAAGCAGGAAACGAAGAGTAATGTGGAAAATCTCGACAACATAGAAAAGGGAGAGGAGGAGGCAGGAAAGGAGGATATCACTAGTAGTGAGGGAAAAGCTGTCCCAAAGGAAAAAAAAGTATCAACTGATAGTCAGAAGGCTATATTTAACACATCCAACCCTCTAGAAAAATAGACTAATATGTCTAAGGAAGGAGAAAGAGGTAACCTTTTGATAGAGGAAGTCAATGAAGAAGACAAAGTTCCAAGAGTTGGACAGGAAGAAGTAACTCCAGAAAGTCCCACTAAAGGAGAAGCAGACCCATAGCTAAATACAGACATTTTCCATGCTCTGGAAGTCAGAGACCAAGTAGGAAACTACTTAGAAATAGGTGTAACATGACAAAGTAGTAGTAATGAACAAGAGGAATGGGTTACCCCAAAGAAAAAGAACCGAAACATAAAAAATCTATAGATGTTGGCACTGAGCCCAAACAAGGGAGGCCAACCCTAAGAGAAACAAGACAAAGAGAGATTGTTAGGGAGATTACCAATGGTAAACAAAATACATTGGAGACCCAACCCCCCAAACCCTCTAAATGAGAATATTATCTTGGAACCTGAGGGGCTTTAACAGTACCTCAAAGTAGTTTGAGGTTAAAAACTACATTTTAGATAATAAATTAGATATTTTATTACTTCAAGAAGTCAAGATGAATGAGGAGAATTTTATGAAAATTGTTGCCTATATATGGCCTAAGGTGGCTTTTTGCATTAGTCCTGTTGAAGGGGCATCAATGGGGATTGTCACTATGTGGAATAGTGCTAAAATCTAGAGGTCTCTTATGGCTTATAATAAGCACTTCTTGATTACCAATTTTTCTATGAAATCTTTGAACTGGTCATTGATCAATGTCTATGGACCGAATAACAGAGCTTTGAGACAAAAATTATGGATAGACCTGAGCAGTTTCAAGAATAATCCCCAGAACATTAGATGGATGTTAGCTGGAGATTTTAACACTCCTCTATACCTTTTTGAAAAATAGGGTGGAATTATGGATTACTCAGACAGCATGTTTGACTTTGTTGAATTCATCAATGATTGGGGATTATTGGACATAGAGTTGCAAAACCAAAATTTTACCTAGACCAATAGAAGAAGAGGAGATCAAATGATTCAAGTTAAATTAGACAAATTTCTTATATCAAGTAACTGGAAGGATTATCATAATATGTAGGCGCAGGCTTTCCCTAGAACCATGTCTGACCACTGCCCGATCTTCCTCAGTTGGAGAGAACAGGGTCATTCCAGACCTTCCCCATTCCATTTTGAAGCTATGTGGATCAAACACAAAGACTTAGAAAAATGGTGGCCCAATGGTGGAAAATTCCTATTAAAGGTACTCCTATGTTCAAAATAGTCAAGAAACACCAACACGTTAAACAAGAAGTTCATGGATGGAATAGATACAGCTTTGGGCAGGTCTTCCAGCATAAGAAAAATATAGTGGGAAAACTCAAGGATATACAGCAACTGATAGATCAAGGGGATGACTCTGAGGACACTTTAGAAGAAGAGAATATCCTATCTTCAGAATGGAAGAATCTTATGGAAAGAGAAGAGGTTTTCTGGAAACAGAAATCCCATGTTCAGTGGCTTAAAGAGGGGGATAAGAACACTGCCTTTCTTCATCTCTCAGCTATGAAACATAGGAAAGCCAACTCAATAACTAAGCTTGTCCTAGATAATGGTGACATTATTACCAAGGATAATGAAATAGGGGAACAAGCTAGGGCTTTCTTTCAGGATCTGCTTACGGAAGAAAATAATAATGATAGAATCAATAGACCTATGAATCATTTTTTTGATAAAATCCCCTGTTTGATAACGGAAGAAGATAATCTGGAGATGTTAAAGCCTATATCCGAGGAAAAAGTCCATGTTGTTTTATTCTCCATGGATGATTTTAAAGCCCCGAGTCTTGATGGCTTTCCTCCTATATTCTTTCAGGAATATTGGGAGATAGTAGGAGTGAACCTCATGGCAACTATGCGTGATTTTTTTAGATCAGGTAAACTTTTGAAACAAGCTAATAATACCTTCATAGTACTTGTTCCTAAAAAATCACAACCTTCACACCTCACTAATTTTAGGCCCATTAGTCTATGCAACATTGTGTATAAGTTATGTACTAAAATGTTGGTCATGAGGATTTAACCTTTGCTAGACAAAATGATTTCTCCTGCTCAAAAAGGTTTCATCTCAGGTAGGCAGATTCTTGATGCTGTGATCACCACACATGAGACTATTCACTCCATGGATAAGAGTAGAATCCCTGGGATGGCTCTCAAGCTTGATATTTTTAAAGCTTATGATAGAGTCTCATGGACTTTTCTGTTCCAAGTGATCAAAAAATTTGGGTTTAATGATAAAATGTCTCGCTTGTTATGGAACGCGGTCTCTTTTGAAAAATTCTTAGTGCTGGTTAATGGTGTTCCTAGAGGGTTTTTCTCATCCTCAAGAGGAATTCATCAGGGAGACCCTCTCTCCTCGTACTTATTCATCATTATGGCTGAGGCACTGGGAAGATACATACAAGCAGATATAGCCTCAAAAAAGCTAGTGGGCATCAAACCTGCCTCCTCCCTTCATCTTATGGTGGTACAGTAGTTTGTGGATGATACCATCTTCTTTGGCATATCATCAATGATTGAAGCTAGAAGATGGAAGAATATCTTAAATAATTATGCCAGAGAGTCAGAACAAAGGATAAATTTATAGAAAAGTAATGTGTATTTCTTCAACGCTCCTAATGAACTTAGACATATAATCATTGATATATTAGAATGTGTTGAAGCTGGCCTACCAGCTACCTACCTGGGTCTCCCACTCTTGGTCAAAGAGGTATCTCTTGGATTTTGGAATGGAATTGTGGAAAGAACGCAAAGGAAACTTCTTGGTTGGAAGGGGAAACTACTCAATAGTGCTGGTAAACTGCAACTTCTTCGGGCTTCGCTACAAGGTATTCCTACATACTTCCTGTCTCTTTTTAAAATTCCTGCATATTTTGCTGAGAAACTAGAATAGATCTAAAGGAAATTATTATGGACAGAAGTGGAAGACAAACAGAGAATGTCTTTAGTCAGATGGGAAAAAATGTGTCTTCCAAAATCTCATGGTGGACTTAATATTAGGTCCATCAAGAACATGAACAAAGCCCTTCTCTCAAAAGTTAGTTAGAACCTAATCCATAAAAACAATGATTAGGGGGAAATAATGTATGCCAAATACATGCATAGCATTGATGATTCCAACTTTCTTCAACAGATGAGATTACCCCAGGGATCTATGATATGGAATAAAATGCTAAAAAGTAGAAGCCTTCTCAAACAAGGAATTAGATGGAAACTTGGAAATGGCTGGCATATTAAATTCTAGGATGATATCTAGTTAAAGGACAAGGCTCTCATCACATAGGGAAACTATGGAGAGATTACTAACTTGACTACCCAATTTTTTGGAGATAGGGTCAGTGATTATATGGAAAATAACAATGGGATGAGGAGCTAGAAAAATATTTTGGATTGTTGTGTGCATCGGCCTGAGCTTTTCTCAAGAGTTCGGGAGATCCAGCAGTGCATTCAGGAGATCAAAATCCCTCTCTTTCCCCAAGAGGATGAACAATATTGGTGGCTAGATAAGAATGGATCATTCTCTATCAAATCTACTTACCATCTGCTCATTCATGAAGCTCAGAATAAAGATGTATGGAAAAAGGTTTGGAATCATAAAATTATTCCAAAAATTAACATGTTTTGGTGGGCTGCTACTCATAACAAAATCCTTACTTAGGATAACCTTCAAAAAAGAGGGTTTACTTTGTTTAACAGATGTTTTTTGTGTGGTTCAAAAGAGGAATCAGTTTCACACCTCTTTATCCACTATGAGTTTGCCTAGGAATTATGGGGCACAATACTTAAAAACTTTGGTATTGAATGGGTCTGCAATTCTAACCTTAAAGAAGTAATTCTCAACTAGAACCCAACCTTCACACATCCCTGGCTTATGGAATTATGGAAGCAAGCGCTGCCATGTTTGAGTTCGACTTTATGGAAAGAGTGCAATCACAGAATTTTTAGGGACACTGCTAGAAATGCTTCTCAGGTGTTTAACTCCTTTGCTAAGACCATTATGGAAAGTGTTACAACAGCTCATATTCATGTTGCATAGAAAATCCTATCTCAAATTGAAATCCAAATTGCAGCCAAATGGAAGGTTTTAAACCAGATCCCTGGGTATAATAACTCTAAAATTCTACAAAGACTTAATACTAAATGGATCCCCCCTAAACCTAACTAGATGAAACTCAACTTTGATGGGGCATCCAAGTTGGATGGTAAAGCTAGTGGAGGAGGAATTATAAGGAATGATAAAGGATGGATGTCTGCTATTTATGCTGGTGGAATTGGATGCTAGAGCAACAACTATGCTGAAGCAATGGCTTTACTATGGGGATTAAAGTTAGCTATATCCCTAGGAATAAGGAACTTGAATATACAAGGAGACTCTAAGATGGTCATAGATGTTGTTAATAAAGCTTCAAACGTGGGAATCAAGCTAAAAGACATCATTGTTGATATCCAATTTCTTTTACAAAAGTTTTTCGAAGTTGAGATTTCCCATACCTATAGAGAAGGCAACAGGGTCGTTGATGCTTGTGCCAACCTTGGGCAGTGATTTTCAAGTTGGAGGGTGTGGCGACAAGGTGTTCATATTCCCTTAACCATTAGGGAGATCATTCAAAAGGAGATGACTTTTCAGGAATGAAGCGTATTGATGACCCTGAAAAGACCCCTGTTGATACCCCCAACTCCTTTGCAAGCAAGAAGGGCAAGAAGAGAAAGGTTGATGAAGAAGAAGAAAATATTAAAGAGACTACGGAAGGGACCCATAGGAATCTAGGTAGGGCCACGGGGGGCCAAGGTGGAAAATCTCACAAGCCTTTCAAAATTAATAAGGAAGGATTCCCCTTTAGAGTGTGAAGGTCAGGGTAGATTGTTGGTAAACCAGCCCCGAAGGCCAGACTGATTGATTATGCAAAAAGTGCTTCAGAAGAAGCAACCCAGGAGGAAGAGTCTGAGGAGCTGGAAATCCAAGAAATTTTGGAGGACACTAGAGGGAAGGAGGCTACTAGGGATTTTGAGGTTACTGAGGAGCAGGGTGCTGACACTATGGGAACTACTGACAATAAGGGGAAAATGTATGTCGAGGAAGTTGGTGAGGGCACTAAGAATGAGACTAATTGGAAAACTAAAATTGGGGCCATGAAGGACTGCATTCAGAAGTTGGAGAAGGTCTTCACCAAAGGGCTTCGTAATATAATTCTGCTAAACATGTCTATGCTAGAAGTGGTGGGTAATACTGGGTATGTTGACAACGCAGAGAATGAGAAACTCAATGATCTTATCAAATCAATAGTTATGTAATGGGAGACCTCTCTGACTCTGGTCTTCTTGTGGCTTGTGTTTTGTTTCTATTTGTTGTTCTCGGTTGTGCCATATTCTCTCTGAAGGCATTTTTTGTTTGTTTGCCTTCTTGTCTTTTTTGACTGTATAGGGTTCGACCCCTAGTTTGCCGCCTTACTTTATCAAAAACAACATGAATAGATCCATGTACATAATTAATATATGTATATCATATGTAAATAATCATAAGAAATAATATGTATGTAAAAGTAGCTCCATTTATATAGTAAATTTGATTTCTTAAAATGAAATTACTATGTAACTATTGAAAGAATAAACAATCCCCCCCCCCACATTAGAGATGCACAATGTAACCAAAGTATACCTAGTTGGATTATACCACCTCCTACCTAATCAAGGTATATTGTGAGAAGAAAGTCTAAAAACATAGATGGATAAAATTATGTAATATATACAGATAGGTATGATGTATATCATATAATTAAGATAAAGGTAAATAATTTTTTATATTTTTATCTTTTATGATTTTTTTTTGTATTTTTTTATAATTTTGACAAACTAAATGCTAGGAGAAAGGCACGTGTAAAGCACAACACAAAAAAGAGTAATGCTATGTGAAAGACTATGGTATGGTAAATATTTATCAATTAATCCCATGATATGCTTAGTTTATTTCTATAGGAGTGATTATTATCCCCCCAATATGTCTCATCATAGAATAAGTGATCATATATATTAAAGTTATGGTTGCATTGGTAGTGATCATTGATTTTGAAATTCACTAATTTTGGCAGGCCTTTGGAAGTTTGATTTTATTTGTTAGTATTATTTTTTGGTAAATAAATTTGATGAGGCTTGAATTTTTCTTGATCAATTAGATCTTAAAGTGTGTCTCTAAAAACAATGCATCTATCTATTAAGTATTTGTCTTTATGAGACGTTGACCTATAGTTTGAAAACATGTTTCACTTGGGTGGCAATTTGATCATATTTTTTTTCAATAAGTTTTTGAGTATGCTAGTTGATTTATTTTCAAACAATTCTAATAATTATCTTTAAATAGGCTCATGGTTAGTGTTGTCCCTTTTTGGAACCAAGTAGTCTGTGTATTTATATTAGGCATTGGGATATTTATAGGAAGAGTATAAATAGGAATTATCGAGATGACTAATTGTTTAAAATAATTCAACATATTTTTCTAATGTCAAAACTTCATAGCAAATAAAATTGAAAGATTTAAAAGTATGATAAGAAAATTATTTTTAAGCAAAAAGGAAAGGTGCGTAAAAAATGTACATCTCTAAATCTATTGGTTGATAAATTAATTGATTAATACAATTTTTAAGATATTTATATTCTCATTTGTGAATAAAGTGAAGATGCTCATATGTGACCCCTATTTCTTTATTGTGAATGGTATGCTCTAAAAATGTTTCCTCCAACTAAAAATATGTAGGTCGAGAACCACTAGGAAGCTGATGAAACTAGGCTAAAACTTAACATATTTAGATTTTAGGCAATGTTATAAGCAAGAATCTATCATCAAGGTTATAATTCCCAATAGAAGCCATGGAACCTTTAAGATGTATGTAAGAACATCCACTCTCATAAAATAGTGAAAATGTATGCATCATGAAATCATAAGGTAATGTTGAATTGAGGATCTTGCTTATTATAGGATTTCCATATGTAACATTAGAATCAAGAGATGAGTGATATGAAATAATTTCTAAAGCTTTCTAATGTATTTTCTGTTGTAAATCACCCATTTCGTGCATTACAACTAATATATCTTGGCAAGGTACATTTAGATTTTCAAGGAGTTCATTCAATGGTTAAAAGTGACCATTGATGGTAACCATAGGCACACTCTTCATCAAGACTAAGGAATATTAATAAATAACATTCAACAAAGATAAAACCTATATTTCATTTATTTAAACCATGATGATAATCAAAAAATGCACACACAAAGGTATAGGGTTGAAGGAGTGCATAAACCTAGGACATGAACCTGAAATTAACATAGCCATAAGGAAGAGAGATTTATAAAAACCCTAGATTTCATGTTTGAAAGAGTCAGGGTTCACCATTTATATTTTATTGAGTTATGGTTTTATTAAAAAAAAAGGAATACTAGTTACAATTAAATAGATCTAGGCATACAAGTACATAATTCCTATCTATCTGATATGATACAAAGAGAAAAAAGTCTAAGTGACATAATGGAAACTAAGATAAGCAATATGGAGGCTTACTCTGCCTCATCTCTTCTAAGGTATTTGGAAAGATGGAAATTACTACATTTTTAAAAACAAATGTGTCCACCTCAACTCGATGAAGCTCAAAATTCAGGGATTAATAAAGGAAAGTTAGTTGGATTTCTCTCCCAAAAATAAGGAGGTGTTGGGGGAGGTTGGCTAGTACATCCTCTCTCTTTGGAACCTTAATCACCTTAACCCTCCAAACGGGCCTACTATTAAGAAATACAAGAGGCTTTTTAAGTGGGTAAACCCCCAAGAAGGATGTTGTAAGCTCAACTTTGATGGTGCAACTAAGGGGAACCTAGGACCTATTGGGGGGAGGGCTTATCAACGACTAGAATGTATGTCTTGTGGCTTCCTTTGTGGGTGGTATGGGTTCCCATACCAACCACATGATAGAAGATAGAGCAACACTATGGGGAATTTAACAAGTTGTTGATCTCAAGTTATATAATTTGGTCATTGAAGAGGACTCGTTAAACATTGGTATATGTCTTACATAGTTTCCCCATTCTTAAAACATCCTTTAGGAAATCAAGGACACCAAACCTCTTCTTAATTCCTTTCATGAACTTATCATCAAACATGAATATAGAGAAGGTAATAAATGCATTGATTTCATGGCCAACTTGGGTGTTAATGAGACACATTTCAAGACATGGTTCTCTAATGAGAATGTTTCATCAAAAATTAGACATAAATTGGAGGAAAAGGCCAATTGTGATAGATAGTGAGTCAAATTTCATGTCAATCAAGAAGCTTTTAATCCCAAATCTATGTGATTGTCTTATTAATTACAACATTCATTGCCAAAGAAGGGTAATAATTAGTGTGTGTAGGATAAGGGATGGCCCCTTTGGGAGGTGTGTGATGATCATTTCCATACACAATAAGTAGAATCACAATCCCACTCTTGAGTTAACCTAAGACAATAAGGTTGAGCTAATCAAAATTACTAAAAGAACTTACAAGGCTAAAAACATGGGTGCTGAACCAGATGGAATAGAGCCCATCTCCCGTGAGGACAACAAGAAAAACTCAATATGGAATTTTTTTTTTAAATGTGGGATTACCATATACATGGAGTGATTTACTAGACATGACCCTAATTTCTTTGTTAACTTTGCTAAAACTTGGAACAACAAGGTAGTCTACATGATGAGAATTGAAATATTTGTTTTGGAAAAGAGTATTGTAGTTTTACCTAACTCTTGAAGGGAAAAAAGAGTGGTGTATTCTCACCAATTTTTGTTGCTCAAATGTTTAAGGAAAAAATCCTTGACTTGCCATTTTTTATAATGAGATCTCTCAAATCCTCCATGGAGGATTACTAGGATGATACCTCAAAGCCACTATTCACTAGGCCCTCATTATGTTACTAGTTAAAGGGCCATGCCATAAATTAATAATTGGGTGGTGATTAATGAGGTGGGGGATACAAAGGGATTAGAGAGGGAGAGGAGGTTGCCAATTCTGAGGAAACATCCAAAATAGAGTTTGAATATTCTAAGAAAATCATTGCCTAGATTTTAAAGAGTGAGAAAATTAAGGACTCAAGGGGGTCAAAAGGAAACTCATCATATCTAATGATCATGTGGAGCCCTACCCTATTAATTTAGAAGATAAGGATATCTTGAACCTTGGTAATGAGGCCTTGGAATTAACAGGGGAGGATGACAAGGTAACGAATCAAATTTCCATTTAGGATACTGAAGAAAAGAAAGGGGTTATATAAGGTTCATTTCTCAAAAAAGAAGATGTTAGATGGAATATTAAATAAAAACTTAAGGATATAAAGGGGAGACTTAAAATCCATGTGAAATTTATGGGTGAGATCAGAAATGATATCAAGGCCATTAGGGAAGTCATCATGGCTAGAGATGGTGTGGGTAGGAGGGGAGGTGAAATATGGAAAAATGTGGTCAGTATGTTCAATCTAGAGATGGATAGGGAACTCAAAGAAGAGCATGAATTTCTCAAAAAAGAAGAGGAAGCTTGATCAAAACATAAGGGGGGAGCCTATCGAGAAAAAAATAAAGAGGGACAAACACAAGGTGGCCCTGGATAACACATTGTAAGTGACCAACACGGAGGGTCCATGCAATTGAACTAAGGGAAACCTGAAGAAGAAGGTTGGTGACAAAAATGAGGACCTAGTGGGCATCTCAAAGACCATAGAGGATAAAGACCCAAAACCATGATCAGTAGTCTGGCTAGTCAGCTTTCTCTAGTTTCTTACTATTCTAAGTTTTATGTTGTTTTTAGTCTGTTTCTTGGTAGGTTCTAGGTGGTTTTTTATAGGCTCTCAAGTGGGATACTAGTTTTGGTAGTTATTTTTGGGGATTTTTTTACATATTATAGCTTAGTATGTAAAGGTTATGAGATATTTTAAACCCCATTTTTTACTTGTATCTAAAAAAACTAATATAAGCAATATAATTTACAAAACGTTAAAGAATGATCACACCTATTTCTCATTCTAGAAATTTGAGTCTGTAGACTAACTACATGTAATGTTTTCCTAAAATCTATAAATTTTACTATGATCCTCGACAAACCTATGCACTATATTGGTGCATCATGTACAAAATAAGCAATGATATTCCCATCATGGTCACATATGTCTACATGAAGTTGCATCTATCATGTTACAGATTTATAGTCTGATATTTCTATTTTTTATGAAATATGACTTTCCTATTATGCCTTTACCATTTTTTTTCAAAATTGTGTTGAATTTATGAATCTCTTCTTGACCTAGCTTGACACTCAAAAAATAAACAAATAAATGGAGTTAGGAAACCACCGAGGTAGAAGTATAAACTAAGTATATGTTTTACCCTAATTTGGATTAATGGTGGAGATTAATATGATTAAAATAGAATATTAAAATAAAATTTAGATTATATATATGGCATTCAAGCATACAATAATCACCTAAAAGTGGTATTTAGATGCTAAGAGTTATACTTGAGATAAATTATTCCTAATTTAGACCTAGACCTATCCTAGAGCCCTTTATCACACTTTTCTAGCCTTTGCGTAGATCACATATGCCCCTAGTCAACTAAAACACAATCTCAAACCTTCATTCCTAGATCCTAAGCCTTTGTGCCTAGTAGCATACCAATTAGACATTAACACCACATTAAGGATACTAGAGACACATGGCACTAGTGTCCCCAACATGGCACTAGTGTACCCTATAATAACTCTCCCAAATGGATATATTTCCAAACATTAAACCATCCTAAGGTCATCCAAAGCATATTTTATTATCCACACAAGATATGAAACATAATAAATACAAGACTCTTAGACCTATATCCACTAGATAGAAAATAGATGCAAAAGACCAATTCAAAACAAGAAACAAATTGAACAAAATCAAGGTTATTAATCCCTACTCTACCCTACTTTTACATACTACCATCTACAACTTCCCCAAGTCTAGATTTTCTAAATTGTCCAATCTCAAGCACACTCAAGGCATTCAAGACCACTATCATTCTAGATCACTTGCACTTGTACTATTACTTAGGTGGGGATAACTACATTGGGTTTGATCTCTCCTCAAAGTATTAGCATGTAGGCAACTCTCTTCACAGCAGGGTGTTGAAGATGTCTAGCCTATCCTAATAACTAACACACATATTTAGCTCATGCCATACTTGTAAGGAGGATTAAGGTTTGCATCATAAATTAGTTATTATAGGCATAATATAGAGTTTTAGATTTAAATCATACAATAATAGAACTCAAAAACACATGCACAGGTACACCCACAATTTAAGAACAGTCCTACACAGAGGAGACTAGTACCATTTTCAAGACACTAAATCCACATGGCATTATTGTCCAAGTGTGGTGATATTATCTAGGAAGAGATCTAACTCAAGGATCATGTTGATGATACTTAGACCTATTTTGTTAGGTTGTGAAGCTAAAAGCTTCACCAGGATGCAAATAAGAGTAGTTACAGAGGTTGTAGAGGTTGCAGAGAGTTGCAGAATGAGTTGCAGGACAATCGACATCAGTCTAATCAACCGACGTCGGTCAGATAGCAATGAAGAAGCAACCGATGTCGGTTACCAATCGACTGACATCGGTCAGGGAGGAACCGACGTTGATAATCTGTGCGTGAACATGCAGTTTGCATGTTGATTCTAGAGAGTCTAGTTTTGGACTGCTAGTTTGCATGTTAAAGGCTAATTATAGTCTTGGAGTTGCGTGTCTAATTATTATAGTCTAATTATTGTAAGCATGAGATCTATATATAGACTCATGGGCTGTATTGTAAACTAGAGTGCTAAAGAGTAAGAGAGAAAAATAAGCTCCTTCAGAGAGAGGAGAGTAATGGTGTGTTCCTCCTAGTGCCACAGTACCAAGTGTGGGTGCTAGTTTGGAGAATTAGAAGGGTTCTTCGTGTATGTATGATCTTGGTCAGCAGGTGTGCATGGGTTCTTTTGGAGATCTACAATGGTGAGTAAGGTCTAGTGATTTTTAGGTAGCAGTAGAGAGCAAGAGATCTACTTGGAGTACGGTTGTGTACTTGGTGTACTGGCAGCGTGTTACTGACTGGTGGAGGTGAACATCAATTCTATATTGGAGTTGATTGTTGTGACCGAGAGAGAGAGGGAAGAAGGTCTTGAGGTGTGGCAAGCCTTTGAGGTGGAAGAAGAAGTGGCATCTTCTTTATTGAATTTTCTTCTGAGTGATTATTAATACAATTGTGTATTGTCTCTCATATTCTTGTGTTGTTTCATATTTCTAGTTACTTATTCATTCTGGTTAAATTTCGTGTTTAGTTGCTAATACAAGAGGTAATCATATGTGCTCCAATTGGTGGAGCAAGATCCTGATAGTTGGTATCAAAGCTTTTGATTGGGTTGACTAACAGGTGGTTTCAGATCTAGTTAGTATTTGTTGATTACAGGTCACTCACAGGGGTTTCAGATTGTGTGGGAGTATAGCAATGGCAGAAGAAAGTAAGCTACGAATGGAGAAACTGAATAGCACGAATGGTCTGATTGATAGAAAGAAAGAGCAAGTAAAGGGAGATTGTTGGTTGGTAGAAGATCTGTGCGTAGAAGCAGATGTTGTAGGTGATGTTGTACAGGTTGCTCTGGATAAAGTAGAATCTTTGTTTATAGATTCTTTTGCCTCTTTCCATGTAGCCCAAAATAGAGCATCTTTTCATGGGTATGTCTTTGGAGACTTTGGAGAGATTTATTTAGGGGTTGGTGAGCCTTGTCAGATTATTAACGAAGGGGAAGTGAAGCTGAAATTGTAGATGGGTAACACACAAGTGTTGAAAAAGGTCATGCAGGTACTAGTCTTGGAGATGAGTCTAATTTTTTCAGGAAATTTGGGTGATGAGAGATGCACAGTAACTCTCACAGCGGATGCACTTGAATTAGATGGTGGCAATAAAGTAGGTATCCTTTATCTATCTACTTATATTACTGATTCACCTTCTGTTGCAGAGATGTGGCTTTGTAGGCTTGGTCACATATGTAGGAGGGGAATGCATGTTCTTAAGCGGAAAACATATATATTTGACAAACTTAAGAACTGGAAAGCCTTGGTGTTCATGGAGGAGATGACAGAAAGAGATCAGTTGAGGGGACTGAATTATTCTGAGCAGGGTTGTGTTGATTTGAACAAGGTTTTGATCCAAAAGGAGTTCGCGGGTAAAAAGTCATCACTCACAGGTGAACACAGGGACCGGCGTCGGTCAGATAGTAATCAACGTTGACAACAGGAAGACCGACGTCGGTCATATAGGAATCAACGTTGGTAGAAGGGATACCGGCGTCGGCTAGGGAAATGACATCGACAGTCAGGGTCAGTGCAGGGAACCGACATCGGTCGGATGCAGACTAGGAGATGGCTGAGATCGGTCACTGAAATAGATGGTGGGCGGATAGCAAGTTGTCAAGGAGTCTCAAACACCCATATGGAGGTTAGAAAGGGTAAGTGAACCTCATATTCATTGTTCACCTTCTTTATATTGCTTATTGATGGTCAAGAACCAGGAAAACATGAAGAGGCAATGCAGGTAGAATCTAGATACAGTGGGAGCTTGGCATGGATGAGGAGTGTGAGTCCTTGGATAAGAACCAAACAGGGGTTTTGTTGGTGGAGTTGTTAGCTAGAAGAAAGCACTGAAAGACGGATGGATTCCCAAGTTAAAGAAGAGATTGGATGGATACGTGAGACAGAAGGCTAAGGTATATGGTCTTGAGGAAGCTGTAGGATAGTGGTACAGGTTTTGACAGGAGGATGACAAATCAGGGCTTTAGTCAATGTCAGTGTAACTATTGTGTTTGTTTTACCAGGTGGATGATGAGTCGTGACATTATTTAGTTACTGTATGTGGGTGATTTACTAACAGGTTTGTACATACAGGGATTTGTTGAGCTAAGGGTAAGGTTAGTTCAGAGGCATGTCATGGAGAATTTGGGAGCAGCAAAATTCTTTGGCATAAGAGTCATGGAGATTTTGTCTCCAGTGGGAGCTGATGTGAAGACGATGTTGGCAGGGTTCAATTTTCAGGATGCAAAATTGGTAAGCACACCAAGGGCTAGACAGTTCAAGCTGAGCTTAGAACAGTGTTCGAAATCACATGAGGTCTGGTGTAGACTTGAGTTTTCTCAAGCAGTGGGAGTTTTCAAAAAGTTTGGAGCCAATTCAGGGAAGAAGTACTAGAGCGTAGTTCAGTAGATTCTCAAGTATCTGAGAGGGACTAGCAGCAGGTTAACATATTATGCAAGGTCAAGGTCTTCACTACATGGAGTTGTAGGTTCGGATGTGGCAAGTTACTTGGATGACAGGTGTAGCATCACAGGATGTGTGGTGGTTGGTCTTTAGGATTGAGCTTGAAGAGGGATACAAGCTAGGGAATGAATTAGATGGTGTACAAGTATAGGTACAGGTGCAGTTGTTTATCTCCAAGTGGGAGATTGTTAGGTTATGGAGCTAAAATTTTCACCAGGATGCAAACAAGAGTAGTTACAGAGGTTACGGCGGTTGCAGAGAGTTACAGAATGAGTTGCAGGGCAACCAACATCAGTCAAATAGTAGTGAAGAAGCAACCGACATCGGTTACCAGTCGGCCGACATCGGTTAGGGAGGAGCTGACATCGACAACCTGTGCGTGAACATGCAGTTTGCATGTTGATTCCAGAGAGTCTAGTTTTGGACTGTTAGTTTGCATGTTAAAGGCTAATTATAGTCTTGGAGTTGCGTGTCTAATTATTGTAGTCTAATTATTGTAAGCATGAGATCTATATATAGACTCATGGGCTGTATTGTAAACTAGAGTGCTAGAGAGTAAGAGAGCAAAATAAGCTCCTTTAGAGAGAGGAGAGCAATGGTGTGTTCCTCCTAGTGCCACAGTACCAAGTGTGGGTGCTGGTTTGGAGAATCAGAAGGGTTCTTCGTGTATGTATGATCTTGGTCAGCAAGTGTGCATGGCTTCTTTTGGAGATCTACAATGGTGAGTAAGGTCTAGTGATTTGCAGGTAGCAGCAGAGAGCAGGAGATCTACTTGGAGTACGGTTGTGTACTTGGTGTACTGGCAACGTGTTACTGACTGGTGGAGGTGAACATCAATTCTATATTGGAGTTTATTGTTGTGATCGAGAGAGAGAGGGAAGAAGGTCTTGAGGTGTGGCAAGCCTTTGAGGTGGAAGAAGAAGTGGCATCTTCTTTATTGTATTTTCTTTTGAGTAATTATTAATACAATTGTGTATTATCTCTCATATTCCTATGTTGTTTCATATTTCTAGTTATTCATTTTGGTTAAATTCTGTGTTTAGTTGTTAATACAAGAGGTAATCATATGTGTTCCAATTGGTGGAGCAAGATCCTGACATGTTTGTATCTCAATTTTTAGCACTTAGATCTTGCATATCATGTGTTTTCTAAATATCTATTTACACATATTTATTACTATTTTTATAAATTTAAAGTAAGTCAAAATCTATAACAAATAACAATTATTTATTTCACTAATTTAGACTACTCATTCTTTTAATTAAACATAAGATTTACATAGCTAAACCCTATAAAGGTTAAAACACTTGATGAGCCCAACTTACTTTGAATATTAATTAAAACCCTAGTTCTACATAGGGTTTTCCCTTTAACAATTTTTGTGCAATAAATTAGGGTTAAATTTTTCTATTTTTATAATTTTTTGGCATAACCTAGCTCATTTAATCAATCCCACATTAGGGTTTCATTTATTTAATGTAATTTAAACTTTTGCAAAGCAACCCTAATTCAAAACACTAACCCTATATAACCCTATGGTTTACATTTCTAGAACTTAGATTTCAGATCCATATATCTTATGATTTATATTTCATACAATCATAATCATAATGACAAAAGAAATTAATCACTTTTTGTTGCAAATTCTAATATTTTCATTTATATGCTTGTTCCCTTTAATTCAAAATGAATTCAAAAAAGACATAAACACATGCATATATTATTTTTTCAATCAATTGCAATATATGTCATATTTCATAGCATGTTATCTTTCTCCTATGTGGAATTCCATAAACAAGCAAACCCATACACACATAGAGTATATAGCACATAACCTAACAACTATGTTTCAAGTTTCAATGTCATATCTTATGCACATGAAATAATCTCCTTCTCCTCCTCATCTGCATGAGGGTGATAGCTACTTTCCCTCTAACTAGGTCCATGCTATCACTCCTCCACAAGATAAAGTAGCATATACTAATGACATTATTCCCCATACTCAGCCTATTCACACCTCTTCCCTACAACATTTATACCTACATGTTCAATAAAAAAGAGCTAGGGTTTGAACTTGTGAGACTCTATGTGATCAAATTATCAGTATGAGCAATATAATTGTAGGTTTACAAAATTAGAATCAACTATTACATGAAAAGATTACAATATTGGAAAATCAAATTACAAGACAAAGGCCTCTAGGGCACAATAGTGTAAATCATATATATGCATCTTCACTTAGTCAATTTATGGCAAATAATGTTATGTATCCAAATCATAAATCACAATAATATACATCTACAACTAGTGATTTAAAAACATTCAAAGGTCAAATAAGATTTCAAATGAGGTACTAAGGGAAATAATTAAGTCCAAGTTGATCAATCTACCTCCTCTACACCCAATTATGAGTTGTAGATATTTTTGTGCCTATCATAGAATGCATAGGCACCACATTGATTCATGTTTAGCATTGAAAAGGAAAATATAATAGTTAATGGATACAAATGACTCAAATAGTGACACAAAATCCAAACAACATAAAATGACACATCTACCAATTTAAAAAGGGTTAAATTTAGAAACAGTACAATAAACATAGGTAAAATAAGAAAAAGATGCAAATCTACCTCTCCAAAATGAGGCTCAACTTTCAAAGCAGTATGTGTTTGGTCAAAAGTATCTACAACAGTTTGATTATCATGGTCAAGGTTTGGGCAAGCAAGACCAAGACATCACTTATCCTATTCTAACAGTTGATAATATTGGTCAACAAGGTTAGGGATTTCTTTAACATCCTAAGGTACATTAATCATAGATATAATGTATCAAGGTAAAACATCTAGATACACAAAAAATGTTATAGAAAGAGAAAGATCTTAAGCTAAAAATTCAAAATCATGTTACACAAACAAGCATTCTCCAAATAAGTTTTCTAGAAAAAGAGCCTCCACAACACCATATGTCTATAATAAGTATAGTTTTAAAGGGTAAATTCACAATCATTATGCCAAAACACAATTTAGATAGGTTAACTCCATATTATAAGGCAATTCCCTCTAGCATTCTAGGTTATTATGATTATGATGATGAACAATACTCAAATTCTTGGTAGAATAACATTAAACTACAACATAGCATTCACATTACATAAGAGATTATCATTCCTATTTTTGACATAGGCCACAATGATAGTGAGTCTCCAATGAAACTCATTGATTAATATGGTTTCCCTTTTCTTGTACATACTTTCTTTCTCTTTCTTGCTCCTTTTACATATTTCATTTTCATATTGCTTGTACATAGATTATTTCTAGAAAATATAAAAACATTACAATATTTAAAAACACAAAAACATTCAAATATTACTCAAAAAACACAAAATTTACATATTGTATGCATTGCTAAGTTTACATTTCTTATATTTTCTAGACACTACATATGTTAGTCATCTTAGTATAGTTGGTTTTATCATGCATATATGCTTCACTTGTTCTTATTGAGTGCTTGTAGATTACTTACAGGACTCAGGTCCACAACATTGATCTAGACTTGCTATCATCTTCACACTAGGGGCATATACACAAATTCAAGGTTATTCATTTGACACATTCGACCACTTAGGGGCATATTATACATAGATTTTATCACCAAGTTTTATTCTTACATTCTTTACATTCCATTTTTTGCATTGATATATCTTGTTATTGAGCATTGCTACTCATACTCAATTTTTTTGCCAATATCACTAGTTTAGACTTAGAATATGTGCATCTCTCTCTTACATAGATTTTTACTACATCCATGCACATTTTCATTTATCACTTTCTTATTTTAGACTTGATTGTATTCTATATGCTTCTTATATTCGAAGGCATTTGAATATACCATTGTTCTTTGGATCTACACCACTTCTATTCATGTATGCCTTGGACATGTGCCCATGTCCCTTGTGTGTGCTTTCTTTATTGTGTATGTGGACATTTGAACATGTCCTTTTGTGTGTCTCTAAGCCAATTTGCTTATTTCTTGCGTATGTGGACATTTGAACATATCCTTGTATGTCTTCTTTCTTAGATTTAGTGGCATATGCCCATGTCCATTGTATTCTGGCCCCTTTGCCTATTTTTACATGTTTCATGTGTTTTGTATATTATTTTCTTGTATGCATCATGGCCATGACACTTGTCTTTGATTATTATACACACCAATTTTCTATGCCATGAGGGACCTCATGCATCTACCCTTCCTATTTGGGTGTCGTGATGGATGTCATACCCCATCCCCCTAGGTAGCTACTCAGATTTGTTGTTATACACATTGATTACATCTATCCTGACACACTTGTATAATTATAGATTCAACATACATCTTACATTGCATACTTATGCTTAGATTATCTTACATTTTGATGTTATGTTTGCACATTATATTAGATTATCACACAGTTATCATATATGCTCTGGCTAACACATTTTGTATAGATATTTCTTTTGAGGATAATTCTTGCATATGTCAACAAATACCCTCAATAGAGGGAGAATTCACAATGATTTATCATAGAGACATGCTCCTATATTACATTCATAGAACATTTTTAGCACATAGGTTCAATTTTAGTAAATCAGACACATGTAAAACATAGGAAAAAATAAGGACTCAAAAAGCAATTCAGTCACTCAGATTTTAGACCAGACAAACATTAGCACCCAAATTCAGACACTAGTGCTATATGGTGTTATTATCCAAGACATGGTTTTACTATCTAGTAGCCCTAGCTTCAGGTTAATTTAGATTAGCTAGAATAGTACACCAGGTATAATATTATTTTTCACAGACACATATATAGGTTTGATAGTTATGCTCAAATTTTACTCATAATCACACTAGTCCAACTCAAATTTATATCAATTGCTCAAATTTGGGACATCATTTATGGCATGATTATTCCCATTTTCATTTTAGATACATAAATACAATTCTTACAACTTAGTCCAAAATTAATTTACTCAGATATCATATTGGGGGCATGTGCACATCACATAGTTTCCATATTCTCAGTTACACACATGTTGATTAGATGGAATGGCAAACTCCATGTCATTCTTTACATTGTATACACATGACATCATATTCCAATTTATCACCAGTTTCATGCCTTAATCCATCTACAATGGTTGGCATTCTCGGATGGCCCAGAACTACCTAATGTTTTTGAGAGTTCGTGAAGTTTACATACATAGTTAAATATACTCAAATATTTCTAGCACTTTGTGTAGTTTGATTTCAGATGCATATACTACATGTGGATGGGAAATGATGGAGTCATAGCCTACTTTAGTTCTTGAGCCACCTACATGAGAGGGTTAGACATACTTTCAATCTAATCCAAGTTATTCATAGGTCATGATCCACTGATTAAGGGTGGAAAATGATGGAGTCAAAACCAAATTGAGTTTTTGAGCCACCCACACATGAAGATTGAGTAATCTATCATCTTAATCCAATTTATTCAATGATTTGATCACTATGTAGACACACACACACATGTTGTCACTAGGTTCATGCATTAGTTCATGTACCCATCAAGGTGTATTCATTCCTTTCCTCTTTCCCATCTCTTTACTTAGCTTTACATAGTTACTTCTTTATTCAGCATAGTCTTTTTCTTTTGATATCTCTTAAGTAAGGACTTATTTATGCATGTTTCATTGTAGGTCATGTTTTAGATCATGTTTCACATACACAGACCCTGCTTCACGTACTCAGACTCAGCTACATGGGCTTCACTTCCTAGGTAAGCCCATGTACGCTTATTTTTTATTTATACTAGTCATTTTGCATTGTTACATTTCTAGCATAAAGGGGGGTGGGAAAATGTAATAACCTAAAATTTGTATTTGGATGCTAAAAGTGCTACTTAAGATAACATATTCCTAGCTTAGCCTTAGACCTATCCTAGATACCTTTATCACACTTTTCTAGCTTTTGTGCAGACCACAGATATCCCTAGTTAGCTAAACCATAGTCTTAAACCTTCATTCCCAGATATTGATGCTTCATGCCTAATATCTTACCAGTTGGACACTAGCACAACATTAAGGACACTAAAGCCACATGACACTAGTGTCCCTTACCCTAATTCTCCTGAATGGATATATTTTTAAATGTTAAACCCTCCTAAGGTCAGCCAAAGCACATTTTATTATCCACACAAGCTACAAAAATCTATAAATAAAATACTCTTAGACCTATATCCACTAGATGAAAAATAGATGCAAAAGACCTATTCAAAATAAGAAATAAGTTGGGCAAAATCGAGGTTATTAATCCTTATTATACCCTACTTTTGCATACTGCCATCTACAACTACCTGATTATCCAATCTCAAGCACACTCAAGGCATTTAAAACCACTGTAATTTTAAATCACTTGCACTTGCACCAATATTTACATGGGAATAACTACATTGATCTTGATCCCTCCTTGGAGTATTAGTATGTAAGCAACTCTCTTCATAATGGGGTGTTGAGGATGTCCAGACTATCCTACTAAAAAACACATATTTTCATCTCATGCCATACTTGCAAGGATGATTAGGGTTTGCATCATAAATCAATTATTAAAAGCATGATACAGAGTTTCAAATTTCATGCACATAGAAATAAAACCCAGAAACACAGGTGCAAGTGCACCCAGAATTTAGGAACAATCTTGCATATAGGACACTAGTGCCATTTTTAGGATGCTAGTGTTTCTACGCTAGATTTTTGCTTTCACATTCAAAGAGAGAAATAAGAAACTTAAAGAAATGGTCAAGGCTTGTGTACCTGGATATAGTCTGCGCACCGTAATCCAGATGAAGTGAGAACTCCTCTTTGGCTGTGGAGGAATGACACCTGCAAAAGAAAGGGACTAAGACAAAGAAGACGTTAGATAAGGAGATGGTGGGTTGCCAAGCGAAAGCTTGATCCCAAAAGCAAAAGCTTGAGGGATGTCAACCCACTTGATTAATAAAAATATGTCTGATAAATGATAGAAAGATAAAAGACTAAAAATGATAAAAGACTAAAAAGGAAATGCAAGCGAAAGCTTACCTGGAAGATGCTGTCGGCCTGGTCACAGTCGCTGGCGTCGGTTGTAAAGGATACCGACATCGGTTAGTCTGCCGACATCGGTGGGGGAAGTGACTGGCGTCGGTCAGGGCAGTAGCCTGTGGACGAGGTCTGGACAAGTTTTGGTTTGTGGACGGGTCTGAGACAGAGTTTTGGGCTTGGTTGAATGGTCTAGGGGTCTGGGTCTGAGAGTCTGATTTTGATTAATGGTCTGTGCATAGGTTTTGGGCAGAGTTGCAGGGACAATGGACAGAGTATATGGTCAGACAGAGGACAGAGGCAGAGAAATGAAGATTCGGGTCTGGTCTAGTCTAGGGACAGGGAGTGTTGAATCTAGTTTATAATACTTAGAAGCAAATAACTAGAAAACACAATAAAAGTACAAACAAAATACATACATGTGGCCTGCAGAAGGAGTGTTGCAGACTGGTGTACCTATTGTTGGTGTTGCTGATGTGAAGGTCCTATTGTTGGTGTTGATATAGAAAGCTGATGCAGAGTCCCTGAAGAGTCTTGCTTGATGTGTACCTGCAGCCAAAGAGTTAGCAGCGGAAGAGAGAGGAGCGAAAGATTGATAGATTGAAAGATTTAGGAGTCTAATGTGAGAGAGAGGTGAAGGGCAGATAACGAATACAGAAAATCATTATGAAGGCCGCCGATGCTAGCAATATCGCCGATGTCGGTCGACAGTTGACCAATGTCGGCAGCTGGAAGGCAAGAAAAAGGCTAAAAATAGCCTTCCGTTCATTTCCCAACTGCCAGGTCAGTGAGTCCGAGGAAGAAATGGTCGAAGGTGGCTAAATAGACACGAGAGGTTAAAGAGGAGAAGTTGGAATGGGAGTCCAAGCATTAAAATTAGCCATGTGGGGAGTAATGGAATCCAAGAAGGGTATCCAAGGGTGGTGAGGTGGCAAGGGAGAGAGAAAAGGAGATTTTATTAATTTAAAATAGGATATTTATTTCAAATTAATAGAACATGGGTTAAGAGTGGTTAAGTGGACGAAGGGGACCAAGGGGGGAGAAAGGACCAAGGGGTAGACATGATTTTGGTGTCTACATTTGCCCCTTTTTGTCTTGTTGGTTATTCTGGACGAACTGCAAGACAAAAATAGGAGTTGATTGCCCCAGGTGTGGGATAAGGTCGATTTCGTCTTGTTGGTTGTTCAAGTGAACTGCAAGACAAAAACAAGACGGTTGGTTGCCCCGATTATGGATGAGGTATTCCCCCTCAAAGCAGGAGTCGAGGAAAGGGAACTTGGAATCGGGTGCTGATTTGACAAAGAGTGGATGAAGATGGAGTGAGAACGCTGCAAAAGTCGTGATTGCACGTACACCACTTCACAAGATGGTCAGGTCAAATTGTCGTAGGTCGAGGGTCAAGGAGTGCCAAAATTGAAATAACCAGGCCCCAGCATTTAGTCGTCTGCTGATTGGGTTATTCAATCGAAGCTAAAGCTCCAAATGGTCATCGTGTTCCAGGTATCCCAGGCTCAGGAAGTGCTCCCAGAAACATGAAAAAGTCACAAGTAGTGTGGATCAACTGGCTTGCGATCCTATACTTGTGAGGGTCAAAAATAGTCTGTGCACAATTTTGCTAACCAGTCGTGAGGTAGCATGCATGCAAAAATAACCAAGGCAACGTTGTCTTGGAAGTGGTCGAAGTCGAAGGAGATAGGCATGATCTCCAATGGTCATTGGTCGAGGGGAAGGAATGGATGAAAGGATGTGGCCGAGCTAACCTCAAAAGACATTATGTGATCTGAGTGCTGCCTACATAGCCCCTGTGTGAAGGGCCTCAGGCTAATGTAGTTCTCCCTAAAAGGGAGGAAGGGTCAAAGGGATGGAATTGGTCTTGGTCGAGGGCAAGGTCATGGTCAAAAGGAGGAAAGAAGGTTTGTCCATCAGAGAGATGAACAAATGAGGGTGGTCGAGCTAACCCCAGATGATGTCATATCATCTGAGTGCTGCCTACATAGCCCCAGTCTTAGGGCCTCAGACCAATGTAGTTCAGACAAAGGGTCCGAGTGGTAGACAGGGGGTCAAAGGTAGTCGATAGATTGGTCTTGGTCATGATGAAATGATGAAGAAGAAGATGATGTTGCAGCCTTTTCCATATTGTGTAATGGTGTATTCTGTAAGATTGGTCGAGGGGTCTTTCATCCCTAGCAATTTTCCATAGTCGTGATGGATGTGTGCTAAAAATGAATTGAGGTCTATTTATGCTTCAGCAAGTATTGGTTTATGCTTAACATAAATTGTGTCGGGTTGATAGTTTCCATGTGTATTATTGTCCACAGAAACTATGTGAATAGGCTATGATGATGTATGATGTCATAATGTCATGTTGATGGTCTAAAAATGTTTGATTGGATTGGTTTGGGTTTGGTTGGATAGATAATGATTTGGTTGGATGTGTGACCAAGATGTGTCAAAAAGTGAAAGGCAAATTGCTCTTTCATTGACAAGGACCAGAATGATGGCAGAGGTAAGGGTTGTTTAGAAACAAAAGACCCGTTTATGCATTGCGTCATTGACCAGTGGTTGTGCTAGAGAAGTAAGCGAATCACTTGACGTTAAGTGAGCTCAAAATCCCTTGAGTATGCAGGGTGATAGGTTGGATAATGAGATGAAAGGGGGAACCCTTTTTGGCAGGAACAACTTTGCCCCTTTTATAGGTGACCCCGAGAACGACTATAGACAAGTCCATGACTCTAAAGTTTTGTCAGTCAATTTTATTTATTTATTTTTTTTTGAAGGTAGACTAATCGATGCGGGAAGCCTGCGAAGGGATATTGTCTTGCTTTGTGGTCAGGTCGTGAAGCTGATCGATGTGGGAAGCTTCAGAGATAGTGTTGCGTATGTAGCAAAATTTATGCATAGCCATCCTTCAAGGGAGTGGTCTATATTCTGCTTTTTATGTTTTTGATATGACTTTGGCCTAATTGTCCTTCAAGGGAGCAGTCTAGTAAATAGAGCAATGATGATGCAGCTATCCTTCGAGGGAGCAGTCTACATTTATAGTTTATGACCTTGGAATATGCATCCCATTTTTATATATATTTGATTGATTTGTTGACTGGACTTTTGGTCATGGACTTGACTATAGAGGTTTAGAGGGTTTCCCTTTTATTAGGACAAAGCATTCATGCTTGCCAAAAGGGTTAGGATTGAGGGTTGAAAGGAAATAGGAATGACGGTGACAGGGACTGCTCAAGGGATCGAGCTCAAGTTAAACGTCAAATGAATAATTACTTGACTAACAGTGAACAGGTCAAAGAGGCAAGACATATAGGGCTCAGGTTCTGACAAAATCCTAACCCATGATGTGTTATGATGCGAGGTCCGAGTCAATTGGGAGCAAACTTGCCCCATTGGCTTCGTTTCAAATTGGTCACATGTTGATTGATGTTGAAGAAGTTGGTCAATGTTTGGTCGAAGTTTGGGGTCGATGCTGAAGAAGTTGGTCGATATTTGATTAAGGTTTGATTGAGGTCGGTTTGAACATTTGGCTGAAGATAGACTAAATGTTTGGTTGAGGTCGGGTCGACGGTCTGGTTGAGGTCGGGTTGAATGTTTGGTTAAGGTCGGGTTGACGGTTTAGGATTAAAAACGTGATTGATATGTGGTCGAGACTGGGTTGAAAGGTTGGTCGAGGCTTGGATGAAAGTTGAATTCCCCCAGTAGCTAAGGAGAATGTTTGATAGATTGGTCAAGGTCGGTTGAGGCTTGGTGGCCAGATTAACTGTGTTGATGTCGAATAAGGGGGTTAAAGGCAGCGAAGGGATTCTAGTCTGGCGTGGAGATCCCAACTTAGGTGATGAGGTTTGAGAAGCATGGGTTGGTGTTGATGATTTGTCGAAGGGGTGGTCAAGAGGATCCTTGATGAGAAGGGAATCCTTTCTCTGGTGTTGATGAATGACAGCTTTAAGAGCGCAACAACGCTCAGTGTCATGTCCCGGAGTGTGGTGATAATGATAGAATATAGAGTTGTCGAACCAAGATGGTCTTGATCTGAGAGTTGATGAGTGGGGCGGTGTTGAAAGTTTGTTGACGATGTGGTCGACAAAAAGGATGTCATTTCCCAGATATTGGCGAATGGCAACCTTGAGGGCACAACAATGCTCATTGTCGTGCCCAGGCGTGCGATGATACGCACAAATGCGAGTGTCATCGAACCAGGGGGGTTTTGGTTCGAGAGATTGATATGGTCTAAGTGGCGGGAGATTGATACGAGAGGACTGCAACAATTGCCGTAACAGCAAGGCATAAGAACCTGCTAATGGGTCTGAGTGTTTTGTTGCAGTGAGGGTTGGTGACTTTGGTTTAGGAGGCGTTGGTTGATGGATTGGAAGAGATATATGTCTGATCGGTTGAGAGAGTAATGGAGGCGACTTGCCTCTGTGAAGTATGGGAGTGGGAAGCACCCCTGTTAAAGTGGACGGATGCGGGCCCAAAATTGAAGGTAATGATAAAGGTGGGGGAGGAGTCCTCCGGTGTGGTTTAATGGCCTTCGTTGGTTTAGGGCGAGGGCCACTATTATGCGAGGCGAGGTTAGATTCAGGTATGGATTCGAATATGGATGGAGGCGAGTGAGATGTAGCAATCTCAGGCAAAGGGCAAGAGGAAACCGTGACTAGGTCTTCCTCAGTCAAAATGGGCGAAGAGACTGGTTCTTCTCTTGGTGGAGAAGAAATAGGAGAGTGTGGCTTTGTAGTTGGATGGAGCGTAGGAATGATCATGGTCGCACTATGTGGTCTAAATGTGGGGAATGTATGATCCCCCATTGATGACAAAAAGGATGAGGGTGAGGCAGCCAGTGTGGGTGCCATCAAAGCATCCTCCAATATGAGCGAGGTCGATAGAGGATTAATAGGAGAAGAAAGTTCTTCATCCTGTGGAGGAGGTATAGGGGAAGAAGGGTCTTCCACCTGTGAAGGAGGTTGGTCAGGGACAAGAGAAAAGACGGTGTCGATCGTGTGTATATCATGGTCTTGAGGATCATTGGTCATGGTCTGGACATTATTTTGAGTAGGCGGGTGATTAGAAAAGGGTTGCTTGAAGATGTCAAGGTTTTGGTTGGCCAGGGCATTCAGGTTATCCAAGATGAGATCCCCCTTGTCTAGCATGTCCTGGATGATGTTTTTGAAGGTTTGACAGTTGTCCGTGTCATGGCCTTTGACACGGTGATAGTTACAAAAATGGTTCTCCCTGTACCATGTAGGGATAGGTGTTGAGGAGTCGAATTGATGTGGTCAGATTAAAGGGAGATTGAGGACCCCCTGCTTGACAAGTTTATCCAAGAAAGAGGCATATGACTCTCCAATTGGAGTGAATTGACGTTGTATGGATCGACGTTGAAAGTGTCTATTGATGTAGTCTGATGTTGAAAATTGAGGTCGGTTGGTTGAAGATGATGGTCTAAAGATGATAGTGTTTGTCGACCCCTTGGATTGGGAGTGGGTAGAAAAAGGTTTGGACGAAGAAGGGTCATTAGATTTTGCATTGTTATTACGCAATTTGACCTTATTTTCATCGATGGCACAGAGTTCAAGCTTTCTTGCCATGATGAAAGCTTCGTCGAAAGAGCAGAATGTCTGGATCCACAAGGTAGAAGAGATGTGCCTAGCACATGCTCGAGAAAAGAGCTCAATGAGCTCAGGTTGAGGCAAGGAGAAGGAGAGCTGGTTAATCAGGCCTCTCCAATAGGCGACAAAATTGACTATGGAATCGTCGTCAAATTGCCTGATGGAGTAGAGGTCTGTGATTGAGACTTGCTTGGTGATGTTGATAGAAAAATGATCAAGAAATAATTGGGCGAGTTGAACGAATGAAAAGATAGAATGTCTGGTAAGAGAGCTATACCAGTCAAGGGCGGGGCCAGAAAGAGACATAGGGAATGTGCATAAAAGTAACACATCGTCATGGGCAATAAGGTAACAGGCATGTCTGAATGCCCGTAAGTGTTGTTGTGGGTCTTCCTTGCTTTAAAAGCGAGAGAATTTAGGAAGCTCCCACTGGTTGAGGTATGGTCAGATAGGGATGGAAGGATGAATGGGCTCGTTGCAAATTTGCTCATATGACAGAGCATTGCTTGAACTCGAGATAGAGGTTTTGAGACTGGACATTTTATCCATTAGCATTTTGATGAGGTCTGCTGACGGATTGGCGGGTGGGGCACCCCCTAGGTTGTAGGGTACCTGGAAGGTGGTCGAAGAGGCGTATGATGTACTTGGTTGTGCTTGTGTAGGCACAACATATGGATAGTACGTCATAGGGATAGATGTCATGGTCAAAGGGGCTTGTGTCATGAAGTTGGAGGACACAAGTTGACTAGATACCACCATAGGTGGTTGAGTGGTAGCACTAGTAAAAGGATAGGATGTCACTCCCGCGTGTATGGGTGCAAGAGTGGGTGAGGTCAAGACAACCAAGTTCTGGTATGGTGTAGGACTTGATTGAATTGTATGAAGTTGAGGGGGTAATGACACCCCGATGGAGGTAGGTTCAAAAATAGATGGGGAGGCCAAACTTTGTGTATTGGCCATGGTCGAGTGACTGGTCGAGACAATAGGCTGAGTCATGATGGGTTGAGTAGCGGATGACGTTGATGTCATTGCCGCTGTGACTGAAAGGTCTCGCATTTGGTTTCTTACAAGATAGTTTTGGAGGGCTTTGACATTGAGGTCCAAGAATCGTGCGAAATCTTGGTCCCCTTCAGGGATGATAAGAGTCTGGGACGGGGTTGGTCGGGTTGGAGTTCTTTCAGTCTCCGAGTGGAACTCCATTATAGGACTGGTTATGGATGGGGTAGACGGAAGTGGTTGATGGCTAGCGTGGTCAAAAAGAGCCTTGGTTTGACTGCGCATCAAAACCATTCAAGGCAAGGAGGGGTCAGATTTTAGAAACTATGTTTTCTCAGTTTCAGAAACTCAGATTGGGGTTTTTAGCAAAAAAAGGGTCGGTTTTAGGCTACTATTTTGGGAAAAAGGACTGTGACAGTGACCGACGTCAGTTGAAAAACTGATGTCGGTGATATAAGATGGCCGACGTCGGTCTGATAACCGATGCCGATGAGTAAAGGAGGCCGACATCGGTGGTAAAGCCGATGCCGGTGACTGTGGTTTCTAGAAACTCAGTGAATTTGAAGATTCTTGGAAAAAATGAAGAAGAGCATCCTCACTAACTCAAACAAGCAGATAAGAACAGAGAAATAAAGATGGAGACAGGCAGACACTAAGCGTTAAATCCTAAAAATCAACTTTTAGAATCTTGTGGCTTATGCCTTAAAGTGATGTTTGGGGAGGTTGGCTGTTAGAAGGGTCCTAGAAGAGGTAGTCTAAAGATGGTTTCAGGTATGTTTAGGCGCTCAAGAAGTCTTTATTAGGTTCGGTACGTGGCCTGGTGATAAGGAGCAAGCTCCCCTCACTTCACAAGCCCAGTAATAAGCTGGTCTCGCTTAGCCAAAATATACCTTGCCTAGAGATTATCCTCCACCAAAGAACGGAGTGGGATTTCCCTTTGGTGATGAAATCCAAGTGAGATTGCCAGGTAGGGGTAAGGTATCTGCTGGGGGATGAAATCCCAGTCGGGCCTTGTCTCAGGTGTTGTTTGATGTTTGATTTGTGCACGTGGTTCGGTTGTGTAACATCAAGTGGACTATGATTAATTCAATATGCAATTATTAATTACTAAGTGTGGACTAAGAAATGCAAGCAAGCAGAAATGAATGCAAAGTGTTTTAAGCCCCAAGTCGAAATGTGAAGTTGGAATGAAAACAAGTTGAGAAAAGGTTTGAAGGATATGATTTTTGACTAGACTAGAAGTGCAAGAAAAGAAAAGAAAAGTTCTTTTTATTCCTACTTATGATGTCTTTTAGAAGAGAAGAAAGAGGTGAAAAGGGAGAAACATAATGCACCTAAATGAAAAAAGAAGGAAAGGAACCCAAGGAAGGCCTTAATGGTCCCACCGGGCGTGCCAGAATGTTTCTACGCTAGATTTTTACTTTCACATTCAAAGAGAGAAATAAGAAACTTAAAGAAATGGTTAAGGCTTGTGTACCTGGATATAGTATGCGCACCGTAATCCAAACGAAGTGAGAACTCCTCTTTGGCTATGGAGGAATGACACCTGCAAAAGAAAGGGACTAAGACAAAGAAGACGTTAGATAAGGAGATGGTGGGTTGCCAAACGAAAGCTTGATCCCAAAAGCAAAATCTTGAGGGATGTCAACCCACTTGATTAATAAAAATATGTCTGATAAATGACAGATAGATAAAAGACTCTAAATGATAAAAGATTGAAAAGGAAATGGAAGTGAAAGCTTACCTGGAAGATGCTGTCAGCCTGGTCACAATCGCCGGCGTCGGTTGTAAAGGATGTCGACGTCGGTTAGTCTGTCGACGTCGGTGGGGGAAGTGACCGGCGTCAGTCGGGGTAGTAGCCTATGGATGAGGTCTGGACAAGTTTTGGTCTGTGGACGGGTCTAAGACAGAGTTTTGGGCTTGGTTGAATGGTCTAGGGGTCTGGGTCTGAGAGTCTGATTTTGATTAATGGTCTGTGCATAGGTTTTGGGCAGAGTTGCAGGGACAATGGACAGAGTATATGGTCAGACAGAGGACAGAGGAAGAGAAATGAGGATTTGGGTCTGGTCTGGTCTGGTCTGGGGACAGGGAGTGCTGAATCTAGTTTATAATACTTAGAAGCAAATAACTAGAAAACACAATGGAAGTACAAATAAAATACATACCTGTGGCCTGCAGAAGGAGTGTTGCAGACTGGTGTACCTATTGTTGGTGTTTCTGATGTGAAGGTCTTGTCACTGGTGTTGATGTAGAAAGCTGATGCAGAGTCCCTGGAGAGTCTTGCTTGATGTGTACCTGCAGCCAAAGAGTTAGCAGCAGAAGAGAGAGGAGCGAAAGATTGACAGATTGAAAGATTTAGGAGTCTGATGCGAGAGAGAAGCGAAGGGCGGATAATGGATACAGAAAACCGTTATGAAGGCCACCGACACCGGCAATATCACCGACGTCGGTCGACAGTTGACTGACATCGACAGCTGGAAGGTAGGAAAAAGGCTACAAATAGCCTTCCGTCCGTTTCCCAACTGTCGGGTCAGCGAGTCCGAGGAAGAAATGGTCGAAGGTGGCTAAATAGACGCAAGAGGTTAAAGAGGAGAAGTTGGAATGGGATTCCAAGCATTAAAATTAGCCATGTGGGGAGTAAGGGAATCCAAGAAGGGTATCCAAGGGTGGTGAGGTGGCAAGGGAGAGAGAAAAGGAGATTTTATTAATTTAAAATAGGATATTTATTTCAAATTAATAGAACATGGGTTAAGAGTGGTTAAGTGGACGAAGGGGACCAAAGGGGGAGAAAGGACCAAGGGGTAGACACGATTTTGGTGTCTACAGCTAGAGCCATATAGTGCTACTATCCAAGTGTGGCACTACTATCTAGGAGGAGATCTAACTCATAGATCCCATTGACAACACTTAGACTTATTCATATCTCAATGTTTAACACTCAAATCATCTATATCAGATGTCTTATAGATAAGTCTCTATTTACACATATTTATTACTATTTTTAAAAAGTAAAAGAAGACAAAATATGTAAAAAATTAGTGGTTATTTATTTCATATTATTTCATTGATTTAGACTACTCAACCCTTTATTCCAACATAAGATTTACATCGTTAAACCCTATAGAGGTTAAAACATATACATCTAAATGTAAATGATTAATAATTAATTATTCTAATTTGATAAGGGCATATGTTAAATATGGAAATTACTAAAGAGATCACAGTATTTAGATTTTCTAGTTGAATATCTAACTGTGACTATATTCTAGAATTGAAAATTAGGAAAAAGCATGCATGTGGTTCACTTAGTTTAAGAATTGATCAGCTTCTTAAATTGGGTTAGTTCCATAGGATTAGATCAGTATCATAGGTTGATATTGACTTGTTGGTGAGAACTAACATGTATCAAAGTCTAAATCTATGATTTTATGGTCATTTATGATTGTATTTACTTACTATGTGTTTGTGATCCCAAACCATGATGACACATGCAGATAAAAGTATGTCTCTTTTGCCTTGAAACCTTAGATGTGCTTGTGAGGCTTTAAAAAATGGGGGAAGGGTAATGAGCTAAGTTGACCCCAATTACCATAGTTTTATAATTGGCCATGGCCTATGTATCCAATACTTCTAGGAGGGAAATCAATCCACACATAGTTCTCCCACTTAGTGTGATTGTTAAATTGTGTTCATTTGTTATGTGAATACATCTAATGATTGGATTTGATACTTGATAATAGTTGCTTTCACCTAGGTTTTGGATGTTTCAAACTTGGTTTATGACTACTCTTAGTGAGTTGTATACAAATTAAGATGAACATAGAATATTTTATCAATGTGCAATAGTGTATATATGAGTTCCAAATAAATACTAGATGGATTTGAAGTGAGGATTTTATTTATATATATATGAATCCATTTGAATAATTTATCATGACATCAACATACAAGGCTTATAGGTTGACCCTAAGGATGGGTTTAATATTTTTTAAAATAGTCGCTACCAGGAGCAAGATAGTTTTAACTAGCAATGGTCATTATCGACTGGTGATAATGACCACTGTAGATACCTAAATTATTCCATATATAGTGTCATAATTAACTTTGATTAATATTGACACACTAACTCAGCCACCTTTCTAAATTCAAATTCTATCCTAAGGCCCACTAACATCATTTCTCTCCCTTTTTTGAATAATTAATTAATTAATCATACACACATAATTACATAAAAGTAATTAAAAATCTAAAATTTCTAAGTCACAAAACATATTCCACATTTCTCTCAACCAAGCGTTGAGTCTTTCAACCATTTTCTTAACTTTCTTAACCAATTTTTGAGTCATCATTAAATCTTTGAACCAACTTGGTGAGTCATCTAACTGTAGACACTCCTTTTTGTCCACTTCCATGTCTAAATAGACATTAGACTAATTTCTTGCAAACAATGCACATTAAGCCTAGAAATCATTATTCATCCTAAATTCATCTACATATTAGATGTAAGTGCCCTAAATCATGTCAATACATCCCTAATTGGAGCATTACCCTATACACAATAATAACCTCTCTCCAATTCATCCCTAGTCAAATTGTTACATAGAAAATTGACATTTTTGAGCAAGTAAGAAGGACAATCATGTCAAAATTTAGAAATTGTAAAAAAAATAATTGAAATTACTTAATTGATTAAATATAATTAAATGGTTAGTTAAAATATCCATGGAGAATTAATGAATTTCTATTTTTGGAAATTCATATATTCAACCAAAATATCTAAAAAGGTGACATCATGCTAAATGGTCAAGCCACTTGAAAATATTAACAAATGTCAAGAATTAGATGGGAAAAATAATCATTCTTGACTCATGTCTCTCACATGACCCTCTAATTTTTGTCCATTGATCTTGATCTTAAGATAAATGGTCATAATTGAATTGATTTGTGGCCACACATCTTGATCTTGAGATGTAAGGTCACAAATCATTCTACTCACTTTGAAAAACTATAAATATAAGTGATGAAAGGAATAAGAGATCATGGAAACAACTCCTTACACTATTCAAGAGAGGATAATATGAAAATAATTTGATTATTGTTACACAGTGATAAGAAAACACATATAATTAAAAATAACAGCATACCATAACAAGTGATTTACGTGGGGAAAACCCTTTCAAGATAAAGATCCCACACTCCAAAGCAGCTCAATGTATTAAACAAATCACCAAGATTACAACAAACTTGTATAACAAGCCTTCACAGGAGCACCGCCCATATACTACACACATGAGAAGAATTGGTTCAATAGAGCTTCAGTGCCTTTGCACAAATCTCAAGCTTACTTAGCTTACAAAGCTTCATATCTTAGCTACTCGCTTGTTATAATTACAAAAAAGAATACATTTAATTTATAGACGTTACAAAGGATATGACAAATGAGAAAACTTCATGACAAATGCAAGGAAAGTTGCCACCCTTTAGTGGCACCACTATTTAGCAATAGTAACATGTTTTTAGTCTTGTTCTTTGGTTAAAAATATACCCTCCACTTGTGACACATCATCCTCCACTCTCACAAGCCTCCAAAACTATGCCCCACTCTCATATGTGACTCCAATCTGGAATAGTAACTTTATTCCCGCACTATCCCATGTGCAAACACGAGTTAAAAATTTACAAAACTTTTGACTTCTCCCACATGTGCCCATGTCCTCCACATGTGTCAAATATTGACCACATGTACCCATGTCTTCCACCATCAAAAGCATGTGAATTTAAAATTAACAAAAATATCCCATAGTGGAGTGGTAAGCCCCACTCCATCACATGCACTTACATCATGTAGATTCCTCACATGGGCCATGCCAACCCATCACAAGCCACATCAACACCTACATCACCACATACATCACTTGCCACATCACTTGCACAATCATTTCCAACTCACCACTACCACCTCATCACATGAATAGTGACTATGAATAGTGTCTCATGAATAGTATCCTAACTTGTCAAGGTTGAGTCACCTTAAATCTAAACATTCTCCCACTTATTAAATACCTTTCAATATCTAGAGGAACCATACCAACATGTACTTAACATCTAGGGGCCAATAGGCCCATAGACTCCAAACACCATCTAAACTACACACTGCTCATGGGCTTAGTCAATGAATTTGCAACATTCATGAAAGTCTCTACCTTTATCAGCTTCATGTTATTATCCTTAACCATGTATCTCACAAAATGAATTTTTACATCAATATGTTTGGTCTTGGCATGAAAATTCAAGTTTTTTGCTAAGCAAATAGCAATTTGATTGTCAAAACAAACTATCACTACACCTTGTTTCAACCCAATATTTGACCATAATTTATTAATCCAAATGGCTTATTTACAAGAACGAGTAGCTACCATATACACTACCTTTGTATTGGAAAAAATGACCATAGCCTATCACTTACTCATCCAACTTATTACACCACCAAATAAAGTAAACACATAAGCAATAGTGAATTTTATGTTATCAACATCACCTACCCAATTTGAATCCACATAACCAAGAATGTTAAGAGGATTCCTATCTCCAATAATGTTACAATGATAACATAAGGAATACTCTGAGGCACCTCGCAAGGCTCTATGTGATAACGTAGTACCCAAAAACATAGTGATAAAAATGTAGTATGACAAAACATCACAAGGATAAAATGTAGTGAGAAAAAAATGTAGCAATATTAATAATGTCATGAAAATATAACAAGGAGCATAATTGGGACATTTTAGTGATTAGCACATTATTTATTTGTTGTTTAGTTCATTTTGGTGATAGTAGTTAACATTTCATGGTGGAAAAGTAATGCACCAAATTTACAAGCAAAATAACAGAGGAAAATGTGATTTCATGAGTTTTTACCTTTAGTTGAAAGTTGTGTCATATTCTGTGTGAGTGCATCCTTTGCTATGTTTTATTCTTATGATATTTTATCCTTGCTACATTTTATCATTACTATGTTTTATCCTTGTTATGTTTTTATGCTACATTTTTAACCGCTACATTTTTGTTCACTACATTTTTTATGGATACCACCCCACAAAAATATGAAGACCCTTTTAACTACATCCCAATAAACTCTACCAAGATTAGACATATAACGGGAAATAACTCCCACTACTTGGGCAATGTTTGGTCTAGTTTAGACCATAACATACATTAGACTTATGACTATACTCTGGTAAGGCACTCTGCTCATGTCTTCCATCTATGATGGGGATGTAGGACATTGTGTAATAGATAACTTTGTTCCTACTGAAAAAAGAACACATAATGGTATGCAATCATGCATGTTAAACCTATGTAAAAAAGAATTCACATACTTACTCTAGCCAAGCCATATCCTTCTATTTCATCTGTTTCTGCTAATATCCATCCCAAGAATGCCCTAAGATATTTCATTTAAAATTTTACTAAGAGTTGAGATTTGAGCTTTGTAATAAAAAAATCTCTATTGCCAACAAACAACATATCATCAGCATATAAGGTAATAATGAGTAAATGGTCACCATCAGTTTTATAATAAACACAATGATCATATTTAGACTGCTCAAACTCAAAACTCAATACATATGTATCCAATTTTTGGTACCACATCCTAGGACTCTACTTGAGACCATACAAAGATTTATTCAACTTGCAAACCAAATTTATTTTACCTTTCACCATGTAGTGCTCTAGTTGTATCATATAAATCTCCTCCTCCAAATCACCATGAAGGAAAAAAGTCTTCACATCTATTTTCTCAATCTCTAAATCATGAGTTGATGCAACAGAAAATAAGAATCTAATGGATGTCATTTTAGCAATAGAAGAAAAAATCTCACCACAATCAAGACCCTCAACCTGAAAGTAACCATTTTCAACCAATTGATATTTGTACTTCTCAACACTACCATCTGAACCAATATTTTTCTTGAACACCCATTTGAAACCAACAGGATTTCATCCTTTAGGTAATGGTACAAGGTCCCAAGTATCATTCTTATTTAAATTTTTCATCTCTTCTTCCATGGTAACCTTCTGAGACTCTGCATCATTCATACCTAAAGCTTCCTATACAGATCTCAGTCCATTAGTTAGTAATCAAAGCAAATATACATCTCCAATTATTAGGAGAATACCTTTCTGGTGGTTGTCTACACCTTGTAGACATTCAAACAAGTTGAGGTGAAGGATCTTCTTCATCTTCCTCCTCTTCAAAATACTCAAAGCTTGATGAGCTCTCCTCAACTTCTTCTCTCTCTTGTGACCTCGACTCAACTTTCACAAGGGTAAGAGGAAGTTGAATCACTTTTTTTTTTCCTCTAGCTATAGTGTAAAAAAAATAAGGCTTAGTCTCAACAAAAATAACACTTCTAGACTATGTTACCTTTTGTGCTACCAAATACCAAAGCTTGTATCCTTTCACACCATAACTATAACTGATGAAGATACATTTCATAGCCTTGTTCTCCAATTGTGTCCACTTCTCCTTTAGCACATGTGCATATGCCTCACAACCAAAAACTCTAAGATGTCTTAAGGAAGGCTTCTAGGTAGACCACACCTCCATAGGCATTTTATCAATAAGCTTTGATGTAGGAGGCCTATTGATTAGGTAGTAAGTAGTGGCTACAACTTCAACCCAAAACATTTATTCTAGTCCATCACAACTAAGCATACTCCTACCTTTCTCCATCATTGTCATGTTCATTCTTTCTGTAACTCCATTCTATTGAGGTGAATATGAAGTTAAATTTTGTCTATGTATACCATGATCTTTACAGAATCTATCAAAATCATTAGAGCAAAACTCACCACCATTGTCAATTCTCATATAATTTTATTGTCTTTCTAGTCTGTAACTCAACCATTGCTTTAAAATATTTAAAACAATTAAAAACACTAGATTTACTCTTTAGAAAATAAACCCATGTCCTATTTTAATCATCTATAAATGAAACATAATATGTGGATTTTAAAATTGAAGGAACATTAACAGGACCAAATACATCAGAATAAATAAGATCCAAAACACCATAAGATTTATGATAACTTAAGTAAAATTAAATGTGGTTTTTTTTAGCATACACAATTCTCACAGAAATCAAATTCAAGATTGCAGTTAATCAAACCTTCAACAAGGTTTTTATTCTTCAAGGCCCTAAGACCTTTTTCACCAATGTGGCCAATGTTGGGATAAATAACCGGAAGCACACAATTGATTACTAAGCAACTTAATATGCGGAAATAACCAGAATACACAAGTAACTAGAATTCAGAAATAACACAAGATATGAGAGACAATACACAACTTGTATTAAAACTCTTGCAGAAAAGAATACAATAAAGAAGATGCCACTTCTTCTCCACCACCTCTTCAGAGGCTTCCCACACCTCAAGTGAATAGTACTTCTCTCCTCAAAGCTCTCTCTCTTAGGTCCCAACACCCAACTCAAACACTGAGTTGGTGTTCACCTTATACCCGTGCTCCACGCACACCACAAGTGCTCCACGCACTCCACAAGTACACACACGTACTCCAAGTAGATCTCCCCTGAACCTACAACAACCTGCACCTCAGTAGACCTTACTTATGGAAGGAACTCCCTTGCCTTCCTCTTTGCTCTATCTGAGTACACACCTGTACTCCAAGTAGATCTTGCCTGATTCTGCTCCCTGTTGTGTTGTTGTCCTATCTGATCTTGCACACCTGCAAATCAACCTAATTTTTCACACCTGTGAACCTTGACCTTGCACACACATACACCTACATATCAATGATCTTACTTACCATGTAGATCTCCTATAGAAGCCATCCACACCAGCTAACTAAGATCATACACCCCTGAAGAATCCTATTGACTCTCCAAAACCAGCACCCACCTTGGTACTGTGGCACTAGGAGGAACAAACCATTGCTCACCTCACACACAGAAGGAGCTTATAATATTGCTCTCTTGCTCTCTAGCACAAGTTTACAATACAACCATGAGTCTATTATATAGATCTCATCCAAACAATAATTAGATCCACAGCTCTCAGTCTAAAATTAGCTCTCATCATGCAAACACTTGGTTCGTCAACTGAATGCTCGTAATATACTCGCAGTCAAACCACACAGGCGACTGACGTCGGTTGCTTCCTGTCTCCTACCTGCCATCGTCAGTTGGCCTGACTGATGCCGGTGTCTGTGACACTCCGCAACTCTTCTGCAACCTCCTCCATGTCTGCATCAGTGAAGCTTTTAGCTCCACAACCTAACAGCCAAGTCTCTGGTGCTATAACATAGTCTTTTATAGCAGGTAATTTTAATTCCATAGAATGAGCACCCATAGTTATCCAAAAACCATGACCATCTACAAAAATAGTGATTACCTATTCATCCAATGGAGTAGTCTTAGATGTAGTCTTCATAGAAGTACTATTACACTCAATTATGTATGCATCAATATTTTACAAAGTGTCAATCTTGACCCCTTTAGCTATTACCATAACACCTATGACCATCTTACAACTTGCTTCATAAAATGTAACTTGCACACCTGCATCTATTAGTTTGCTCCTAGATAATAAATTTTGAGCTAGCCCTAGGATATGCAACACACCATCAAAATGGTTAATCTTTCCATCTAGAAATCTAATTTTAAATCTACCATGACCAATAATGGTTAGATAAGAATCATCACCCAAATACACCTTACCTCCATCAAATTCATCATACTTAAAAAACTAATTTTTATTGGAGGTCATATGATAAGATGCACCTAAATTAATTAACCATGCACCATTACCTACAAAGGTTACCAAGACTATAATGAAAACATCACTACCTTCTTTCTTGGAATCAGAATTGAAATCATACCTCTTCTTCTTCTTTTCCTCTTTACACTCTGATCAGTAGTGACCATGCTTAACACAATTCTAGTATCTCACCTTGGGCTTTTCAGGAGATTTGGATCTCCCCTTGGACTTGGATTTAGACTTTTCATACTTCTCATTCTTCTTGCCTCTTTCCTTAGATCTTCCTCGAACATGCGGGGCCTCTTTGGCACTAATGAAAACTTTCCTTATCATTTCTTCAGAAAGTAAGGAATCTACAACATCCTCAACTTTCAAGGTTATTTAACTACTTCCTATATCCATAACAAGAGAATCCCATGAGTCAAGCATAGAACAAAATAAATGTTGACATCTATCTTCCTCATCTATTTTAACACCAACTGATATTAATTGAGCCACTAACATATTAAGTGCTTCTAGGTGGTCTGAAATTTGTCCACCTTCTTCCATTATCAAATACTACAATTTATTTCTTAAGAAAAAATTATTAACAAGAGACTTATCTTGGTAGATCTTACCTAGTTTCATCCACAACTTCTTTGTTGTAGTCTCTTCATGGATATTAATCAGTACAAAATCTGCCAAGCATAATTTGATGAGACTTATAGCTTTCTGATCCATCAAGTCATAGTTAGCTACTTCATCTAGATCTATGGGTCTCTAAATACTTTCATCAATGGCATCCCATAGATCATGATCAATCAAAATATCTTCCATTTTCAGCTTCCACGTCTCAAAATTACTGTCTGTAAATTTCTCAACCTCCAATCTCTCGGATGTGTTTGCCATCTTAAAATTCTTGCAACAAAGAACTCAAAATTTCTCCTTGAAAAATCTCCCACTTAAATTGGATTAGTTCAAAAAATATAACACACCCAAAACTAGAACTAAAACTATCCAAGCTCTGATACCACTTGAAAGGAATATGAGATCACAAAAATAATTCCTTACACTAACCAAGAAATGAGAATATGCAAATAATTTTATTCTTGTTACACAATGATAACAAAACACATATAATTGAAAATAGCAGCATACCATAACAAGTGATTTATGTGGGTAAACCCCTTTAAGGATAAAACCTCCACACTCTAAAGTAGCTCATTGTATTAAACAAATCACCAAGATTACAACATACTTGTATAGCAAGCCTTTATAGGAGCATCATTAGTATTCTACACACATGATAAGAACCGGTTCAACTAAGCTTCAGTGCCTTTGCATAACTCTCAAGATTAATTAGCTTACAAAGCTTCATATCTTAGTTACTTTCTTATTACAATTATAAAGGAGAATACATTTCATTTATACAAATTACAAAAGAGATGACAAATGAGAAAACTTCATGAACAAGGCAAGGAAATTTGTCACCCTTTAGTGGCACCACTATTTAGCAATAGTAACATGCTTTTAGTCTTGTTCTTTTGTCAAAAATGGACCCTCTACTTGTGACACATCATCCTCCACTCTCACAAGCCTCCAAAACTATACCCCACTCTCACATATGCCTCCAATATGGAATAGTAATTTTGTTCCCCACTATCCTATATGCACACACATGAGTTAAAATATTACACAACTTTTGACTTCTCCCACATGTTTCAATGTTCTCCACATTTGTCAAATATCTCCCACATGAGTCTATGTCTTCCACCATCAAAATCATGTGAATTTAAAATTAAAAAAAATGTCCCATAGTGGATTGGTAAGCCCCACTCCATCACATTCACTTACATCATGTTGATTCCTCACATGGACCATGCCAACTCATCACAAGCCACATCACCACTTGCATCACCTGCATAGTCATTGCCAACTCATCACTACCACCTCATCACATGAATAGTGTCCTAGCTTGTCAAGGTTGAGACACCTTAAATTCCAACAAGTGGCATGACCATTCCTAAAAATGCTCTCAATCCAAAGTTATAATGTCCATTTGTTGAGATACAAAGCTTCTTTTGTGTAATGTTATGATGCTAAATTGTTAAGCTAAATCAAGACAAAGCCAAAACCAACATTAATAAGGTGACCAAGATATGTGGTTAAATAAGCTCCATTTTCAAATATCTTGATCACATAATCAAGCACATCAATTCATTGCCAACATACAACTCTTGCTCTCATGGAAGGTAAAATTATTTATTTTGTCTTCATTTGATAGTTACTTGTATAGTTATCTTGTTCTTTGAGTGTCTAGGTTAGAGGTGTAAGTTTTATTAGTGTGTTTTTTCTTGATTTTTATCAAACTAACATAATACTAATCTCCCCTATTATATTCTTTTCATATATAATGACATGCCCGGTGGGACCCTTTTCATGAGTGTGCACCCCACAAATCTTCTTATTAGTCTCTTATTCTGATTGTTACTAAAACAACATCCCATAAAGTCATTGTAAATTTTGATAGATTATTTTTTTTATCTAAATTTTTGAAAGGATTTTTTTATGTTTCTTATTAAAATCTTCTAAAAAATTCATGCAAAAAATTTCTATATTTTAGCATTTATCATTAAATTAGTGACTACCCCTTTTGTTTTCTAGTTTTTTGATAAAAATCGTTGATACATAGCTCATAATTTTTTTTACTCTGAAATTTTTCATATAGGTACACCTTTGACCTATGAACAACCTACCAAAATTTTGTTCATAACTAATGAATATTTTAGAAGTTATGGTCAAAACATTGACTGCTAGTTTTTATCCTTTTTTTATGTTTGGTTTTGTTTTTAACTTTTATTTTGCAGGTTGCCTTTGCTTTCTTAAGCCAATCAAACTTATAACAAGTTTTTTCAAGATTTTCAAGCAATAAAAAACCAATTTCATATTTATTTTTGTGTTTCAAAATCTTTCAAACAACTTACAAGTTTTTACAAAGGCCAAAATTTCATTCACAATTACGTTTTGGTGTATAAAAATCATCTAACTTTGCTTTTGTCTTTCAAAGTTTGTAAATATCAAAAATAAAGACAAGGGGCCAAATTTAATTTTAGATCTTACTTACTACTTTAAAAATAAAAAAAATCTTAGACTAAGTGCTCTTAAGATCTTTGTTTTTATTTATATTTTTTGTTTGATTTTTTTTTTGCAAATCGGACTTTGCATGTATGCTCTCCCCCCATCCCCTTTAGGAAGTTTAGGTGACCAAAAGTGCCTTGTTCATTACCTTTTTTCTTATTCCAATACTAGAAGGAATGTCATCTATGCACTTTCTAATTTTGATTAACTTGGGTGATTCAAAAAATGACCTTTAAAGTCCTTCTAGTTTCATTTATTTCCTTTATTGCATTTAGCTTGCGGGTGAGAGCTTGTTTCTCCCTCACGAGTTCTTTAGGGGTGTGTTGATCAAGGGCTTAATACTCTAGCATCATACCAACCCCACTCCATGGTCAGGTATACAAATCAAGGCACATAATACTAGGATTGCCAGTGGACTGAGCAACTAGCCTCTTCGATCTTAATAAAAACTTGAGTCAGGTTTGGCTAAACATTGAACTCTACTAAGAAATAAATAGGTGGAGTCACTATGTAAAGGAATAGACCCTTGATTAGTAATTTATCTAGTATAAACTCAATTGACGTGATTACATATCTAGTGTTAACTACACTTGAGACCATCTAGATCGCTCGAAATTTATAGTTTTTATACAAACCCCACTTGCCATGGAAATATTGTTAATGCAAGGTGAGTAGCCTAAAGTCCCATGTCATCATATGAATTATTGAGAGAATAGGGTGACTAAACAACCATAATTTTTCATGTGCATCTAATTTTATTATATTAACAAATTATTTCCTTTCAAAAAAGAATATATTGATGGAATTTGATAATACAAAGCAACCTTGATAGTTTTTAGTGATAGGATGATACACTTAGGTGTTTTTATGTCTATTTATTTTACTTGCATTATTTTAGATCTAAAACTATTTTTTTTGTCAAAAAAAGTCATAAACTTATCACATGTTTTTACACCCCTTTAGCCTAAGAGGTGTTATTTTGTCCATTTGATACCAATCTTTACCTTAGACATTTTCAAAACATTTGTGTGTGTGTCACTTGTTTGAAAGGGGTGTCGTTACGTTGCTTATTTTATCCCAAGTATTTGCCTTGGAGTTTTTGAAATAAAAACCATTGTCATACCTTTTCAGCAAAATAATGTTATTATGTTGCTTGTGTTATTTTAAAAACCAATGACTTGTTTCAAACTAAGTTTGAAACCATGTATGCCTTTGGTCTATAATTGGTATCATTATGCCATCTATTTGAGTCTAGGATGTTATCCATTTTAAAAATATAACTATTTTAAACCAAATTCAAAATTTATCTTGCAAATTTTAGATTCAAAATTGAGTGGTTTATACCTATGCCTTACTTAATTTTGGCTTGGGTCTTTACCTCTTACCTTTGAATTGTGTAATTTGGACTAATTCCTTGCTTGATTTAAAGACCCTTTGGCCTATATTTTATAAGTGGTTTATTTTATGTGTGCCTTACATCTATTTGTTTCCTTAAACTAAGGTCAAAACTCTCTTTTCAAGTACAACATTAAGCATGGTTAGTTTACATTGAAGCCTTTCTTCTCACTTGGCCTTGAATGCTTTACTCATTGTTCTTATTTTTGCTTGCTTGAGATTGAATTCCCCAATTAGTTTTGGACATGTGACTAAAGAGAATTTATTTTGCCAAGGACAAATTTGTGTTATAATCCATGTGCTTAATATGAGTCCAAGTGTGTCAAATTGTGTTAGAGTTAGATCAATTGCCTTGTAATTTTTACCTTGGCCAAATTTAATTTTTAAGTCTATATTTGTGCCTTGTTTCCAAAGACCTAAGATTTGCCTTAGTTTTTATAATTAGTGCCTACCTTTTGAGTCTAGTTTTTACCTTCTTTCCAAAGGCCTAGCACCATTTCCATTTTAGACCTATACTAGATTTTTTCAAAACACTTTGCCAAAAACCAAGATTTTGATTTGCTTTTTATTTGGCCATTTATGTGCAAGACCTTAGACCTTGGAGGTATTTTGCACCAAGCTTACCATTGATGATTTTGGAGAAGATCCCCATTTTAGGCCGAGTTTAAATCATTTGTAACAATAGACTAATTTCTCCATTTATACCAAGTTTCTAGACATACCAATCATCGACCAATCATTTTTAGACTGCATTTCAAGAGTTTTATGAACTTTAGACCTTTTTCTTTGAGAGACCTAGTCATGGATCCGAACATGCCTCGATCAAGTTTATTTTTAAGTGCCTGGTTCATGTTTATTTCCAAGGCTAATCACACTTTGCTTAAACCAATACCAAGTTCTATGAGCCACGTCAAAGACCATTTTCATAGACCAAGACTAATGAGGTTTATCAGAGTCTGTGCAAGATTAAGCAAATGGCATTCATGAATAATGGAGTCAAATAAAGGTAAACTGAGAATTATTTCAAACACCCTATAATATATTATTTCATGTTCTTTGAATATATTTCTGCATACACTCTGATTAATAAGTTATTCAGAATATTACATATAGATAAGAATATGATTCTTATAATTTCTCCATTATTTTCTCACCCCTCTCAAATTAAGCACACTCCTATATACGATATATTTTTATAACTTATTAACAATATATCTCAACAACTATAATATTTTAACCTATATCATAATATTGTTATATAACAATATTTTGATTAACAAACTAACTAAATATATTTACCTCTCGGTAAATATCAACCTGTAAATACTTAAACTTACATAGTGTAAAAGCTAAATCCTAACATTCTCCCCCTACAGTTTTTACATGGTGAAAAAAAATTCACACTCTTATCTATAGTATGTTGACCCATTGTAGCATGCCCTATTTGGCTCATGACCTTGATATAAAGAGAGCCTCACTCCTCCCATGGTTTTACAAATTTACCACAAACCTTGACATAAATAGAATGAATAAAATTGTATGCCACCACATACTCTTAGGTCGGCATACTACTGATGCAATCTTGCTACACATGACCACTATTATGCGAAAGAATGCATCCCACATTTACTTTACATGATCACAATAGATGTGTCACTGAGGGTCATCTCAATAAATAAGTAAGGTAGTCGTGGGATCTCTACATTAGTTGTTCTCCTAATTATTGCCAAAACATTATTCACCTCCTATGGTTTTCTGAATCTCTACCACAAACCCTTTTAAGATCCATGAATTGACTTACATTAGTGTTTTTTATCCTTTCACAATGTCTTCACATCAAGGAATCATGTTTGGAATTTGCACACAAATTACATATCTTGAGTAAGCATATTATTTTATTCTTATTCTAAAAAACACACAATAGAAATGAAAAACACACCATACTATATATGTCACCAAAACATTGGTACAGACCTGTCATTGGTGACTGACGAGAGGTTGCTAGAAACCTCATTCATTCATGTATCCTCCAGCCTCTAGTATGAAGTGGTTTCACTTAGCTGATGAAGTCATGAAGATTAAGTGCATGGTGTTTTGACTAAAATGCACCCCCCCCCCCACAATACTGATAGTTTTGAATTTTTTGATATAGACGAACAAAAACCTAATGACTGAATATATTTTGATGTAAAATGAATTTTAATTCTAAAAAACATAACTTTTACAATGACTAGAGCCAAAGACTAAAATGATTTTGACTCCTCTTTTTTTTAATAACTTTTGACAAAGCTAATGACTTTTTACAAATAAACTGACACATCATTTATAACATATATGTTATTGGAATGACTAGATGTAGTGACCAATATACTAAAAGACACGAATTAGAACTTTCTGAATAGATTCTTGAGAATAATAAACTAAATATTAGACTATTGTTTAAATAACACCAAGATTAATAATAAAACAACATGTATAGAATGACTACTTTTGACTTATGGCAATTATAAACTTGGTAATAACTTCTAGCACATAAACTTAACATTAATAACTAGTTTGACTTTGGAAATAAATTTATACTAAAATTTTCATGAGGAAGGATGGCGTACGGTTTGAATATAGTAAGAACTTATAGTGGCAAGGACTAGTTATGATGTGGAATGTCGAGGCACAGTATACATGTGAGCATAGATGGCAAACTTTATCACTGTAGAATGACACCAAAAATGTTGTTCTAGACAACTCTGACAATAGACTGGCTGCATTGTATGATATGTAATGTGGTACCAAATTAATGAATGGCTAGGCATTAACACATAGATCTTCATCAATATTGAGAGATGCATCATAATAGATCTATATGATTCACTCACATCTAATGTGATTTGGCACTAGAAGATGGATCTGTCCAGGCCAAAATAAGATAACTTAGATCTAAACACACTGAGATTTTGAGTTGAGAATGAACTATGCCATTGTGAAGCCAAACACTCTATGTTGTTTGTGTTAAGGAGACTTTTTACACAGGGCTCTGTGATGCTGCAATAAATAATTTTATTTTCACCTTTCTACTGCATGTTAAACTATGTCATTGGTTAAGCTATTGAACTATAATAGAATTAATTTCTCTCACAAATATAATAACTCTAAGCTTTTAGAAAGAAAAATCTATTCTACATTCCCACAAGCTATCACAGGGCTCATGAATCGGGGTAATAATAAAATCAAGCACTGCCCCTGTGAGTCTTATCAGACAACCATTACAAAATATTAGACGCTATTGTGATACCAAATGATGAGCTTTATCAAAGTCTATGCAAGATTAAGAAAATGACATTCGTGAATAATGGAGTTGAACACAGGTAAACTGAGAATTATTTCAAACACCTTGTAATATATTATTTCATACTCTCTTAATATATTTTTGTATACACTCTGATTAATAAGTCACTTGAGATATTACATATATATATAGGAATATGATTCCTATAATTTTTCCATTATTTTCTCACCTGAAATCTCTCAAATTAAGCACGCTCTTATATACGATATATTGTTATAACTTATTAACAATATATATCAACAACTATAATATTCTAACCTATATTGTAATATTGTTATATAATAATATTTTGATTAACAAACTAACTAACTAAATATATTTACCTCTTGGTAAATATCAACCTGTAAATACTTAAAATTACATATTGTAAAATCTAAATCCTAACAAAGACCACCTTATTTGGGCTAATTACCAAACCCAACCATGTTGATTATCATATGTCAAGATCACCCTTATTTGGGCCAATTAAAATACTAGGTTTACCCTTTCAATGATAATGGTACCCAATCCATTACTTATGCCAGTAATCCTCCTTTGGCTTGTGTTAGCAACCAAGCTCCATGATGCCCAAATATTACCATTCCAAGTCCTCATCTTTTATCCTAGGTTAACCAAGATTTTTAGTGCCCATTCATTACCATTCTAGGCCCTTATCCTTCAGCCTATGTTATCAACCAAATTTCACAACACCCATTCATTACCATTCTAGGCCCTTGTCATTTGGCTTATGTTAGCAACCAAGCTCTAAATCACCTAAGGATTACCATTCCAAGCCCGTATCCTTTGGTCTTTGCTAACAACCAAGCTCCACAACACCCAAGTATTACCATTCAAGGCCCTCATCCTTTGGCCTATGTTATCAAACAAGATCTGTAGTACCCAAGGATTACCATTCCAGGCCCTCATCCTTCAGATTACATTAGCAACCAATCTTTACAACACCCATTAATTATAATTTTAAACCCTTCAAAATATGGTAGTTTGTTATCCTAACAAGGTTGTGCAATTGTGACTAGATGGATCACAGTTACCATCCTAGACCCAGAGCCAGTCTTTATTGAGCCCATGTTAGATGAACCTATTTAGGAAGAGCTCATTATCAAACCACATATCATTCTTCATCTATTTCCAACCCTCTCCCACTTTATAAGATACAAGCCAGTCTTCAAACCACAACAAAGCTAGTCATTACTTCTCCCAAAGTTGTCTTTTAAAGACCAAAATGTGTTCAAATATGATATTTTACAACTAATTATGAGCCAAGGCCAAGAGAACCAACCAATCCATGATGTTTTTATTAAATCACCTATTTGTGATGACTTAACTTGTGTTGAATTACTATTTGACCCTTTCCGTTTCTTTCAGGAGCCTCACCTTGACAAACGAGTCTCTATGGAGTTGCCTATCGACCCTTTCTCTTTGGTTGAGGAGTATCACTTTGACAAGCTAGTCTTTGTTGAGCCACCCCCTAATAATTATAACCCCTTTAGATAAATCACTATTTCAACTATTTCCCTATTTTTAAGGAGCCTCACTTTGATAAGCCCATCTCTGTAAAGTTGCTTGTTGACCATTTCTATGTTGTTGAGAAGCCTCACTTTAACAAGACAATCTTTGTGGAGTCCTTCTTAACTGAGCCTATCTCCAAAGATCCCATTTTTTAACCCCAATCCATTAATCATCCAATACCAAGAATTCAACATATCATCTTTATCACTACACTAGATGAAGAATCAATGTTAAAGTTAAGTTCTATTTTTGAACCAATATCAGATTTATCATCAGAAGTAGAATCAATGTCAGTATCAACATCAGATTCAGAGTCCCTCAAGTCAAACTCAGCTTCAGAATTAGAATACATTCATGGTTGTTACAACATTGGTTACACATGCAAATTTGAACACATTTGTGACCCTTCCATGGTTTTTGAGAATGATTACTTCAACATCAACACACATTCTCCTAGTTTTTTCTACTAGGATTGTGTTTCCTCTTACCGTTCCTTACCATTCCACATATTATTAACACCAACCAACCTAGCCATTATATTGACATTCTACCTCCCACGAGTGTCGATTGGGACCAATAGAATCACACATTATTGAATTGTATCCATGGTGACATATCAATTGCAAAATATCATGGGGATCAAAACCACATTCATACAAAAGAAGAATAATCTCCTAGTGAAACCTTTTTAGAGGCATCAAGGGTAAATCAAAGTTTAAACTCAACATCTTCTAGTGAAACCTTATTTGAGGTGTTAGAAGAGAATCAAAGTCAAAAGTCAATGTTCCTTAGTGAAACCTTCTCGAAGGTGATATGGGATAATCAAGACAACTTTATTGGTGAAAACCTCTTCAAGGTGCCAATAGCTGAGCACAATAGTTCTTCAATGCTTAATGAATACATTATCAAAGATAACTTTAATATAGTTTCCATTCTACAACATAATTAGATGGTAGCATCGCTCAAGCCCAAACAACAAAAAATTGTGGTGGTCCTATCGAGATCATATTCAAAAGTCTTTGGTCATGCCACAACCAAAATTATGTCAAATCTAGAATCAGTAACATTGTGTATGCCTGATTGACCAAAAATTATACATTCTATTATAATCCATTTATTCATTTAAGACCTATATTACATTGCCAAATTAGACCTTTTATCCACTATTTATCCTTATTTACCATCCCTGGCCACACTTTCCTTTATAGAGGCTACAAAAACATCTTGTCTCAAAGTTTAGAGGAAATAGAATCAATGACTAATGAATATCACAACAACATTATTGGAGTCCAAATCAATAGTAGATCCTTGACAGAGCAACTATTCAGAAGAGGTGTGGGCTAGTAATTTACATAATTATCCATTCTAGTTGTATCATAAGTTGATTAAGACATGCATCTCGACATCAATATGAATAATAGAATCATTTACTTTGCCTTTGCCCTTGTCATTATTTCATACCCTATCATTTACCATACCTTATTACTTGGGGGCAACCCTATTACCATTATATACTATTGTCATAACATCTCCTTACTTGTACCATGTTGTATACCATACCTTCCCAATTAGCCAAAGTTGTTTAACCACCCTTACTCACCCTTTTTGACCTTGGTGACAATCCCTTGGTTCTTCAGACACCTTAAAAGAGAGGATTCAGATGAAGTTTCATTAGTTGGTTCAATATTTATAGAACAAGTTAGTATCCTAGGAGAAGTATGACAATGGTCCTGGAAATTTCATATTTCATTTATTGTTACATTTCATTATGGGTGTCATTGATTATAAATGCCTTTAGGCAAATTAGTGCCCCACCCTATGCTACTAATTATAACTGCCTATGGGAAAATTAGTACCACTAACCCTTTACCATCATTTCCTAATTATAACCACTTATGAGAAAATTAGGGATAACACCTTTACCTTGCATTGCCACATCACCTTGCCGTTATTGTTATCATATGCCTTGTCATTTGCCTTTACCTGAAACTTGTTGATACTTAATCAGATGCCTTTTATGTAGGTAGAATTATAGTGACTCGAGGTATTATTCGAGACTATGTAGGTAGCACTCAATTCACATTGAGGTTAGCTCAGTCACCCCTTATCCATACTCTTGCCATATTGTAGGTTTGGATCATTTTGTAACTCATAATTCTCCATTGAGTTGAGATACTCAAAACACCAAAACATTGGAAACTTTCCCTAGATTTTACCACTATAGGAAGAATTACATTAACTTGAGGTCCATTTAGACTATGTAGGTAGTGCTCAATTCCCATTGAGGTCAGTTGTGTCACCCCTTTGCCATACTTTCACCATTTTATGAGCATTTTAAGTTTGAAGGCTCTCACCATTTTGTGAGCAACCTAAGCCAATGATCTCATCATTTTGTGAGTTAGACCATTCTATATCTCATAATTCTTACTTGAGTTGAGATACCCCAAAAATTCTAAAAACATTCAGAACATGTCAAAATCCTAAAAAATAGAAAATTTGGCTTATAATCTCTCAAAGAGATATAAAGCCCCAAAATCGAAAAACATTGGCCCTGTCTTGAATCTAGTCACCAATCTTTAATCCACCCTACTAGGGAAAAATCCATGGTTGGTTACAATCTATTTCACATCCATTGAGGGTGTAGTTTTCCCTTTGCATGTAACCTTGCCACACTTTTTAGGCCAAGTTCATAAAGTTTGCCCTATTGGGGCAACACCAAAGCATGCTACTTATACTAAGATATTTTATTACCACATATTATTCCCTTGCATTTATCCTTTTTTGGGGGCACCATAAATTTATCATTCCATTGAGCTTTCACACATAGATATTGATTTGGTTAACATTATGCTTTTTGTTGTTTTTACTTTCAAGCTTTTTGTGTGTGTTTCCTTAGTTGTTTGTTTAGTTATTTGCCTATTTGTCTATTTTCATTATTGTGCCTTGACTCAGTCTATATGTATTCATCGGGTGATTCCTTGTGCATTATTATTGAGTCCATCCATATTCATACATCAACATTATCATCATGGTTTTTATTATTGGTGTATTGTTTTCATTTGTTTATTGGATCGATGTCAGTCCTTATGCATATTACAGCCAGGTCATCATGGTGTTTTATATCATGATGGATGTTTTCACGTGTTACAAAAAAATCAATTTAGTGAAACTTACAAGTAATGGTGCCACAAAAACTTCTTCTTTTTCACTTTGGCAAATCCTCCCACCCTCCTTGATCAAATCAACCCATTGACCATTTTGGTTATATCAATGCTAATAAGGATAAATGTTTCTACATTGGTAGGTACAACCAAATCATTCACATCCATCAATTATTATTATTCTATTTTATTCCTCATTCCATTTTCTCCCATTTCTAGGTGAACTACATTGGCCTAAGATCTATTTGGAATATTTAGGTAGTGTCTGGATATATGACATATCTTGAGTCAGCTCGACCACCTTTATTCTTCCAATAAGTTATTTCATCATTTTTTGGATTAGTATATGCCTAGTTGTTTGTAGCTTCTTTAGTCTTTAATTAGTCATTAGACCATCACATCTACGTTTTCACCTGCTCATCTTTAATCTGTGAGACAGGTTATATCCTTGAGTTATGCTTGCTAATCTGCCCTATTGGGGCACAACCAATTTATCATTTTCAAAACTACCCTACTAAGGTAAAATCATTATTCAATCTAGGTCATCAAAATGATTGTAACCACCTTTAGATAAATCATTATTTTGACCCATCCACCCTACTGGGGCACATGCATGTGCCATTGATTATAACTACCTTTGGGCAAATCAATGTCTCAACCTCCATTAATAATTATAACCACCTTTGGTAAAATTGATATTTTCATCAACACATGCAAGAATTAGCTCAATTGGATTCATCTCATTCATGGGTTAATTTCATTCTTCTTGATTCTTTTCAATGGACCATCCATCAATCGTATGTGTCAGCCACTCCCTCGAGGGGGCATCATGGGCTTCCAAAACTTTGTTTGGAGCATCATTTTTCAATCATTATCTTCATTATTTTCTTATTGAATTTTTAATTTTTAAAAATACGTTACTATTCCTATGTCTTGAAACACTTTCTCAAATAGGGGTAAAATGTAGACACTTCTTTTTGGCCACTTCCATGTGTAAATAGACATAAGACTGATTTCTTGTAAATAATGCACATTAAGCCTAGAAATCATTGTTCATCCCAAATTCATCCATATATTGGATGTAAGTGCCCTAAATCCCATTAATGCATCTCTAATTAGGGAATTACCTTATACGCAATAATAACCTCTCTCTAATTCATCTCCAGTCAAATTATAACATAGTAAATTGACGTTTTCAACCAAGTGTGAAGGACAACCATGTCAAAATTTAAAAATTACAATAAAAATATTCATAATTACTTAATTGATTAAATCTAATTAAATAGTTAGGTAAAATATCCCTGGAGAATAAATAAATTTCTTTTTTAAAAATTCATAAATTCAAGCAAAATATCTGAAAAGGTGACATCATGCCAAGTGGTCAAGCCACTTATAAATATCAGGAATTGGGTGGGAGACAATCATTATTGACCCATGTCTCTCATATGGCCTTCTAATTTTCATCCATTGATCTTGATCTAAAAATAGATGGTTACAATTACATTAATTTGTGGCCACACATCTTGATCTTGATATGGAGGGTCACAAATCATTCTCCTCATTCTTAAACTATAAGTATAAGTATCATGATCATTCCTAAGAAATATTTCAACCAAAGTTATAATGTTCATTTGTTGAGAGACAAAGCTTCTTTTATGTAATGTTATGATGTTAAATTATTAAGCCAAGCCAAGCTAAAGCCAACATTACCAAGGTGACAAGGAGAGGTGGTGCAAGAAGCTCCATTACCAAGGATTTTTTGATCACACAATTAAGCACATAAATTCATTACCAGCATACATCTCTTGCTCTCGTGGAAGGTAAAATTATTTATTTTGTCTTAATTTGATAGTTACTTGTACAATTATCTTACTCTTTGAGTGTCTCGTCTAGAGGTGTAAGTTTAATTAGTGTGTTTTTGCTTGATTTTGATCATATTAACATGATAATAATCTCCTTTATTGGATTCCTTGCATACACTAACTACCTTGAATCATTCATGAGCAAATTTCAACCACCAACTAACTTCCCCCTTATTTCCCAAAAACATGAGGAATTGGTCTCTTCCACTTGGATGAGGACTCAAATATGATTGTCTAAAATTAACATAATAAAACAAATCTATTTTTTTCCAACTATCCATCTTCTCATCTAAAAACTAAAAAGTTGAAATGTCATCCTCCATTGTCAACGTCCACCGTCAAGTTATTGAAGTGTTATCAAATTTACCTTATGAATCCGTTAAAAATCAATAAAACTATATCCTTAAGCTACTGAGATTCACTTTGCATTTGGATAATGAATTGAGAATCCACATACATACTTGTAAGAGCAAATTGAAGTCAATCAAAAGAGAAGGCATTCAATTTTGTTGGTAATATGAAAGGTAATTTGTTCATTTTATCTTGTTATTTTATTGTAGCTCTATTAAAGGTTTTAGAATAATATTTAGAATATGAATTCAATTGTTTATTTATTTTCTTTGTATCAACTTTTAATTTATAGCTATCACATTATGTCATGCCCATTGAGAGTTTTCCCAAATATTTCTCATCTTATATGATATTTGTAGAGTTATTTAATTATTTTAGAATTATGTTGGAGTGCATAACAACTTAATCTTGGTCTGGGAGGTTTTCTTGTTGTTTCAGGTGCAATTTTTATAGGTTTGTTAGTTTTCTCTATGGTTTTTAAGTTTTTTATATTGTTTCTGAAGAACAATGCTTTTGTTCTGAAGAGTGGTTGTTTTATTTTGAAGAAAAATGTATATGTTATGAACTTTAGTAGTTTTGTTATGGATAAAAAAATTCATTTCTAATTATTTTTGGACTTTGCTTCTGGTTTTATCTTTCTATTTTTAGTCATTTATATTTTGGTGTCATTTTATCATTCAATTTTCTATTACTTTCCTATTTCTATTTTCATTTTTGTCCTTTTTGCAAAATGGCAAAATTGTTATGAACTTCGATGGATCTATTATGAACTTTGGTGGATTTGTTATGAACTTTGATAGGTTTATTCCATATTTCAGTGGTTTTTTCAGGAAGTGATTTTCTATTTCTATAGATTTCTCATATATATTTTTGTCTAATTAATGAATTTGGCATTTTCTGGGTAGAGAATTTATTTTGTTTATTAGTGAATTGTTCCAGGTAATTTGATTTTTTTGTTTCAATCTTATTTTTTGTTTTATTTTTTAGCTAACTTTTAGGTTTTCAATCTTCAAAGTCATTACATATAAATTACTAATGGTTTTGTGTAAGACCACAGACCAAATACTTAAGAAATCTAAACGAAAGTGCAATTTCATTTTTGTTTTCAATATTTCTTTCATTTCAAGTTTTTTCTTAAGTTTGTTAACTAATTAATTAAGTTTCAATTTCTTGAAAAATCTATTTGTGTGTGTTATAAGAGATTGTGTATGCTTTTTCCTCATGTCACATTAAATTAAAAAAACTTCTTGTAACTTTTTATAGCCCTAGAATCAGATTAAATTATACTCTTTCTTTGCACTACATTGGTGGTTATTTTTAGAAATCATAAATAATTCATTTTATTTTTTAATTTTCTAAGGCCTTTATCAATCATGAATTTCACCACCATGTAGTAGGCCAAACTCTACATATTATTTGGGTATATAAATTGAGGATCAAATGTTTCAATTGCCTAAGTGGTTGTGTATTTTAAGCACTTCATGATGTGAGGGGGTTTCATCCTTCAATACTCATGGTTTTAATAACTACCTCAAAGTCTGGTTTTTTTAATTGCACTCTACTGAAATCCTATGGATGGAATGGGAACATAGGGATTATACCCTTTTGTGTAGCTTCTTAATCAACTTATTCTATGGTCTTAGGCCTTATCATACCAAAAGGCATATATAATACAACACCTAATTAAACATGTGAAAACTATAAGACTAAAAAGCCATTCAACCATTGGACTTATGGTGCATCTAAGATGACTATATCACCTAGGTAAGTTACTCTCAATGTACCCTTGAAACCAAGTTTAGTGGGTTATGGGTATGGCACTACCTCCATAGTCAGTACTCTAAAATATTGGGCTAACACTATCTAACAGGAAAACAAGTATACATGAAAGCCCACAAGTCACTTAAAACCCTTGCCTAGTTTTATCCTTTTTATGTGGTTCACATTTTATATGTATAGTTAGAAATTATTTGTTATATTTGCTTTTATATCCTTGTGAAAAACTCATAATTGAAAGTTTTATTGTGTCTTAAAATCAAAGTTTTAAAAGCTAATTTCTTAGTTTTCAAAACAAAACTGTATTTTCCAAATTAATTAAAACTTTCTCCAAAATAAATAAGTCTTGCAAAATAATTATATTTTTTAGTTTGGAGTCATAATATTTTTGAGTCAAGCACATAAAATTAAAGTCATGTCTCCAATCACTAGGCTTCAAAAATACTTAAACAATCCTCGACATAATCCAAATAGAGATGAACCCTTTGGAAAAGACCCTATTTATTTTGAGAATCAAGAAGAACATGTTGAGGTAAATGATAATGATAACCTACCTTTCCAAGATGAAGTTAAAGCTAATGTTAATCTATCTAAGGAACTGCCATCTTAATTTATTGATTATCTCTTAGAAAATAAAAATCAAGTCTTGTTACACCTTGTAGAGCTAGGAGCTAAGTTCTTACTCAATTTTGATCCTAAAAAGTTACCTAGCCTCATTAATATAACTAACACAACCCCTCATAATTAAGATCAAAAACCACCTAAAAACTCCTTGGGTAAGGATAAGGCCTTTATAGAGTCATCCAATGAAAATCCTAAAAATGTTCCCATGCCAATGGGGATAAGGGAAAAGTAGTTTTAGAAAACACATCATAACAACGATATGTCTTTACCATAATGGACCATGTCCAAAGGTTAAGCAAATAAATAGCTAATCTTTAATCCAACCCATCAAATAATCCAACAACCTATCATAGTTATCCTAATAACAATTCAAATCATTTAACTTTAGGGTCCTCTCAAACAAATTAAAATCAAAATCCAAATAAAAATTAAAATTAAAATCAAAACCAAAACCAAACATCATCTTCTCCACTTAAAGACATAACATTTGTCTAAAATTGGCAATCTTTGAAGGATAAATATAGGGATTGTAAAATGGAAGTTATTCCCAAAGTAAAAAATATAAGTTTAAAGAATTGTGTCCATATCTATTTGACATAACCATGATGAAGATTCCTTTTCCTATTCATTTTGAACCTCCAAATTTTGACAATTACAAAGGGAAGGAGATCCTATAGAACAAGTTGAAGATTTTTACATGTCTTATCAAGAGGTTGCTTATAGCGACAACTATCTACTTAGACTTTTTATGTGTAGCCTAGGAGACCAAGCCTTGGAATGATTCTTACCTATACCTAAGGGGTCCATCACTAATTTTGCATATATTTTAGAGAGGTTTGTGCAACACTTTTCTTATAATGTTGAGCATGAGTTGACTATGTTGGACTTATTCAACACCAAAACAATGCAATGGGGAGAGCTTCTCCTATTTCCTATAAATATGGTGTGCGTTAGCAAGTCACTTTCCATGTTCACTTCTTGAAATACAACTTACTAAATTTCTCACAAAATCTTTCAATCATGAAATTACCTTTCAACTTAAACTCCATTGTGCCACTTCATTTGAGTAAATAATTAAAAAGGGAGTTCAAAGTTAAAAATCACTCATTGGTAAATGTCTCATCAAAATTTTCACTAAAGACAACCAAAATCAAGTTCAAAATGATAAACCAAGTTTTTTTACCAAGAACAAGAATGTGGTAGGAGATGGTGTAACTGATGTCAAATAATTCTAAAATTACCAAATTTTCAACAACATTAATGTCCTCCAATTAGAAATACCTATCTCCTAGTTCTCATCATCAACACACCTTATAGGATTTAATATCTTTAGTGATACATACAATCCATTTCACATAAATACTAGGCCTTACTAAGAGACATAAATATGGCCCATCCCACCTACTTCCTGAGGGAGACATCAATAGTCTCAGGGCACTCGATGAAATCCTTTATGAGTGGTACAGTTATCCCAAATAAAGTCACAATGAATATTTTCAAGATTGAATAAAAATTTCTCATAAGTCACCCAACAAGAATAATAATACACATGGGTGGTTGTAATCACTTTCGAATAAATTTAAAATTTGCTAGCCAATGAAAGAGGCTTGGTTATCTAATAAAGAATGTTTTTTCCACCTTATCTATCACATACTAGAAAATTTTGGAGGATGAGGCCTATAAAGTTAATGTGATTCACAAGGAATTTAAAGATATCATCATTTTATTGGAATCTAGATCATTTTATTTTATTTTGACATGCTCACAAAATCAACACTTATTCCCAACCAAATAAAAATAAATTAAAGTGTTTTTTTTAAAAGAAATGATCTATCCATAATACTAATTTTCACTTTTTCAAAGCTTCAATATGTTATAAAAACTTTTTCTTCATTTGAAGTTTCAATACTATTTATAATAAACTTAATATATCACAAGAACAAATTTATAATAATAAACCACAATTTAACAAATGGTATGAGCAAATTAATAATAATAATTTGAAAATAAGATAACATAAATGAAATGAGAGAATAATATTGAAATATAAGACTATGTCATTTTGAAGAGGAAACTTTTACAATCGTATAATAAAAATAAACTTCATATATAATAATTTACTATTCAACTCTAATTTTCATATATACCATAATTTTTAATTATGAATACCATATAATTTATTTAGGTCAATTACTCATACACCAATAAAAAATATAGAAATAACCAAATGATCAAGTTAAAGATTATATATCCCATAAATTAAAGATGTGGCAAAGGGACAATGATAATATGGACTGCATTACACCGTTAGTGGCTCAAATTTTCAAGAGTTCAATAAATAAATTTTACTGTAATTTTCATGGATAAATATAGCCATATGGAACGTTTTGTGGGCACGAAAAATTATTTTTTATAAATATGGAAATGGTCATATTCTAGAATAAGCGGCCAACCTAGACAAGACTTTAGGAAAAGAACTTATACCCCTTTGGGGGTACCATTTGAAGTAGTCTTTCGCAAGTTAGTAACCACTAATATGATCACATTTACAAACACAAAACCTTTTGATGAGCATACTCCAAAACTCAAATGGTATAGAGAAAATGAATATTGTGAATACCATAAGATCAAAGGGCATTCCAAAAATATATGTATGATACTTAAAAACTATATCTATGACTTAATTGATTGTGGTTACATAGTAGTATAGAATCATGCATCCACATCTAATAATCAAAATATAGGGATATATGAATATCCCTTCCCAAAACATGAGCAAAGTCACAATAAACAAACCCAAGGTCAAAACTAAGCTAATAATGGTAATTAACCCAATCATCCATTTGATTTCATTATCAATTATATCCAATGTATGGATAATTTTGTTTTAATAATTAAAATCAAAGTCCAAGATTGTGTCATCATTATGAGGTGCACAAAAGTCACTATTTCAAGTGTCCCTTTTCCCATTTTTAAAGGTAAGTATAATATCATTGAACAACTTGAGAAAACACCAACCCAAATTTCTATTATGGACATTTTCAAGACATCCACTACCTACAAGGACATTTTTTACAAAGCCTTATAAGAGTCAAAATTACAAAAAAACATTAATCTATCCAACTTCCAAGTACTTGTAGGACATTTGTCCTCAATTAATCGGTGGATTTTGACCATATAGATATTTCCCCCATTGGTTCATACCATAAATTATCATTGTATATTGAAGTCATTATCTCCAAGCATCAAGTAAATACGGTATTTTTAATAATGGGTCTAACTTAAATCTTTGTACATTAAGTTTGATAAAACATTTGGGACATTCAACAATAACACTAGAGCCCAACACTATCACTATAAAAGCCTATGATAATTTAGAATGCTAGTTAGTTAGGACTATATATCTTCCACTTATGGTGGAGCATGTTATCTAAGAAACCTTAATCCATGTCTTAGTCTAGATCTTCCATATAACTCACTCCTTACTTGTCCATGGATCCATGATATGAATGGCATTCCATCTACCCTCCACTAGTGTCTCAAGTTTTCCCACTCTAGTATGGAAGTTACTATTCCTAGTGATACTCAACCTGTTTAATATTGTAAATAATTGAAAGGGCAATATAAAAATGCTAATTATTTTCCATTTAACAAAGATACTTATGAAACTAATGAGGAATCAACAAAATTATCAACTACATCCATCTAGACGATCTACCTTCTACATCTTTAAAACAACCATCTACATCTTAAAGTCAACCATCCACATCAAGGTCCAAAATTCCATCATCCAAATTTACCAATATGGATAAGGGTATGGGAGAGTATGAAATCCATGATTTTGATTATCTAGGTAAAATACACATCTTTCAATAACTATGGCATGCTACATCATAGGAATCAAGCAAAAGTAGTATAACAGTTTCACAAGACATATTTCATTAAAGGTGAATTCCTTTCCAAAGAAAAAATCAAAGACTCCAATCATTATTGGCTCTAGAGTTATGAGTTTACCAAATGCTTCTAAAATGACCAATATCCCATACCCAAAGCTATTATGTGCAACATTATGAATTATAAGGGCAACAACATTGGTCTTCATGAACAAGGGCTTATAGAACCTATAATGTCTAAAATAAGCAAATATTCTCAAGACATTAGATATTCTAATATGTTTTGATGTAAGTGTTTAGTACCCTAAATTCATCCAATTTGCAAATGAAATGTATCGTAATGGTCGACCTAAGTGCTTTAATTCAGGTTAATACTTCAAAAGGATTGATATATATACAAGATCAACCATTATTCATTCCTAACCTTTGGAAGCTAACAACACCTAGCAAAAGTACCAAAGAGCATTCAATTTAAAAAAACTTCCATATTTATTCTTATTTCCATACTAGTCATAGGGACTGCACATTTAGAGGTCCTAAGTACTAAAGGATCATTTTAAGAGCCTAATTTTCCAAGTTACAAACTAGGTCAATGTTGTACTTTACACATATTAAATGATTCACACACAAACCAACATGTAGGGGAGAACTACATTGGTCTAAGGCCCTCTTTAGAGTATTGGCTATATATGCAATGTCCTTTGATAGTAGAGTCATAGGGGTTAGATCAACACCATGTGCCAACTAACCCATTTTTCCCCACGGTCACATTAAAGATGGAAATTCAGGGTTTTATAATTTTATAAGGAGCGATTATCTATGACCCAGATTTGAAGGCATCAAATCAAAGGTGAAGTAAAATCCATAAGCATCCAGGTGATCGCATCATGTTTCAATAGATGTTCCATACATGACACAAGCATCAAACCTAGACACTAAAGTTGATGCAACTATCTCAGGATGATGTTATTGTTTAGAGTGCCAAAAACATCAAAACTAAAATCTAATGACTATTCTAAAATCTCCTTCCAACCTATTTTCTACTTGTTCCAAATCTAGATCTGTATTAACATCGGAATAAGCTAAATACTTCACTTATTTATCATTTCTATATCTAGCATAGTTATATTTTCTATATTTTGACTATCTTAGCATAATAAAATCAATGTATGCTTATATTTAAGTTTAGCATCTAATTGACCTACTATAGATTTGATTATCACCCTTATGTCATTTCATTTCTATATACCCCTTTACCATTCTAGATAACCTCAATCTAGATCCATTTTAAGGTTATATATTTGGTGAACCTGATATTTGGACATCAAACCTTGGGTCACTTAGGGTTTTCTAATTTCTCTATTTTGTTGCAAATTTTAAATTTTTCATTTGTGAAATAATGGAAAATGTTAGCACAAAAACCCAATTTCAAATGGAAGATAAAGAAGCATTGATTACTCATCTCAATAATAATCAGAGGTTGGGACTTCTCGCTACTCGTATCATATAGACATTGGGGGCAAAAATTTATTTGATCTTGATACGCACAGGTTATATGATTCGATGATCACGTTACATTATCATGTTTGAGCTTACATATGTACTTATACATGCCTATTATCCATGATTATATCTTACATGGAGTACTTCATATGCTATACACTTGACATATTTTTCCTAACATGTTGGATTCATGGGATACTATGGCATGTTTATGTTGCTTGCTTACACCTTATTATATGCACTTGCTTGAGTGTCTTGTATTCCTTTATTGAGCATTTGAATATGATCCTTTGCTTATGGCCCTCATGCCTATATATGCTTTCATTGACATTTGCATATGTCATTGTTTATTGTACAGACATTTGAATATGTCATTCTTGCCTTTATAGACATTTGACTAATTCATGTCCCTTCGATTGTGTGATATTTGAACATGCCCCTTATTTGTGGTCTCCTTGGACCATTGCCTTTTGACTTGATTTTGAGTGTTATTATGTGTGTTCTTGATTTTATTGTTGAGATTATATTGTTACTATCTAAACTTTTCCATGATATTTATCATGCATCTTAGGCCTACATGTGATCACATTGGTTTTATGCACTCTGATGATACATTTACCTAGATGTGTTCCGTTCTATATGCTACATGGTTACATTCATAGATTATATAGTTGTCTTATCCATTTTGAGGTGAGGTAACTACTAGTTCCTATCTTTCCCTCACCTCAAAGGGGGGGCATATTAGTGGGGGCATGTTATAGAGACATGTTCTCCACACTCATTCAGTATGTGGTGTATACGAGCAAAACTAGGTAGCTCTATAACTTATCTTAATAAATAATAATCAAAATCAAAGAAGGTAATCGACTAACAACTCCACTTAGTAATAAATTTATATTGGGGTCATGACTAATAATGCATTTGCTAAACCTACACTAAGGGATATCTTATCACACAATGGCAAAAGAGAGATTTCTAAGGCCTCTAATCAAATGCACTAAATATGTAAAGACAAATATATCTAATATAACATATAAATTATCTAAGCAATGAGAGATATAATTCAATCCATTAGTTATATAACATCTATTTATCAAAATATAAAAGTATAGGCATATACTTACCTTATTAAAGTGAACCCATCATGCCTCAATCTCTCCCTTGGCCAATGGTCCTTTGCAATAGGTTGTTGTGGGTTTATAAGGATCATAAGGACAAATCAAATCTAGGCTATAAGACTTTTCTTATGCATCCAAGACTTCCACAAGACAAGTGCTACTTATCCAAGGCAAAATCCTAAGCAATGAACCCTCTTATTAATTGTATAAGCAAATTTGTGAGCAGTAATGATGCACAATTAAATGATACTCTACTTAGAAATGAAGTGAAGGAGGTATATATAGCCATGGATTGACCCTAAACCCTCTCGATAATTTATCCAATGTAGTGGGCCTAGTTGACCTTGCTAGGTGGGAAATAGATCCATTATGTCTTGAACTATGTCAGTTTGGGCTAACAAAATTTCCTAATGTGCACTAAACTCAAAACAGGGTTGACCTAGTAGATGTAGTAGGAAAAGTTATGAAAAGGGTATTTTACTTAGGTAGGGGCTATTTTGGGTGGTGAGCTACTTAGGTAAGTGTGTAAGTGGGGTTTTGATGCTTAAGAAAATGACTAGGAGTAACTTGTATTGGTTTTAGGTGGTGGTATATGGGCCAACAATCTTATAAAGTACCAAAGGCCTGCCAACCCTTTTCTCGATGCACTCTTTAAGGTGTGAACTAACAGAGTTTGAGAATCAATGGGTTCTTACAAGAGATAAAATATTAGTAACTGATAAAATTTAAAATTATTGTGTGTGTATATGCTCCACTTAAAGCTCATCATGTGTCACATAGTTGTAACATGGGATGGTGCTTTGGAAAAATAATATAGCAACCCACAACATTGAGTTAATAAATTACAGTATGAAACATAAAATTAATTGAAATGAAAGAATTTAAAAATAAATACTTTTAATTACCTTGTTTTAGAAGACAAGTCATGTGAGAGAAATGAAGAGGCATCTAATGTAAGGGACATTAGGCAGACTTGCAAAATAAGAGGAAATATTGAATTTTTTACAAGAATATGTATTATACGTATAAAAAATCTCTATGATATCAAGATTTTAGAATATCTTTCAATTCAGGAAAAAGAGTTAATAAAAACATATTTATGAGTAAAAATTAGAATTTGTCAAAAGATAATTGATAGTTAAAGAATTTTAAAATTAATCTATAAATATGATTTTAAACTATTCATTTGTAATTTTTAAATTATCATAAAAATAGAGCTTTGACAGACCCAAAAGAGTGAAGAGAGAGACTATGGCCCGAAGATGAGGAGTGCAAGCCCATGGATACATAGTAGTAACTGTTAATGTGAATCAGGTAATTGATGCCTTAAATTTGGATTTTTGTTAATTTTTATTAGAAAATATGGTAAATTTGAAAAATTAGGTGGTGGGGCAAATCCATATAATGGAATTTCTCCCAAGTTAGGATAGAGTAGACAATAGGACGATCAATGGATAAGTAGCAAAATGAGTCATTAATGCCTAAGATATTAATGATAAATAAGTAAAAAGTTGTCACATAAAATGAACAGAGTCGACCAAGCCAACTCAATTCAAAATATGAGGATGCATAAGGGTGGCTAACTACATAGTAGGTGGCCAATGTAATTTATTCTTAAGTGGTTGATTGCATATGGGAGGGTTGATCTGGTTAGTAATATTTAAGTGGCTATGTACATATTGGTCAATAAAGTAATGTAGGAAAGTGGCCAACATAGTTTTAAGAAATGGCTGACTTTGTATGAAGTGGTTGACATAGTAGGATGGCATGGCTAACTACATAGTAGTGGGTTGACTTAGTTATGTGATTTGGTTGACTGCAATTAGAGTGGCCAATTTATCTTTAATGTTGAAACAATGGCCAACATAGTTTATTTCCTAGCTGACTCAGTATAATATTTTTGTTTTTGACCAACATAGTGAACTATGTAGCCAAGATAGTATAAATTGATAGAAAATTTTCAAAAATAGTTTGATGAAGTAGTTAATTTTTTGAATTAAAAGTATTTATAATTAATAATAGAGTGTATTTTCCTAATTATCTTAGATCGAGGACTAATACATATTTTATTGTTTAGAATTTTGTAAAGGTGACGAATATTCTAGCTCTTGATAGACGTAGCAAAAGGCTACTTGACTTATTGGATAGATTGACAGTAAATGATCACTTATACTTGGCATTACTAGATTTTGGTGGTACTATGTAGATGTGTACAATCCCTCTTAGTGTTGTCATAGTTGTGATGTTCTTAGGAGCATGGGAGTGACTAACCAACACTTTTTGATGGGAGGTAGATGGGGATATGATAGAGTTGGTATTAATTTAGAGGAAGTCCATGTTCTACTTGGACTTCTTAATGTTGGGACTCATATGATTTGAGACTGAGATGGATCTAGAGAGATGATCCTTAGCCTTGTGGGCAATTGGATATGAGAGATATTTTGAGGGATTGCTTGTGTGATTATTTGATGTTTATATACCTACCATATTGGATATCGAGAAGGCAGTTATAGTCATTGTGACATCATGTGTGCTTTTTCACAAGTCAGATGAGAAGGTGTCATTATATACCATTGTTGACGTAGTAGATTGCACCTGAGGCAGGAGGCCGAGCTCCTACCTTCCACACGTCAAAATGGAAACTCCCCTCTCACTTGTGGGACTGGCGAAGCTGGAGGGGAGAGTCTCTAGGTAAGAGCTAGCTCCCTTTGATGCATTTGAGTTGTTCCAATAAGTGCTAATATAGGTATATGTATATATAATGGGGGGTGAAAAGGGAGAAGGATTACAGGAAAACAAATCTACTCTAAAGAGAGGTGATGCACCAAAAATGATTCGACCTTCTCACAATCACACTTGAAGTCAGACAAACACATACGTACACTTCGAAATGGCAGAAGGACCAGGTTAAAGGAACTTAACAGGGAGGCCTTAATGGAACACACAAAAAATAGAGACTCACCAAAGGTGCTGTAAAAAGGCACACTGTATAGTAGCTTCTTCTGTCTCTGCACTTCTAAGTACAGCTCTCCTTGTTACTTGAAAAATGACACCTTATAGACACCAGGTGTGTTGTTGTTAAACTTGTGGAAGTATTAAGAATCAATGACTAAACACAGACTTACACTCAGACACACATAGAGATATCTAACCAGCATAGAGGTAAAAATGTGTTTATTGATTTTAGGTGAAAAATTTGCCAGGGCTTCACCTTACAAATTTGGAATATCCCCTTTCAAAATGACAAGTCTCCAATATATAGAGGAAGGAAGGAGGCCTTTTTGGCACCCCTTTTTACAAATGACCCATTTGCGCCCCTATCATTGGGAAGAGCAAGCCACTCAAAACATTAATGAGTTGTGACCTTTGTCTACTTGTAAGGCCGCTTCTTCAAGGTGATTACATAGTTTGTCTGCTCATTAATGTGAAATGAAGAAAATGGGTTGCACTGCTAGCTGTTTGCACCTCCTAGTAATCAATTTGTGGGCACTGTATCACCTGTTGGAGTAACTTCTTGAATTATCACCTCCCTTCACCACTTGGGTTGTCTGCCTATTCCTACACTTGGCATTTCTCTCTTTGTTCTTTGGGATTTTGTCCTTTTCCTACTTTGTCTCCTTCTGCTCCTTCAGCCCTCAAGGGTGATCTTTTGGCATGTCGTTGCATTCTTGGGCTCTCTCCATGGTTGGCGCACAAGTATTTAAAAAATAATAGCTATTTCTCTGTCTTAAAATTAACATTCGCACAATTGTCACCTTGAAATTAAACTCAACGGCTAGTCCATCTCTTTAAATTTGACGGCTTTCAGGACGTCACCGTCCTCAACAAAAATCCATTGGGTCTTTTTTGCGGGCCTTTCCCGCGGGTTTTTTGCTTCGGGCTTTTTTCCCATGAATAAAAGTCTACGAGAATTAGCCACTTTTACTTCCTTTATTGATCCTTCCCAGAGGGGAAAAGACCCTTCGGATTCTTGAGAATAGTCTTCCTCCTCAATAAGAGCCCTTTGCAAGGGTACATACCCTTCGGATGGGCCTATTACTTCGGGTCTTTGAACTGCGGCCTTCCTGTGAATTCCTTCAGACTTTTTGTTCGAAGGAATTCCTTCAGACAAAAAATTGAAGGAATTCTAACTTAAGTGAAAATCCCACAAATTTTACCCCTTTAGCTGCCTTTGACTTATTTCTTGCCCTCCGCAAGGGCTCCTATCCTTCGGCTTTGGGGCGCCTTATTGAACCAACCCATTGAACCAAAATTGGTTCAACGATTCAACACTATGCACTGAGCTGATTAAACCAAGGTAGTTGAACCATTCACTTTGAACCACTCATTGAACCAGTCACTTGAATCACTCGTTGAACCGGTTCAACAGTTCAACGTTGTGTGCTGAGCTTCTTACTTCGCATTGAACCAACGATTGAACCAATGATTGAACTGGTTCAACGGTTCAACACTACATGCCGATGAACTTGTTGATGGACTGATTGACTAAACCAAAGGTGTCAAACCAAGCTGATTGAACCAAGCGATGAACCAACTGGTTAAACCAAGTCGATTGAACCAAGCGATGAACCAACTGGTTGAACCAAGCCGATTGAACCCAAATTGAACCAGTTCAATGGTTCAAAGGTGCTAACTCTTAGGAAGATTATGTCGTTGAACCACTCTTCCAACCTTAAGGAAAAATGTCTTCTGAACCATTTTAGCTCTCTTTCCTTGTGAATTTCTTCAGACAAGAATCTGAAAAGCTTTTGTAAAACCTTGAATTCTCTAAACTGGTCTTTCATCTGTCAAAGATTACATTTGTTGAGTCCGTAGATATCTAGGACTTGTGTAAAATCAAAATAAATGAATTGGCCTAAAATAGTAGAAAAAGAAGGGGACTGATTTTGGCCTGTTACACCAAAAATGGTCAACAAAATGGTGACTCCCAGGGGAAGCATGCTTGCTATGCTTAGAAGCAAGTTACCTTAAAATCCATTGGGCACGAGGTTAGATTGTAACTTAAAGGTCAACAATAGCTCTAATAAATCTGGAACCCAATCACGAAGATTCACCTCAAAAGGAAAATGAAAACACACACAAAGCTGAGAAAACTACTAACATGTGCAGAAAGCACTTAGGGAAAATAAGAGAAAAGCAAGGGGAAATATATACATGATGGAGAAGGGGCTCAATGGTAATGCTTAAGATGTATCCCATTAACTGGGATATACAGTTCTTCACCATCCAACTTGGAGAGTTGGAATGCATTATGTTGCTTACACTGAGTGATTATGTACGGGCCACTCCATAGGGCATCGAATTTTGCATATTTTTTAGGCTTAGCTCGGTCTTCATCCCATTTCAATACAATGTCTCCTTCAAAAAAAACTTTTGATGAAGATTTCTTGTCAAAGTGCCTCTTCACTTTTTGTTGGTGGTTGGTCATAGAAGCCATAGCCTGGTCCCTTATCTCTTGGAGTTCCATCAGCTCGCATAGCCTAACCTCCATGCTATTTCCTTCTTCTAATTACAACTGGTGAGCGAGATCCAAAGCTGGCAACTCAAGTGAAATGGGGAGCCTAACTTCCCTTCCATAGACGAGTGTGTATGGCAAGTTGCCAATTGCCCTCTTCGAGGTGACTCTATCTGCCCACAGGGCTATTTTCAACTTGGCATGCCAAGTCCTCTAATTTTCCTCCATGGTCCGCTTGATGATCCTGATCATGTTCTTATTTATAGACTCAGCCAATCCATTCCCCTGCAGGTAGTAATTGGATGAAGTGCTAAGATATATACCATATCTCAATGCCCATTCACTTGTCTTGGTTCCCAGAAAAGCTAACGCATTATCTGAGATTATGGTTGCTAGAACCCCGAACCTTGCCACTAGATCCCCATAAAATTCCAAAACTGCGCTTTTGTTGGCCTCCTTCAGAGCAACCGCCTCTACCCATATTGTGAAATAATTAGTGGCAGTCAGGACCGACTTGTGTCCAGCACTAGAGGGAGGATTAATCATCCCTATGAAGTCCAAGCCCCATTGCATCAATGGCTACTCCACTTGAATAGGTTGTAAAGGCATGGCAGCCAACCATTGCTTTCCATCAAAAAGCACGCACTTCTGGCACTTCTTTACCCAGGCATGGGTGTCCCTGAAAAGAGTAGGCCAAAAATAGCCAGCTCTCATTATTCTTGCTACAGTAGCCCTAGGAGCAAAATGACCACTGACTGGTCCATCATGGAACTCAGATAACATCCTGTCAGCCTGACTCGAGTCCAAGCATCTCAAAAAGACTCCTGCGAGATCTTTCCTGAATAGCACTCCATCAATCAGGGCATAAGGGAGACACTGGAGTCTGAAATACCTTCTCTTGGTCCTGTCAAGTGAGTGCAAACACTCACCAATGAGAAGGAAATGCCTCACATCTGATGTCCAATCCTTCATGACAGCTGGTTCTTCTATTGTAGCTGCATCAAGGATTAGCAGACTGTCCTCCTTTTGCTGCTTAAATTCTACAGCGAGGTGTTCACACAGGCCTCTCCCTCTTACCAGTTTGGTGATCTTGATATTTACATCATACTCTATCACCTTAGTGATCCACCCTACTCTCTTCTCATTTAGGTCTCGATTGATCAAGAAATACTTGATGCCAGAATGTGGAACCATGAGATGGATTATGATGTTGGACAACATGTGTTTGAATTTCTTCAAACTCCGTATGACCGCCAAGACTTGCTTTTCCACATATGTGTAACTGACTTCAAAACCCTCTAGGCCTTGCCTAAAAAATGTAATTGGCTGCTCAAGGTTATCATCACTTGCTTGGGTAAGCATGGCTGCGATTGCCTCTTCATTACCGAAGGTGTAGAGGTTGAAATCTTTGGTGAAGTCGGGGCTGATCAAAGTAGGAGCCTGGGCAATGGCCTGCTTGATTTCTTCAAAATTGTATCTTCTCTGTACTGTCCATGAGAACTCCTCACCATTCCTTAGCATAGAGTTCAATGGCTTGACCATCTCCGCAAAATTTGGGATAAATCTCTATATGAAATTTAACTCACCGAAGAAGCTTTGCAGGCCTTTCTTGTGCTTGGGTAAGGACAACTCCAGGATGGAGCAAACTCTTTCTAGATCAATAGCCAGACCTTCCAAAGAAACAATGTGACCAAAGAGCTTTCCCTCATGGACAGTGAACACACATTTCTTAGGATTGAGAGAGATACCAAACTCTCTACACCTCTCAAATATTTGCTTGAGGTATTTCATGTGTTGGCTCACTTCCTTAGAGAAAACCGTCACATTGTCAAGATATACCAGCACAGTCTTGTTAATTTGGCCTTGAAAGGCCATGTCCATAGCTCGTTGGAAAGTGGCACCAGCATTAGATAGTCTGAAAGGCATCTTCTTGTAAGCAAACATTCCCCACTTGGTTGTGAACACTATTTTGTGCTAGTCGCAGTCTTGCACCAAAATTTGGTTGTATCTTGAATATCCATCTAGGAGGGAGAAATACTCGCTACCTATCACCATCTGAAGGATCTGCTCCATACTTGGGAGAGGATAATGGTCTTTCAAAGAGACTCTATTGAGGTCTCTGAAATCGATGCATAGTCTGATCTCTCTATTCTTTTTCTGAACAAGAACAAGATTTGTCAGCCAAGAAGAGTGTTTGATCAGAAATATTATTTTAGACTCAATCAATTTGGTGAGCTCCTTGCACATGAGAGGCTCTATCATTAGGTTGGTAGGCCTCTACTTCTACTTGATTGGCTTGGCACCTTCTTCTAGCTCAATGGTATGCTGGGCCAAGCTAGGGTCAAAACCCTTCAAATAATTATACTCCCAAGCAAAGATATCGACAAATTCTTGGCACAACAAGATGAAGGCCTGCCTTTCCTGGTCTGTGCACACTTTTTTGAGTGCAAGCAGCTTGTCCTTGAAAATTTATACCTTCTCATGGTGCTCCTCCTTTGTTGCAATGCACACCTTATCGCTTCTCAATTGGTCATCTCCATTGAAGATATTCTCTAGAGTGATCAGACCTTTGGGGAGCTTATTGTTCTTCAGCTGAACAATTTGGCGGTCATATTGCTATTGTAGCTTTGCCTAGTTTTTTGCAGCGAATTTCACTTCTTCTTGTAGGAAAAGTGTTATTTGCCAATCACTGTTGAAAACCTGCCAGTTGGTGATGTTGTCAGGTATGAAAGGTCGGATCACTATTTTCAAGTGACATGAGCTATGGTCTCGGCCTATTTCCTTAGCAATATCGAATTGGGCACCAACTACTACCAGCCTATATGCTTGTTTGTTCTGTTCTCTAGGGATGGAGGTAATGTTGAAAGCACAAAAAAAATCCACTAAGTCCCATACCCTATGTTTTTAGGACTTTAGTAGAGAGTTCTTCATCAAATTCTAGCCTCTTACTTGGTTGACAATCAACTCATTGTCACCAAACACTTGCAGCTCTTTGATTCCTCTTTTCCTCGCCCACTCCAAGCCGTAGATGAGGGATTCATATTCTGCAACATTTCATGTGTAGGAAAATTAGAAATGAAAAATTGAAAAATACCTCTCTTTTGAAGGAGAGACCAGCACCGCTCCATCACCAGCTCCCAACTTACTCCTTGAACCATCAAAGAACAACTGCCATAGACCTGAGCTCTCCTAGTTGGCCTTCATCAGATTTGGTACAAAAGTACCCTCTTCATGCATGCAATAAATTCTAAGGCCCACCTCCTCTATGAATTTGTAGGGATCATGCTCGAAATTGTCACTTCCCCATTCATCTAAGAGCAGGTCTGTAACTCCTTCAAGGGCAGAGGATGGAGATTGGTCTATTTGGAACTCTTCCTGGTCAATGATGGTGTAGCTGACATTTGTTACCTTTAGCGAGTAAGGCTCCAGATTATCTCTGTGGAGTGGCTCAAATTCAATCTTGACTTTAGTCCCATACTTGGTTCTAAAAACTAGATAAGACCAATTTGCTGCTAAGTAGCTGCCTATCTTGGCTATAAAATCCCTAGATAAGCAGATGGCAAAGTAGGGAGGGACATCTGCCACCACCACATCATGAAGAACTAAGAAAGTCAGGCAAGCATGCAGCGTCAAGCTCAAACCTCTTGCCACCCCAATTGTCTTTGCTAAGGTTCCATCCAGTTGCAGAATCCCCTTGGCTATTTCTTCGTATTTCAAGCCCAGCTTGTCGCCTATGCATTTGGACATCATCGAGGTGCTTGTTCTGCTATCAATGATGTAATTGTGCACCAAGAAATCTCCTATGACCAGGGACACATAAAAAGGAGGGATCTTCACTTCCTTCTGGGTATGACCTGAGGTGGAAGGTTGTCCATTCATCATCAAAACGTTATTAGCCTTTGTTGGGATAGCTCGTTCATCTAGTTCATGTAATTCCTTTTGTAGCATGTATTTTTGCCCTGGTATTGATAGTGAATCCCACAAGGAGATGTTCATGTGCAGCTTCTTCATCTGGTCAACCATGTTGACTCAAGGGTTGCCTTCCTTCAAAATTTCTTTAGAATTATGTACAGCTTGAGGGGCAGGTCAAGGAGCTGGAGGTACAACCGATGATCTGGAACTTGGGACTTTTTGATTTGTGTGTGATGAAGAAGGCATTAATGACGCCTGGGCAGCAGCCCATGTTTCTTCCATTGCCCTTCTTTTGAATCTTGTGTTGGCTACAATGTAGTTATCCTAATTATCTGTAGTGCCCACATAATTGACTGAAAAGAATTCTCCTTCCAGATGGTTCATGAGTGTAGAATTAGGTTGGGCCTGACTACTACTCATGTTGGGTTGCATTGGAGCATCAAAGATTTGGGAATGGGTAGCTGCCTGATTTTCTTGCACATTTGGGTAATAACCCATTATCTCATTTGTATAAACGACTTGCTCCTGACCATATCCCATGGTTGAACAACTTGGTTGTTCCTGCACTAGATTATTTTGAACGGGCAGCATGACCTTAGATGATGAAGGAGCACCTGGGTTGTATCCTTGAAAAGGTCTAGTCTAAGTAAGCTGACCATGTCCTTGATTGTAATTTTGAAAAGGGGGTCTAGGAGCTTGGCCATACTGTTGGTATCCTTGGTTTGGTCTGTTGCTTTGAGCTTGCTGCCTTTTAAGAGCCACAAGTTCACTTGACATACTTTGCAACAGACTCTTAACTTCATGAAGTTCATTGGATGGAGCAGCAGTTAGTTTCTCTATGCTAGGCAAAGGAGCTAATGTGGGAGTAATGGTCTAAATTAGAGGCAACATCTTAGGGAAAAGTGGCATATGGGGTCTAGGAGCTATTTTCCCAGCCTGCACTAAGCAATTTTTAGCTACTATAGCTATGTCATAGGCAACAGGCAGCACATGTCCCCCCATGGATTGTATCATAACAGCGATATCACTATTCAATGCTCTTAAATAATACAACAAAGCATAGCTAGCAGTCGGTCTTACTAGAACGGGGATTCTATCGCATGTCTTCTAGAATCGAGTGTTGAAATCCTGCATGTATTCGTGTGGGGCTCTTTTCATGGTAGTCAACTACTCAACAAGTGAAAGGTGGTCGCTCTTTTCCCCAAAACGGTCCATCAAGTGAGCACCCAATTCATTCTAGGAATGGATTGAATTTATAGCCAAAGTCCCATACCAGTCAAGAGCTTTGCCTTTGAGAGACAATGCCAGCAATCTAATTGCGATATTTTCCTCGGTGATATTGTGAATATTGCAGAGGTTAGCAATATTTTTGATGTGCTCAATGACTGTAATGGGCCCCTCTCCATCAAAAGAAGGCACATTTTTGAGGGTTGCTCCTAGGATTGGGTCATAACGTGGGAGATTCAAGGGACTCTGACCATGAAAAGTGACAAAGGGTAATGCCATAGCTGAGATGGGATATAACTGCAGCTCTGTTGCATATGCATTCCTTACAATAGCCCTGGGAAGGTGGTTTGCTGAATAAGGGTGGGTCCTTTCAAACCTCAGTCTTTTTGCTAAGTTCAAAGGCAATTCAACAAATTCGAAAGGGACACCCTTAGAAGCAGACCATGTGGTGACTTTAGGCATAGGAAGTCAAACTGGTCTTTGATTAGGAAATGAAGTTCTTACCATTGGAGTTGCCAGATGCTGTAAATAGTTGATTTGTTGTAATAAGACCAGCATCAATCCTGAAACTTTACTGAATGTAAAACTAAGTCCCATCGGGCGTGCCAAAAACTGTTGACGTAGTGGATTGCACCTGGGGCAGGAGGTCGAGCTCTTGCCTTCCATACATCAAAATGGAAACTCCCCTCTCACCTATGGGACTGGCGAAGCTGGAGGGGAGAGTCTCTAGGTAAGGGCTAGCTCCCTTTGATGCATTTGAGTTGTTCCAATAAGTGCTAATACAGGTATATGTATATATAATGGGGGGTGAAAAACGAGAAGGATTACAGGAAAACAAATCTACTCTAAAGAGAGGTGATGCACCAAAAATGATTCGACCTTCTCACAATCACACTTGAAGTCAGACAAACACATACGTACACTTTGAAATGGCAGAAGGACCAGGTTAAAGGAACTTAACAGGGAGGCCTTAATGGAACACACAAAAAATAGAGACTCACCAAAGGTGCTGTAAAAAGGCACACTGTATAGTAGCTTCTTCTGTCTCTGCACTTCTAAGTACAGCTCTCCTTGTTACTTGAAAAATGACACCTTATAGACACCAGGTGTGTTGTTGTTAAACCTGTGGAAGTATTAAGAATCAATGACTAAACACAGAATGACACTCAGACACACATAGAGATATCTAACCAGCATAGAGGTAAAAATGTGTTTATTGATTTTAGGTGAAAAATTTGCCAGGGCTTCGCCTTAAAAATTTGGAATATCCCCTTTCAAAATGACAAGTCTCCAATATATAGAGGAAGGAAGGAGGCCTTTTTGGCAACCCTTTTTACAAATGACCCATTTGCACCCCTGTCATTGGGAAGATCAAGCCATTCAAAACATCAATGAGTCATGCCCTTTGTCTGCTTGTAAGGCCGCTTCTTCAAGGTGATTACATAATTTGTCTGCTCATTAATGCAAAATGAAGAAAATGGGTTGCACTGCTAGTTGTTTGCACCTCCTAGTAATCAATTCATGGGCACTGTATCACCTGCTAGAGTAACTTCTTGAATCAGCACCTCTCTTCACCACTTAGGATGTCTGCTTGTTTTTACACTTGGCATTTCTCTTTTTGTTCTGTGGGATTTTTTCCTTTTCTTGCTTTGTCTCCTTCTGCTCCTTCAGCCCTCAGGGGCAATCTTCTGGTGGGTCACTGCATTCCTTGGGCTCTCTCCATGGTTGACGCGTAAGTATTTAAAAAACAACAGCTATTTCTCTATCTTAGAATTGATGTTCACACAGTCGTCACCTAGAAATTGAACTCAACGGCTAGTCTGTCTCTTTAAATTTGATGGCTTTCAGGACATCATCATCCTCGACAAAAATCTATCGAGTCTTTTCTGCGAGCATTTCCCGCAGGTTTTTTCCTTTAGGATTTTTTCTCATAGACAAAAGTCCATAGGAATTGGCTGCTTTGACTTCCTTTATTGATCCTTCTCGAAGGGGAAAAGACCCTTTGGCTTCTTGAGAACAGTCCTCCTCCTCGGCGAGAGCCCTCCGCAAGGGTACATACCCCTCGGGCGGGCCTCTTACTTCGGGTCTTTAAATTGTGGCCTTCCTGTGAATTCCTTTAGACTTTTTGTTTGAAGGAATTCCTTCGGACAAAAATCTGAAGGAATTTTGACTTAAGTGAAAATACCACAAATTTTACCCCTTTGGCTGCCTTTGACTTGTTTCTTGCCCTCCACAATGGCTCCTATCCTTTGGCTTTAGGGCACCTCATTGAACCAACCCATTGAATCGAAATTGGTTCAACGATTCAATGCTGCACACCGAGCTGATTGAACCAAGGCAGTTGAACCGGTCGCTTGAACCACTCATTGAACTGGTTTAATGGTTTAACGTTGCGCATCGAGCTTCTTACTTCAAATTGAACCAATGATTGAACCGGTTCAACGGTTCAACACTATGCACCGATGAACTTGCCGATGGATTGATTGACTGAACCAAAGGTGTCGAACCAAGCTGATTGAACCCGAATTGAACCAGTTCAACGGTTAAAAGGCACTAACTCTTAGGAAGATTATGTCATTGAACCACTCTTCCAACTTTAAGGAAAAATGTCTTCTGAACCATTTTAGCTCTCTTTCCTTGTGAATTTCTTCATACAAGAGTCCGAAAAGCTTTTGCAAAACCTTACATTCTCTGAATTGGTCCTTCATCTGTCAAAGATTACACCTGTTGAGTTCGTAGATATCTAGGACTTGTGCAAAATTAAAAGAAATGAATTGGGCTGAAACAACGAAGGAAGAAGGGGACCGATTTTGGCCTATTACACCAAAAATGGTCAACAACCATCACCTTGTGTCACTTAATTTTAAATCAAGGTACTTTATATGACCTAAGGTTGGTGATTTGGGTACAGTTAGTCCATGACATGTATGGCATTCTATCTTATGACAAAAAGAATATGGGCCTTGTTGTTTTGATTTGTAGTTGGATATATGAGAGATTTCTTATGTATCGACTAGTTGGGTTACCCCATGTTATTGATGATAATGTACCTCATGTTCTTAGATGGTGATAGGATCATGTGATATGTGTTGTACCACATACTTTGACACTATGGACTATTACTCATGGTGAAATTGTATGGAAACCCTATGCAAATATTATGGGTAATTAGTTGATATTGCCAATAGTTTCTCTTGGATTAGCCTGTGTTCATATTGTTGGACACTATACATGGTGGGTGGATTCATATCTTATTACTTGCCTACTTAGATAATAAATATTGCCACATCCAATAGCTTCGATAATAGTGCCTGAGTATTGGGCACATCATGCTAGGGAGCTGAGAAGTAGTGGGGGTGAAATAGTATTTGTTAATGTACCTATGATTTAGCCATGGTGATTAAGACCTTAGACTGGTCAACAATGATAACTAATGGAAATGAGAGCTACTACCAAGAAGGTAGCGATTACAAATATGGAGACGGTTTTAATTAATGTTGAGGATGTGGATGTGGCCATTATTGGGCCACAACATGTTTTATAGTTAGCACTACGAGCACCATGGTGACAAAGACATCAACATGTGGTAGTGGAGGCACATGAGGAGGCAGTTGAGCAAGGATATCCCACAACATAAGTAGAACAAAATTGGTTGATAAAGCAACAAATTTTGAGGGTACCATAGCATGCTCAATTTATTGCTCATAATTTTTTAGCACCTTAGAGACATACTCCAGTGGAGGTACTTAGAGGTCATGTTGATAGAGAGACTATTATGGGAGATACCATTGTTGGTAAGTGTTTGTCATTATTTTGAGTAGTAAATAGATGACTAGATGTGTGTGTGTGTTGTTTAGATAGATGTTTATATATTATGTGTGTGTGTGTGTGTGTGTGTGTGTGTGTGTGTGTGTGGTATATAATATACATTTAGCTTTTATTTTGTAGATACTATCAAGGAGGAGTTTAGATTTGGTGCGATAGTATGATTCACACATCATGATATTTTGGATGGTGTACTATTACATCATGATACTAAAATTATGGTTGATCTTATTGTACCATCTACTCTAGAGTATGTTAGTTGTTTTTAATTAGTTGGCGAGGTAGCATGAAAACTATAGACATGAGGTGATACCATGCAACTACCTTTTAGAGTGGGAAAGGAAGAGTTGTAGGCCTAAAAGATAGTAGCTAAGAAGCATGTTGTTTACAGGGCTAGTATAGGGTAGCTACCATAGGTACATGCCTAGGTGGTGAATCTACAAGGGCATCTAAATAGTATGCAATCCTAGACAAAGTCATTACATTAGACTATTTGAAGGGGATAATCATAGGCATCTATGGGTAGTGTGGCTCGACCACTAGATATATATGATAGACCATAACCATAGAGTTATTTGTAGTCTTGTACTTGTATCATGTTTTATTATATTAGACATTTGATCTATGGATATATATAGCTCTACATTTGTTGGTTTATATTGATCATGTATGTTATGGATGTATATATTTTCTTGCTAACACATGTTTTCATTTATGTTATATACTATGATAAAATATATGATATATGTCAAATTATTTTATAGTAATTTGTGAACAAATGCATGGTTAAAAATAATGATAGAAGAAAATATAATTTAAAATGTGTAAAAAACTATAAAATAATAGGAAATTATAGTACACACTAAATCATGATGAGAAATGTTTAAAACAGAAATAAAGGAAATATTTTGTAAAATACATTTAAATCAAGATTTAAAAAGTATGTAATACAAATGAAATTGGTATAAAACACGTTAAATCAAGTTGAGGAATGTGTAATATGATTGAAATTAATAAAGAACAAAATACATACTAAATCAAGATGGGAAGTATGCAAATGATCTGTAAATCAAAATGTAAGACACACTAAATCAAGTTGATAATCATGTAAAACAAAATGTAAAGAAAAATAAAATGTAAATATCAAGATTGATAGTTTTTTTTTTTGACTAATCCTAGTATGGGGGTGTTAGGAATGTATTGTGAGGAAACCCTGGTCCTATCCAAGGTCTAACGCTACAACTCACAAAATAAAAACCAATGAGGTAGATGATATTAAGATTATTTATAAGGAATAAGGATATGTTTGTGAGGAAGGCTTGGTCCTATCTAAGGTCTTATATTGTAACTCACAAACATAAAACCCTAGCGGTATGATCAATTAATAAAACATATTTGTCAAGGATGAATATTGGGATTGTTGTAATGAAATAAGGAGTGAAAAAATCATGACACAGGTGTTTGTAATGAAACCTTAGTAGGCATGAGACATAATAAGTAAATAAGGACACACTAAGAGTCTAGTGGATGCCAAATGTAGAGTATTTATTCATAAAAAGCAAAAAACTTTATGGGAAAATAAATTTAGTACTTGGATCAACTTATGAAGGTTAAATATACAAGAAAATTAAAATGGGCCTACTTTCCCACATCATGTTCATTATTTCTTAAGACCCCTTATAGAGCCATCAATCTATTGTGAAGATTGGGTACTTGCATGAGACAATAGGTAGCACTATATAATTTTGAAATCTTGTATCCCAATCTACTGGTCTACCACACCTCTATGGACTTCGGCTCTATTGTGAGGCCAACATTGGAACTTGAGCTTTAATTAGAAATAAGAGAAGTGTTGAGATATGAATCACAATTTTTGGTGTGATTTTGAATTTTGAATGTTCATTTTTGCCTTTTGATCATTGCCTTTTTTTGAAATTATTTGGCTTTTAACTTTTTATCGATCTTTCAATTCCTCCTCCATGTGGATTTGGAATAACCAATCATGAGTGATAGAAGTGACAACCACAAATGAGCTTTAGGCTTTGATTATAGGAGACAAAATACCTATAGATATTAACATGTTTTCTAAACAATTAGGCTTGCCTAAAAACTAGCATGCGATCTCAATTGTTAACCATATGCATACTTAGTATGAAAAAGGAGATAAAGGGAGATAGATAGAAATCAAAATATATCTATGTATCTATGACTAATAGGAATTCAAGATGGGAGATTAGTATCGTGTTAGTATGAGGAAAACCAAATAAAAACACATTAATTAAGCTAACATCTCAAGCCTAGACACTCAAGAAGTAAGAGAATAATGTAACTATCAATAAACTATAAAATAACCATTTTTTACCTTCTTTAAAAATAAGAGTTGTATGTTGATCATGAAGGAATGCCCTCGATCATGTGATCAAGGAATCTTTGGTAATGGTGCTCCTTACATCATCTCTCCTTGTCATATTAGCAATGTTGGGATTTACTTTGGCTTTGGCTTGGCTCTCTCTCTCTCAACAAATGAACATTATAACACTACATAACAAGGCTCATTGAAGATATTTTTGCATGATAACTTTATACTAAATGAGCTTCTTGAACAATGGGTGAAGCCTTGTATTTATAGCCTTCCAAACTAAATCTAACCCCAGTGTAGTTAGGTTATAGTTGATCGTGGTTAGGTTTAGATTAACCCTAGTTGAGTTAAGTTCAACCCTAGTTGAGTTAAAGAGGGGACAAGCAATTAATATTTGGGATAGAGATCCCACTTATTAATTATGGATTTCCATTTCTAAATTTAAGGCTTCAGAAGAGTTATTTTCAATTCCTTGACTTTAAGGATGATGACATCATCATGACTTCTTTTTTATTTGAATTTCCTTTTTACAAAATTAATTTTCACTAGTTGTACATGGAAACTTCACCTTAAGAATTTAATTTGATTTGCTTAGTTAATTCATTATACTTATCATTTTTGCACTTTAAGAATCATTCAAATGCCCCGCTTAATAGGTCTAAAGGTTAAATTGGTAATTTGTTAAGTCGCAAGTTAACTAGAAATGAATTCATGAGAGGTTACTATTGTGTATAGGATAATACCCCAAATAGGGATGCTTCAACACAATTTAGAGCACTAATGTTTGATGTGCAGATGAAATTAGGACATTCAATGATTCTTAGGCTTAATTTGCATTATTTGGTAGAAATCAATATGAAGTCTGATTAGAACATAACTTTGGCCAAAATAGGGTGTCTACAGTTTTCCCCTATGTGGGATGGCATTGTAAGACATAGGCACAATAACATCTTCTCAAATAATGAAAAAAACATTAATGCCTTGGCCAATGCCCTAGAAGGATATGGATGAGCCCTGGATGCCCCCTTGATGGATCGAATGGAAAAATAATATTGATGAATGTTCCCTCAAGGATAAGCAAACGATGTGACTTAAGGTAACAAGGGTGGAGATATTGATTTGCCCAAAGGCAGTTATAATCAGTGACACAGTGAAATGCCCCAGTAGGGTATATAAGGGATAATGATTTTCCTATAGGTGATTATAATTATTAACATAGTGAAAAATTCCCCAGTAGGGCCAATAAATGATAATGATTTGCCCAAAGGTAGTTATAAACATTAGCATAGGAAACTGCCCTAGTATGACAGATAATGATTTGCCTAAAGGTATTTATAATCATTGATATATTGAAAAATGCTCCAATAAGATGAATATGATCAGGAAAAGTCCACATAATTTACCTCAATATAGAAAATCTGGAAAGGGGGCTTATATAATGAATCCGTACTCATGAAATAAGAGTGAGCTGGTACAAAGGATAAACATGAATTTAGGCTACCTTCTAGTATAGAGATGCTCATCTTAACTAGTGGGGATTATAATTAATTTATGATTTAATTGCTCTACATTTGGGTAGTGTTTGGGTAAGTTGATAATTTTTCCAAGTGTGAACCAGGAGAAGTTTCTATGGCACCTTTGCTTGTAAGCTCCACTAAACTAATTTTTGTTGTAGCTTTGGATATTATGTATCATAGTTATATACAACTATAATAATAATGTTTATACTAAGCATGGAAAACTCAACTTAAATGCAAGTACAAATTACTTAGGCATAAGATATGAAAAGTCAAATCCCAAGTGAATATAATGTAATAAACTAAGTGTAGGAATGTATACTAATTCATAATGTAAGTTCAAGATATGAGTAATCAAGACTCAAGTGTAAATAAAGTGGAAGAGTCCTAAAATAATCAAGAAAGAAGAAGGAAAAAAGGCAAAGGAAAATTAAAAAACAAATGAACAGTCAAATAAACAATCACAAATAATAACAAATAACAGAACACCCATAAAGAAAAATAAACAAAAATAACCAAACAACAAAACACCAATAAATAAAAATAAACAACAAAACATCAATAAATAAAAATAAACACACAATAAAACACCAATAAACAAATAATAAAACACCAGTATACAAAAATAAACACATAATAAAACATCAATAAATAAAATTAAACAAACAATAAAATACCAATAAACCAAAAAAATGCACAATAAAACACCAATAAACAAAAATAAACACACATGGCTGCAAGACAATCAAAATAAATAAACCATCTAAAGCAAAGAAAAGTGCAAGAAACAAACTATTCTAAATAGATAAAGGCAATATGCAAACAATGGTTAATCACAATGTTAGTACAAACAGAATAAAAAGTGTTCGTGCATGTGTAACACAGGTGTTACTCTTGGTGGCAGGGTGACCCCTAACCTAAATAGTAATGACACATGTATAAAAATGCAAAAACAAAATACTAACATTGTTGCCCCTAGGCTATATGGAACAACGACACAAACAAGATGATAAACATTACCCTAGGCTATATGAGGCAAGGAAAAAAGTAAAATAAAAGAAAAGGGGGAAATAAAAGAAAAGAAAGGGGTAGTCGAGTTGACTTCAGATACATGAAGCAAGTGGACATTGCCTACATAGTTCTATGGACGTAACATCTAACATGAACTTCAATCCAAATGTAGTTCTCCCAAGATACAGGACAGAAGAAAATGAATGATAAGAAAAATAATATTGACTAGTATAAGAATATGGGAATGATCTCAAAAAATGGTGAGTGAATGAGAAAAGAGGGGATGATGTTCCACAATCATGAAAATATCAACACAAATAGATCATGCAAGTGCAAGAGTGTGGTTTAAACTAAAATCACACTAAAAGTCAAGAGATGAGTATTCACAAATGAACTAAATTAGTAATTCACAGTTTCTACTTCATTTAAGGCTTGGAATGAGAATGAGCTCACAAAATGATGATAGTATAAATAACTCACAAAATGGTGAGAGCATTGGTGGATATAAACCTAGAGGAATGAATGATCTAAGAGATTGAGGAAGAAAATCAATCACCAAAATTAGCTGAGCTGACTCCAAATGCACTAGGCAATTGGACGTTGCTTACATAGTCCCATGGACATAAGGTCCAATGTCAACTTGAGGTTGAATTATTTCTCCTAAAAATGGGATGAAATATGATCAAAAAAAGGAACAGGAAAATGGAAATGGTCATGATGAAATATATGAGAATACTTTAGTTATACTATCTAACTAGGAGATATTGAGTGGCAAGGATATAATCTGAATGGTTGTCCATACATCCATGATTTTGCATTTTTCAGGCATCTCAACTCAATGGATAATTACAAGACATAAAATGGGTAAACTTGCAAAATGGTGAGAGTGTTCAAAGTTATATTGCTCGTAAAAAAATGAGAGTATGGCAAAGGGGTGATTGAGATGATGTCAACATGAATTGAGCATTGCCTACACAGTCTCGAATGAGACCTCGAGTCATTGTAGTCCTTCCTTTACAATAGAAGGATCCAACTAGGTAACACCAAGTTTGAGAATTAGGAAAATGGGATAGTATGGCATAGGGATGTGGTAATGTGGATAAAAATGGGGTTATTCCTAATTTTCCCAATGACAGTTATAATGAGGAAACAATGGCATGGGTTAGTGATACTACTTTTCACAAAGGTGGTTATAATTAGTAGTACCATAAATGAAATAGAACATGAAAATAATGAAGAATTCAATTGCCAAACCATTGTCATATTACCTTAATTCTAAAATACTATATCAATTGATAAAACGTCATCTGAATCCCCTCATTAAAGGTGTCCAAAGAAGTAATGGATCAGAACTAAGGTCAGAAAGGGATGGGAGCATAAAATGACTTTAATCAATAGGGAAGGTATGGAAGAAATGATATACAATATGGTACAAGGTGATATTACAGTGTGATGTAAATGATCCTCAGAGACAATACCTCGAGTCTCTTAAGCAAAATAACACTTGAGATGTATTATGTTCATGGGCTCATTAAGTTCATCTCCTTTCATTGTAGCTAACCTATAAGCTCCATATCCATAATAACAACAATGACATAAGGGCCTATCCAATTAGGCTTGAGCTTGCCTTTTTTCTTGTTCTTGATCATAGCGTTTTTCTATTTTTCTTTGAGGATAATATCACCAAGTTTGAACTCTTTATACTTGACATGGCTATTATACTGACCACATAACTGGTTCTGATATGCTTGAAGGATATTTACATCAACCATGCATTTTTCATCCTGTAACTCTAGCTCTTGTAAGTGAACTAATCTGAAATCCTCATCAGCAAGGATGTGCTTCAATGAGATATACATATAAGGTAACTCGACCTCAATGGGAATAATGGCCTTAGTGCCATAAACAAGGGAATATGGCGTAGCTCCTATTGGAGTATAGTAATTAGTACAATACGCCCAAAGGGCACAAAGGATCTGTAGGTGCCAATCATGACCAACATAATTGACAATCTTCTTAAGAATATTAATAATGGTCTTATTAGAGTATTTGTTTGGCCATTACCTTCTGGGTAACAAGTAGTGGAAAAATGTTGGGTGATATTAAACTTGGCACATGGTGCTTTGACATTTTATTTTTAAATAATTTGCCATTATCATATATAATGTCAGATGGGATACCATAGCGGCAGACAAGATGGTCGAAGATGAATTTGGAATTTTGCTTTCCAATCATGTAAGTGAGGGGTATAGCTTCAACCTACTTAGTGAATTACTTAGTGGTGGTAAGGATGTGCTTATGACCATCTGAGGAGGTAGGGTTAATCTTCCCAATGGGATTGAGTCCAAATGTTGAAATGGCCATGGTGTAGTCATTGGTTTGAGTGTTCTAGCTAGAGGATGAATCAAATTTGCATGCCTCTAACATTTGTTACATCTTTTTACATATGCAAAAACATTTGCTTCTATTGTTGGCCTATAGTAACTATTATATAGGAGCTTTTTATCAAGGACATCCCCATTGGTGTGAGCTCCACAAACTCTTTCATGAACTTCCCTTAATGCTAATGTGAATTCTACCAAATTCAAATAGTGAAGCAAAGTTCCATCAAAGATTTTGCAATAAATAGTTGTGCTAAGTAGGGTATATCAAGAGGCTTGGTGTGTGAAAGCATTTTGTTGTTTTTAGGAAAGGTTTGGTGGAAGGACATGGTCATGAAGGTAGTTATATAAGTATGAATACTAGATATAATTAGGACCAATAATATCATAGATCATTTCAATGGTTGAAGGTTCATGAGGAGGTGTTAGATGATGTTCATTGAGGAACTGATAATCTTTTACCTTGTTTGTGTTGTAGATCAAAGATCTAATGGTAGCCATGGCATTTGTTGTCCTATAATTGGCTCGAGGTATGTGTTCAAACTGAATGTGGGTGATATGTTACTTGATAATGTCTACCATGGCCTTGTATGGTACCAACTTATCATCTTTAGTCTAGAATTAGTCTGTAACCTAATTGATGATTCGATGAAAATTACCATGAACCAAGAGATGTTGAATGTTTCATTGTACTGCTTGATAAATCCCTATAATGAGTTATTCGTATTCAACCATGTTATTAGTACAAGGAAAGCTGATACTAAATGATTTGGGAATGAGGTCACCTTGTGGTGTGATAAATAACTAGCCTGGTCATGTTCCATGAGATGTGAATGACCCATCAAAATACAACTTCCAGTGCTACTACTCAAGAGGTGTTTATATGATAGTCATGATGGACTCATCTGGGAATGGAAAAGTGAGTGGTTTAAAATTTTCAAATGTGAGCTTCAACAAATTCATTTGCAATTACTTGTCCCTTTATAACTATTTTATTGACATATTCAATCTCAAATTCACTTAGAAGCATGATCCACTTATCCATGCGGCCATACAAATCTATATTTGATAGTAGATACTTGAGTGGATCTACTTCGGTGATGACTATGGTCTTACTGTTAAGAATGTAATGATGTAACTTCTGGGCTAAAAAGACCATAGTGAAATAAGTTTTTTCTATGGGCGTATAGTTATGTTCATATGCTACCAATGTATGACTTAAATAGTACATGATGTGTCCCTATTTTCATCATGTTGAGCTAAAAGTGCCCCCATGGCCTTGTCAATGGTAGGTAAGTACAATAAAAATAGCTTCCCTAGCATTGGTGGTAATAGAACAGTTGGATTGGCTAGGTATTCTTCTAGGTGCTCAAAGACTTTTTGACATTTTGCATCCCAAAGAAATGTCATATCTTTCTTTAATAAATGAGTGAAATGATGGCAATTATCAGCCAACTATGAAATGAAGCATCTGATAGATTGGATTTTGACTTGTAAACTATGGAGTTGTTTTAAAGTAGAAGGTGGTGGCATGTTGGAAATGGCTTATACCTTGGCAGGATCAACTTCAATGCCTCGATGAGAGACAATAAAGCTTAATAATTTGCTTGAAGTGACATCAAATATGCACTTATTAGGATTAATTTAAACCTTGTACTCATGAAGCCTTTCAAATATCCTTCATAGCATGATTGAAGGATCTACACAGGTCTTAGATTCACCCAATATGTCATTGACATAGTCTTCGACGTTATCATGCATCATGTCATGAAATATAACAATCAGAGCCCTTTGGTACATTGCCTTGACATTTTTTAGGTCGAATGACATGACCTGATAGTAAAATGTTCCCCAAAGAATGGTGAACATTATTTTGTGTTGGTCCTCTAGTGTGATCCTAATCTGATTATATCCTAAAAAGCCATCCATGAGGGAAAGCATTTCATACTCGATGGTAGAGCCAACTATCATATTGATATTTAGCAGAAGAAAGTCATCCTTTGGGTAGGCCTTATTGATGTCTCTGAAATCAATGTAGATTCTGATCTCTTATGGCTTTTTATTGACAGGCATGATGCTTGAGATCCACTAGGAATAGTCAATTGGTCTGATGCATCTCACTTCCAAGAGTTTTCAACTCTTTCTTAACTAACACAATTATATGAGGATGCATCTTAAGTAGTTTGTGCTTCATAGGTTTGGCACCAGGATGTATAATGAGATGGTGTACAACCAAGGTAGGTTCCAAACTTGGCATGTACGAATAGGCCCATGCAAATATGTCAATAAATTATCTCAAAATGGCTATAGAAACTTCACATTCCTCTACAGTGAGGGACGTGACTAATTTAATCCACTTCAGGTCCTCTAGAGTCCTAAGGTTGACTTTTGTAGTATCCTCTACTAGGAGAGTCGAGTTATCTTTCAAAATAGTTGGCAAAGATGTAAATTAGCCAACGATGGCAAAGTCCTTTGGTTAGATTGGTTCTTCAAGCTCTCCCAAATAGGATGTATCTAAATCTCCTAATGGTGATAAGGGCCATGTAATAAACATTGTATCATGTGTGCCATTATGTGATCAATAGGAATACAAGAGGGGAGATTATTATCGTGTTAGTATGAGGAATAGCAAGCAAAAACACACTAATTAAGCTAACATCTCAAGCCTAAACACTCAAGGAGTAAGAGAATAATGTAAGTAACTATCAATAGAAGATAAAATAACCATTATTTACCTTCCTTGAGAGCAAGAGTTATATGTTGGCAATGGAGGAATTTGCTCAGTCGTGTGATTAAAGAATCTTTGGCAATGGTGCTCCTTGCATCACCTCTCCTTGTCACCTTGGCAATGTTGGGCTTGACTTTGGTTTTGGTTTGTCTTTCTCTCTCAACAAATGAGATTTATAACACTACATAATAAGGCTCCTTGAAGGTATGTTTTCATGATAACTTTACACCAAAAGAACTTCTTGAACAATGGGTGAAGCCTTGTATTTATAACCTTCCATACTAACTCTAACCCAAGTACAGTTAGGTTGGAGTTAATTATTATTAGGTTTAGATCGATCTTAGTTGAGTTAAGTTTAACCTTAGTTGAGTTAAGGAGGGGACAAACAATTAATATTTGGGATAGAGATCCTACTTATTAAGCATGGCTCTCCATTTTTGAATTTTAAGGCTTTAGGGAAGATATTTTTAATTCCTTGACTTTGAAGATGATGACATCATCATGACCTCATTTTTATTGGGATTTCTTTTTAAAAAAACATTTTCACTAATTTCACATGGAAATTTCACTTAAGTATTTAATTTGATTTGCTTAGTCAATTCATTTTACTTAGAATTTTTGCACTTTAAGAATTATTCGAGTGCCTCGCTTAATGGGTCCAAAGGCCAAATTATCAATTTGCGAGGTCACAAGTTGACTGAAGATGAATCCATGAGAGTTTACCATTACATACAGGATAATACCCCAATTAAGGATGATTTAACATGATTTTGAGCACTAATGTCTGATGTGTGAATGAAATTGGGACATTTAGTAATTCATAAGCTTAATTTGCACTCTTTGGTAGAAATCAATCTAAAGTCCATTTGGAACACATTGTGGCCAAAACGAGGTGTCTACAGTATGTAGTGATATAATGATAAGTATGTTTGTTAGCTGATCATATGGTAAAGATATGATAATCAAAGGAATGAGGGTTTTAGAACGATGTCACATTAATAACTATCTTGTTTTTAAATGACATAACAAGTGTAAAAAATGTTTTTTTAAGAAAAATTAAACCATGCAAAATAAATTACACCATAAGAATAAGATTAATGCATGAGATATTAGTTTTAAATCAAAACATGTGAAAGAGAAATTAAAATATGAAAATAAAATAATCCATGAGACATGCAAACAAACAAAAAATAATATCCATAAATGCTCATAAATCAAACCCAAATCATATAATAATGTGAAAGAACACCATGATGTGTTCACAAATGTTGATAAATCTCATTGCAAATATCATCCATAACATCTGATATATCCTTGTGTAATTAAATTCTGATGTTAATGATAGTCTCATTAATTTTCATAAAAAGTCATGAAAAGACTTCCTGTATATCATCTTTATAGAGAAGGTAGGTATACTAGAAATAGAATGATGCTCCTGAGGCACCTCCTATGTGGGATACTCAATGCAAGGAAAAGGTGTCGAAAAGTGAATGGTATTTTTAGATCTATGTAAATGTATAGGATATGAAGAAAGAGGATTTTTTGTCTACGAATGACCCGGAGAGCTTGTGAAGGCATAGGCCATGGAAAATCCTGAAAATGCTATTGAAGCATTCAGAATCTATCATTATGATGTGTAGTATACTGATGCCAAAGAAAATAGACCTCTCTATATTGTAGAATATACTTTAGAAGTACCTTAGGTGGTGTTAGACTCTTGTTTTTTTGTTGTGTTATGGTTGGATGAAGTGTATCAATGTATTTTTTGAGCTATCAAAAATGAGTATAAGAATGGTTACATGTACTGAGAAAGCAATAAGTACAACTAGTAACATATGTTAAAGGTTAGCTATCTATGATAGCAAAAGAAGGGGCCTGTTATTATTGGTGTGTACTATAATCCTTGGCCCAATGACTATAAACTCTATGGATCTCACAATAAGGCTCATTTACCCATTGTGTTAGTAGAGGATCAAGCTTAGGCAAAGGTAGTATGTTATCACCAATAAGAGAAATCGGAATAAGAGCAAGACTAGGTTGGACTGCATCAATGGATGTACTCACAATAGGTCAAAGTAGTGTAGTTATCATCAAATTGTGCACCCTAGGATACTATATGAGGCTCCTATAATTTTATACAACATTTAATCATCTCTCAAGTTTGTGGGAACTTGTAAGAGAGATGAATCTCGAGGATTGAAAGGGCTAGCTCCCTGAATTCTTCTCTAAGTACCTATCACCTAATCTAATGCTTTTTCATGAAAAGATTTAAGAGTTTACGTGAAAAGGAAACTAAACTAAAGAGGTGATACACCAAGACATATCCCATAGACTATCACACTCCTATTAAGCAACAAATCTTTCCAAGACCAATTCTAGGCATTGAAGGATCCTAACAGAGTGTTTCAATGTGAAGGTAGGCATACATAGGATAATCAATAGGAAAACTAATATAGGGGTATATTACACACCATAGAGATAATTTAATACTTTAATAGGAGCCTAGTACATTCATACTCTTCACATGATCTGTTAAAATCAGAACTCTTGCTTAAACATGAAGGATAAAGAGGAGTAAGGATGACACCATCACTTAGCTCCACTATACACCACTCACACACTTAGACAAAATGTTCTTAACTTAGAATCAGACTTGTATTCAATGTTGAAAGACAAAATGCAATGTCATACTATCAGGGCCTCACCATACTAGCTATGGTCTCTCCTTTACAATAGCCATCATGACTCATACTTATAGAATCTTGGAAGAAGAGAGAGAGAAGGGAAGTTAAAGAGGCACAAGGACAAGTGTCCAAAGGTGAAAATTGGTTACAATTCATGTGGATGAGGTGGAAAATGAGTTCTAAAATTTATTTTCACATCATTCTATCCCAAATTAGCCTCTTCTCCAAGTGTGGCATAGCAATCTTCTTAATCATTCTCTCTTGTGAAACTGCCTTCATGATGGGATTTTAAGAACATTTCAAAGTAGGTTATGGATAAGTGTTTAATGTAAATTATGTGTAGGAGACATCAATTAACTAATGTGGACATGTTTCCATCCCAAACTAAGCACCTACCTTGATGTGGCATTGAAACTCTTCCACAAGCATCTTTGAGTATTGAAACTCCTTCTTGACAAGTGGCAAAAGGCAAGAGTTTAATCATGAGATATCTTGGACAATTAAATTTTCATCCCAATGACACTTTTAAACTAGATTAAATCATCTCAAATAGTTACATTACCTGCAATCATCAATTCCCCTCTTAGGTGTCATAAGGCCTCTTTGTCTCACTAGGCCCAATTTGGCCAAAAGAGATAAAATTTGGATTTAGCTCAATTTATATAATATTTATTCTTGTATGGCCTATTTTCATCATATTAGACTGAAAAAAATCCATATAGAACCATCAAACTCTCTTCAAGTCCCCATTTTGCTCATAGAGCCTTCACTAGGCTTAGTCCTCTTGTAGCCCTATTTTTACACAAGTCCACTTGTGTAGGGGAATGTACAGAATTTAAAGAATAATTAAAACCATTTTTTAGTACCCTTTTTATCCATTGTGATTTTTACCAAGTTTCATGGTTCTACACTTAAGTCAAGTGTGTTTTTTAGATCCATTAGTCCTCTTAATTAGGCTTAATTAGGCCTCTTTAGCCTAGAAGACCAAAAATGTTCATTTTGAGCTCTCACACATGTGAACTATAAAATTATCCTTTTATTCACTTTTTTCACCTCATTTAATCCCTCATATCAAATTTGGGCTCCTGATCATTTGTATGGACCCCTATTCTAGTATTAAATGCTTTTTCTTGGCCTATTTTGTACAACCCTGTACTTAAAAGCATGGACCAGTGGCATGAGGTGGATCTCAGGAGAGTTATAAAGGTCATCCTTATGAGTTTGAAACTTGAAACATTCATTTTAGTGTCTTTTTTTCCTTTTCTTCTCATCGAGTTCAAATCAGGGTTTTGGAGGGTTTGGAGTGCACTAGCCCTTAAGGGATTGTTCATAAAGGATGCACATTGGAAATCTTTCAAAATTTCACTGATGACTCTTTAAGGACCTTATATAAAACCTAAAAATGCCTTAATATCCCATACATAAGCTCATGAAAGTTTTGAGCTTTTGAAGTTGACCACTTGAGCCATTTTGTGCCTTCTGTGAGGGTTTGGGAGCTTTTAAGCCAAAAACTGGCTTCTTGATGAATTTACATAAAATACAATGGTTAAAACACATATTTATACATCCCATGAACATGTTACAATAATTTGAATATCTCCTTAAGATCTAAGGATGAAACTTGACCCCAATTTGGCATTAGGCTTGTGCCTTGCCAATGAGCCTACCTGCACTTTGGACTCAAAATGACTCTCCAATGGTTTATTTTGACTTATGATGGATTAAAAACTTATAAATACATCCCATAATCATGATAAAACCACTTAGGAAGCACAAATAAGGTCAAAAATGAAAATGGCCATCCTTACCAAGCCTTTTGCTTATCATTTCTTGCCATGGTGACTACAAACCTCCTTGTGTGGAGTATCATGCTTACCATCAGACCTTATAGGTTGATTTATCATGTATCCCTTGGTATTTTTAATCTATTAAAATCATAATTTGATCTAAATTTTCCCTTTGGTCACCCATTCCACCTATTTTCTCACAAACTATATGGGTTTTGCATGAGAAAACTGCCCCTATTCTGAGACAGAACAGGGGTATGTTTCCTTATTTATTTCACCAAACCAATGATTGTAATATGTTTATCAACTCTAAAGGATACTTTATACTAATTTTTATCCTTTAACTCCAAGGTTTAGTCACCAAAATATTGACATTTCCAAGGCAGACTTTGAACAAAGTAGCCTAATAAAGGTGGGTAGGGTAGAGGTTGTGCTTGTAGGAAATGAAGGCTTTAGGGATTGCCTTGAGTTTGATTGTGATATAGAAGGATAATTCATACATTTAAAATCCTAATCAAACCATATTCTATCCTATTTACCTTTAAACCAATTCATGCCTTTGGAATTATGAATTAGGTTTATGATTGTCTAGGAGGGAATTCTTGTATAACATACTGGTTGTAGGTGATTTGGAGCTTGGTTCATGCTTTGTGGACCCAATACAACCTCTTATAGTATTTTAAACTCATATGAGTGATCATCCATAAATTTTCCAAGTTGTATTTCAATTTCTTTATACTAGTTCATGACCTATTCCCAAGATTAGGCTCACTATTTGTTTGAACTGAGACACTTCAACCTGCCTGTAGGTGGAATGATATGGATTGTCTTGGTCCTAAAATCAATGCTTGAAAACATATTTGAGAAATAAATATTAACTATATAGGATTTTTCATCCACCAATTGACCTTGGGTGACATTAGCATCAATGGAGACACTCTCCAACTCACTGCCTGTTTGGACTGAGACAAGCTTGTAGGTTGTGATCTGAGCTTGTTTGATGTTTTAAGGACCTTATTCCCATGTCCCATTTGGTCATAAAACGACACCCATGCCTTGTTATTACCTATAAAACCTTAAAACTAACATCATCCATGCTTTGGTCCTTAACTAGATACCCCTATGCCTGACTATGGCAGTCACCATTCTACCCCTGTACGGACAGAGGGTTTGCATTAGGGGGTTCAAACATCAAATTTACCTTTTTTTTGTCATCACTAGCTCAAGAATGCTATTTAGACTAGTTTAGATTGATCAAACTTGGTGGCATAGCTTAAGATTATAAATTTGAAATGCAAAATCAAATTTTCATCAACTCCTGTAGAGTTCACTGTCACAATTCAATGATTTTTGGTCATTTTCAAGGGTCTCAATGACCATCTTCCACTTGTTACTTTGACCTAAAAATCGGTAGGGTTGTTGTGTATAGATATGGATATAAGACCAATCAATTAAGGATGTTTGAGGCTCCTTCTATCATGACATATGTTATCTCAAATAACCTCAGGGATCTTTATTTTGGTCCTTTAGGGACTATGAGCCTAAATTCAATCACTTAGAGGCTTAGCATGGTTGTCTTCTCAATTTTCATTCTATCTCTTTCCAAAGGAGAATCGTGATCCACAACACAATATATGGCTTCAAGAATAGTTATAAATTTTGTTTCACCATTCACATCTATGTACAACCTCCTATAACTCTTGTGTAAGATGATTGTGAGCAGACTAGGTAGTGAACAAGGAGATTAGGCAATTTGGCTTTGGAGGAATATGCTAATTTGATCTTTCACAAGGGCACCCGATGAATAAAAAATTGCAAACATGAACCCAATAATATCATACATCTTTAGGATCTCCTTCCATGTTGTAAAACCACAGGTTCCACATCCATGACTACAAACTTGAAAACAAGCACAATTTTGAAATCTCCTTCAAGGGCCTTAAGAGAGAAGTGTTGGATGATGGAAACACAATTGGAGAGGGTATATTACCACTTTAAAACATGTCATAAAATTCACATATCTCCATGTATTATTTAAAATAAGAAATAGATGCACAATCATACCCCTCTTGAATGCAATTCCATAAAAAGTTGCCTAGAGTGTAAATGATTGTTCATAAATGAGGAGGCACCAAATTGTAACTTATTGATATGAAAGTGAAGTTAACTTATATTAATATCCACCCCCAAAATCACTCTTCCCAATTCCACTTGTACGACCCATGACAAGTGATTGAATCGAGCCTTTCTTTGCTTGCAAAGTGAAAATGAAGGAAAACAAGTTGTAGATAAACTTTCTTGCATTATCCTTACAGTAAAAACATGTAAATGACCTATGGGAATGTAAAGAGTTACTCCATATTTTCAACTGATGGTGGACTTGAGAAGTTCGTATAAGTGCCCAAAAACTCTTATTTTTTAGGAAAAACCCACCATTTCTTGATCATAACAGACTTCTAACTATCACCTAACTGATTTTGATATGATTTGACCTTATCCACATTGATATCCTCATTTATGACATATTTTTTAACTCCTACCATCTGTACAAATCGATTAATTACTAGAAAAGTGGCCAAATGACCCTTTTACCACATGAAACCTAGAAAATGGCCAATGTGTGACTTGAAGACACCTTGAAACAATTAAAATACCATTTTAAAACATTTTCAACATAATTTGGCACTTTGACTAGGTTTGACCAATGTTGACTTTAGTTGACTAAGCTAATACAAGTAAGATGGGTTTCAACAAGGACTAGGGAAAGGGTAAGTGAGACATGTAGGACAATAGATGACCCCATAGGACATGTGAAATTTTATCTAAAAGTTCAAAATAGTATGGGTTAACCCAAATTTGACTTGGGGTCAAATTTGGTCAATAATAGCTAACATCTCCAGAGGAAGTAAACTAGAGGGATCATGGAATCTAGCAAACTAGTAAGGTCTCATCATCACATAGTCCATAAGCATACTTTGAATAGGCTCAAAAGTGATTTGAGGAGTAGTTTATGTGTGCACCATCTCAAACATGTGAACATCAGATAAAGAACTAATATTAAGTATTATAAAAAGAGAAGGAACTACAAGAATAGAACCAAGAGACTATTGTAAATAAGAATGATATCTACGTATCTCTACATTTTTAGCTTGAGCAAATCCAACTAAAAATGGATCATCTAAATAATATCCACAATCATAATTTTCAATAGTACATGCATCAATGATTTTATCAGTTTAAGAGGCATGGTGAATAGAATTCTTAGTTTTTGCTAAGGTAACTAGAATTTTGTCACATGGTTTTTGATGAGATTGAGGTTGTAGAGAAGGAAATAATGGAGAAATTATGTTAGGAGAGAGATCATAAGTTTTTATTCTTAAACTTATCTCATTTGGCTCACCATCATCCGAATCTAAAAGTTTAGGTGATATGTTTTCTATTAGTTCAGGATGACCATTGTAACCTGTAGTAGAGTTGATGGGATAATTAAAACATTACGATTTATGAAGTAAGATGTTAGGTAAGGGTTCAAGGGTGGGTATTTTAAAAACACCTCTTTTTTGTAATTGTTCAAAATTCCAAGGATTTGTGTCTCCTTGAATCTTGTATATAACACCGTTATAGGGAAATTTAACACATTGGCATGCTAACGAGGTGACTACTTGCATGCGATGTGTCTAAGGTCGACTGAGTAAGATCTTGTAAGGGAGTGGAAATTTAAATATCATTAATTTCATATGTACCATAACTAGGATAACTATGATTGGAAGATAAACACAACTTAACAAAGGCAAATGTCTTTGGTCATATCCTTGACATGTACTTTGTGTGGATTTAAGATTGCATTCAGAATATCCAAGCATTTTAATAAAATCAAGGGAATCAACACAAGTTCCTAATCCTTCTTTGATTAAAGCATGTTTGACCTAGATATCTCCTATTTATACACTAATGAATAATGGTGGTCATCCACATGAAGTAATCTCTCATTAGGAATCATGGAAGAGATTGGAACTTTAAGTCAAAGAGAAGTGTCCACTATTTCATCAATGTGGATAGACATTTTTTTGCATTGTTGAAATATGTTATCTTCAGATCCTAATAAGGTAGCTTCTTTCCCCATCGTTGGAGGATGAGGGATGTTAATTTAACTAATAATTGCATTACTCAATTACAGTGATGAGGAGAAGTTATCATAAGTTCTAAGAAGGGAATTTGAGATGGGAGACATGAAAGTTCCACTATAAGATCCCATTAATCATAACCCATTAGAGTATTGTTGAATAAAGATGCATAATGTTGAAATAAATCCTTTGAAGGTGTGTTGGAATTACATTGAATTTATGTTGATAAGGTATGTTTGTTTTAGGTTTGGTTAAGATGGGCTAACTAGTTATATATGCTTGTGTTATCTTAGGTGATGTGGTTGTATCTTTGGTAATTTATTGTTCTTGAGTAAAAGCAATACCAATTGAAGTTTTTGGGGTGCGCACTTGAGGCATCTTAGTTGTATGGGGAGTAGAGCTTATATCAATGGTATGAGAGGTATTGTCGATTTACATTATTGGAGTTGATACTTGCATGTTTGTTGGTTCCACATGCCCCAATACCATGAGATAGGATAGTTAATAGTCTTGAACAGTGAAAAACTTTAGAAAATTTAATGGTTGGAGGCTAGATATTGATCAATATAAGAAACTACTATCCTCATGTTATTCATGTTGACAACATTCTCATCATTGGTGTTAGCATCTATAGTGATTTCAACATTATTGGTAATAGGAGGTTAATTAGTGTTATCTTGATGATTAGGAAGGGGATCTTTATAAATGTCTAAGTGAGCATTGGATTGATTTAAAGCTTCATTTTTAGTTTTATTTTCATGATCCTTACCTACTATTTCGTAAGATTATTGAAATTTATGTATGAGCAATTTGTGATCAAAGTTAGGTCCAAGGAGATAATCCATAGTAAAATTTCATAATTGGTGACAAGTTTCATGAGAATAGCCCCAACTTGTATAAAACCAACACAATTTATGTGGTTCATACCAATGTTTGATAGGGTACATAGGATCAAGATCTCGTGGGGAAGTTCATGGAAGATGCTTTTGAATTTATGCTAAGGAAAGAGGTTTATGTACATCCATATTATGCCCTTGATAAAATGTGGAACTAGGATGAGTGTTATTATTTGGCATTGGAGGATTATGCTTCATGGTATTGCTTGGAGCAATGACTTGGATAGTGTGTATGGATTCAGAAGTATCCATAACACCATCATTAATTACATGTTGATTCTTAGCTTTCACACACATTAATGGAGGGTGTGAAGGCTCAAATTGATGTATAAGAAAAACTTGACATTTAGCTTGGTCAAGGGCATCTTCCAAGGATTTTGAAGAAAGGGTCCTAACATGATATTGTAATTTAGGATGAAGAGAGTTATTAAATAAGTGGAAAATATTTTCATTTGACATATTATGCTTAGTTTTGTTAGACAAGGCTTTCCATCATTAATGAGCACTTGTGTTGTTTCGGATTCTAATTGTTTATAGTTAATAAAGTGGGCTAAGTTGTTTTTTGGAATATCACTAGTTTGAAATTCTTGAACCAATACATGGACTAAGTACTCTAAGCTAGTGATGGAATGGATTTTAAGTTGGTTATACCAATCTAAATCATCACCTAAAAAGGTTTTAGCTAAGAGTTTGGTGGTGGCAAAGCTATTAAGTTTAACCCAATCTTTATATAGATTTCCTAAGGTTTTCAAATGCAAAGTTAGATCCATGGATCCATTATAAGTGATAGTGGGGACTATACCCCCTATCTCAATGTTTGAAATTTGAGAAACATGAGGTTCATTTTGTAAGTGTTTAACAGTTTTGTTAATAAGTGGGGGTTGTGGTATAAGGTTACCATGAGCATCTCTAAGGGGAGGTGGGGGGCATTGGTATTTTTTTCTCCCCATTGAGTAGGTTGAGGTTGGTTTTAGAGATGTAATAATTGGTTTTGCATTTACATCATTTGGTTGGAATTATTAGTTTGAAAAAGCAAGTATTTGATTAAGAGTTTGTAACAATAATTGATTAATTTAAATGATATTTTGACAAGTAAAAGTAGCATTATATGCATTATTGTTATGAGAGGTATTAAGAGTTTAAGATGCACTATTAGCATGAGATGCACTAGTGGCACGAGAAGCACTAGTATTAGTAGATGTATTATGAGTTGTATGGAATTGGGTATCAGTGTGGATGTTTTTAGTAGACCCACTAAAAATCGCACCTTTCATATTTATAGAGATACTTGGCATGGAAGTGAAATAATACAAGGAGGATGATGTCAAACTATTAGAGGGAGACACAAGAGATGGTAAAGGTGTGGTAGAAGTCATAAAAAGACTTGCCCAAAATCCTATGGAAAAGCTAGGTAAAGGCGAATAGGGTTCTCCAATATAAGGTCCCATCATGAGGTTATAGATGAATGTAGGATCCTTACCTATATGTTGAGGATTTTCATTGATGAAGAGGATCATTTTAGCCATGTATTCAAGGTCACTCTCATTTTCTATGATTTGCATGAATAAAGGGTTAAGAGCCATGGAATAGGGAGGAGTCCCATAGTTGGTGGTTTTAGTGGTAACATGGATATTACTTTGATTCAGGTTAGTCACCAAAAAATATGTCTTGGGAAGTTTATTAGGATTAATTAAGTTCATCATGTTAATTTGATTTTTCTATGTAACATCATCAAATATATGTTGCATGATGAAATGTCTAAGTTAAACACTTAATGAAAAACATGACAATCTATAAAATACTTGGTCGAACATGTCAAATTAGTTCTACAAGAAGGAAAATAGAGTAGTCTATAAAAGACTAGGTCGAATAGGTTGACTTAATTCTATGGAAAGGAAAATAGAGTAGTTTGTAATAGACTGGGTCAAGTTGGTCAACTTAGTTATGTAGGAAGGAAAACAAAATAGTCTATAAATGATTGGGTCGAGTTGGTCGGCTGAGTTCTATAGGAAGGAAAATAAAATACTCTATAAAACACTTGGTCGATCTGATCAACTTAATTCTGTAATCTAGAGAAAAATTAAAATGGTCTAAATCTAGATAATTTAGTTTTAGTTACAGAAAAGATAACTAAACACATATGCAACTAGGTTGAGTTGATCGATCTAGTTACAACACACAACACAAACCTTATATCAACACTAGATAATACAAATTTAAAATAAAATATATACATAGCAAACAACAAGCAACAATAATGAAAGTTAGAAGCCAATTAATTATTCAAAGAGAAGACCATGAAGTCATAATAAAGGTTTTGATTGAAAGTGTAGGCTTTCAAATATATTTGATTGTCTGTTGGATAGTGTCAGTCTAATATTTCAAAGCACTATCTATGGAGAAAGTATAATTGTCATAGCCCACTAAACTTGGTTTTAAGGATAAGCTAAAAGTAGTTTCTTGGCTATAACCACTAACCGATGCACCACACAAATAAATGAATGGTTGGATTCTTAAGGTTTAATAAAGAGAGAAGTCTTGGGTGTTTCCAAAATAACATGAAGTAGATGGAAACTAAAGACTGTTTTTAGCTTTATACTATGGTTATGAGTATTTGGACAAGCTCCTCATGCCATGATATCTATAAACAATAGTCAAGGACCGTAAACGGAGTATCGATTATCCCTTCATGATGATAACTAAGTAATTTGAAAACTATCGGTACATAATTTCTAATAAAAATTAAACAAAGTGAAAATATGAGTAAAAATTAAAGTTTTGAAAACTAATTTGTAATTTTTGGAAAGTAAATAAATAGACAACCAATTAAAAAGTTAAGTGAGTTTAATTACTATCAATGTAGGTTAATTCCATTTGTTTGAACTAGGAATAAAATAATCAAAACAAAGTTGACTTGGTCGACCCAATTGTACAAACAAAACAAAACATAGTCAAGCTAATCAACTCAGTTTGTTGAAAGCCAATCCAAAATTAATATAGTTGAGCAAGTCAACTTATTTTTCTAGACAAAAAATAGATACAGAACTAAGTTGAGCTTGGTCAACTTAGTTGACTATAAAGGTACAGTTTTATAGAACTAAAAAAATTGATAAAAATAATATTGGAATTTAAAATTTGAAAAATAGTAGGAAAATGAATTTATTTAAAACTTGATAAAGAAAAAATTCTAAATTAGTTAGAGTGAACCTAAAAAATAATATAGAGTCGACTAAGTCAATGCAGTAGTTTTTTTCTGAAGATGTTGAGTTGTTGTTTTGAACTATGTTATTTAGGTATAAATTTGAAGGTAAGAGAGAATATTTAGATAGAATTGAGTTAGTTGTCTTAGTATAAATAAAACTGGTAAATGATAGAATAAACAAAACTGTGTCGATTAGATGAACCTAGATATTTAAATGAAAAATACAAAAAATAAAAGAATCCAGTAGATTGATGCAGTTAAATGTTTAAAAATGAGAAAAGAAACTGTATCAATTTGGTCGATCTAGTTTTCTAATACTGGAAATTTCATGCACAAGAAGCCAAATAGAATCAATAGGGTCACCTCAGTTAGAAAACATATAAATATATACCCTAACTAGGTTGACTAGGTTGATGAAACTGTAAGAACCTACACATAGCCAAACTAAGTCGACAAGGTTGATGGAGTATGAAAATCTATGCATAGAGAGTTAAACTAAGTCGATAGGGTCAATTCAGTTGATTATAAAAAAAATTAAAATTTTTAAGGGTTAGATTCACATCAGGTTCACTATAATATATGCAAGTGAAACTAAATAGATCTATAACTTATCCGACTCAATAATATTCAAGCTTGAAAAAGGTAATCAACTAATAAATCTATTTGGCAATATGTTTATCTAGAGGTCATGACCAATAATGAATCTGTTAACCCTACACTAAGGGATCTCTTACCACACAATGGAAAAAGAGAGGCTTCAAATGCCTCTAGTCAAATGACATTTTATGAAAATCCTAAGTCTTATGATTGTAAATAATATTAAACAAACTAATCTACTAAACAACTATGCAAACTAATCTAGTAAATGCATATGCAAGCTAATATAGTGCTCACCAAAGATTGTGGCATAAATGAAGAAGATAATAGATATGCAAAGACAAATATATCTAATATAACATAGAAACGATATACGCAAGGGGAGATATAATTCAATCCATTAGTTCTACAACATCTACTTATCAAAATATGAAGGGCTAAGAATATACTTACTTTGTTGAAGTGAACTTATCGTGCCTCGATCTCTTTCTTTGCCAATGGTGCTTTGAAATAGGTTGTTGTGGGATTGTAAGGATCACAAGGATAAATTAGCTCTTGGCTATAAGACTTCTCCTATGCATCCAAGACTTCCATAAGATAAGTGTTACTTATCCAAGGCAAAAACCTAAGCAATAAAACCTCCTATTCATTGTATAAGCAGATTTGCAAGTAGTGATGATGCACAATTGAAAGATCCTCTATTTAGAAATGAAGTGAAGGGGGGTATATATAACCATGGATTGACCTTAAACACTCTTGAGAATTTAGTCAAAGCAGTCAACCCAGTCGACCTTATATAATATACCTATATAGGGGTATTTATTATATATTGAGAGTAGAATAGTAGTAGAATAAATGGTAGTGAATAGTAAAAAGTAGTAATAATAATCCCACATGCATAGAATAGAAAAGTGAGATAGATTAGAATAGTATAAATAAAGGGGCATAGGTCATTGTAATGCATCCAAACAAATAAATCAATTAGAATTACATACTCTAATAAGGAGGTAGCCCCCTCGAAGTGGCAAGTGATATGTGGAGTGATTTCTTCTTTAAAAAGAATAAAATATTAATATAGTTAGTATTTCTATGTATTTTAGTATAGAGGTTCTTAGCATTTGGTATCATAGCTCTTTCTAGGGCCATTTCTATATATTTTTTCTCTATTTTAGTAGGAGGTTATATAAGTAAGAGTTTATATTTTTGTTCACCATATGCTCTCACCTTGCCTTAACAAGATCTTGGTGATCAGAAAGTGGATAAACATTGTGTTTATTTTTTATTTTATGAGAAGAGATTTAGTTGCATTATATATTTTGGGTATTTCATTACTGTACGAGTTTACATTTGTATAGTTGCATGAAGGGTTTGTGTATCAAAGTAATTTATAATGTGTAAGATATTTTAGAGTGGGTTTTTAAGAGAGTTTATAGTTTTTTTAGGTTGAGAGGTGTGTTTTTTAAGAGATGAGTGGGAGATTATAATTGTTAAAGTGTAGGTTTTGTGAAGGTAGTTGCAATCTGAAGCCAAAATCTAAAATTTAAAAGTGCATATTTCCATTTTTTGCTTTCAAAATCATGACTATTCTTTTGCATGCTACTCTCAGACTGTAACGAATCACATCAAACTATTTTTGAATTTTGTGTACCTCATTCCCAGTTTTCTATAACCCTTTGAAGTTTTGATTTTCATTTAGTATTTTGAAAGTTATCATAGTTTTTGTGACTACTATTGTGTAAAACAAAAGAGGGAAGGTTTTATCAAGCTCTCTTCAAGTCATCAATGCTGTATAATCTCAAGTATGTAACAATCTCTATGTGGTGTATGGATGCATTTTCGATTGAAATTGATGTCCACTCCTCTAGTTATCGTGGGGATTTACATTTTCTCTGGAGCTCGTTTGATACAACTTTGATAAACTGGCATTGTTAAGGAATATCATACTGAGTTTGGAAAACTTGTTCCTCAAATTCAAAGCATGTCTAATACATTCTTCATAACTTGTTTCATCCAAAAACTTCAGGATGTGATTCAAACTAAGGTAAAAATATTCTGACCTCAAACAGTGATGGACACCTCTAGCTTAGCCAAAATCTCATAAGCCAAACTCAAATCCCCATGGTTTTTATGCCAGCATCCCAACACAACACACCCTCTCCAAGACTTTAAATGTCTCTTTCAAGCTCCAAAAGATCCCAAGCAAGCAACAACAACACCTACACTGGCACTTGTAGATCCCAATATGACACTTGTAGAGCTTGAGTAGACATATGATGAACCCATGCAAGTAATAGAGGTGCCCAAACAAGCACTAGAAGTGCCCCAAGTCGAGTTGACACCAGTTGAGCCCAAACTAAATCCAGTCGAGCCTGCACTGATACCAATAACACCCTATTTAACATCTATTGAGTAGGCAACTGATATCCCTTAGCTAGCCACCATAAAGCCCATGCAAGGAACTATGATTTAAAATCTATTATAGATTAATGCTAAAGGGGATGGCATGTGTCCTCAATTAGTTCATCAGGCCAACTATTTTGAGCACCCTTGCTCTTTCTTTGAGGAGATGATCGTCATGCTTCAAGTTACACTTCAACCTTCAATTATAATGCTTATGTTTACCCTGTTGATGTATATGCTCATCTCCCAGTTCAGGTGGAAGAAGTGAAACTAGAAAAGAATGCATGGCATGGCTTCCATTTGGTCCTCAACATATTTTTGATATGTAATTCTTTGCATGTTTCGAGGATGAAACATGTCAAGGGAGATGAATGTAATATACCTATATAGGGGTATATATTATATATTGAAGGTAGAATAGTAGTAGAATGAATGATAGTGAATAGTAAAGAATGGTAATAATAATCCCACATGCATAGAATAGAAGAGTGAGATAGGTTATAATAGTATAGATAGAGGGGCATAGACCATTGTAATACATCCAAGCAAAATATAAATCAACTATAGTTAAATAATCTGATAAAGAGATAGCCCACTCGAAGTGGCAAGTAATTTGTGGAGTGATTCCTTCCCTAAAAGGAATAAAATATTAATATAATTCGTATTTGCATGTGGTTGTGTATGTGAGATATTAAGTTCTTAACACCTTATTAGGTGGGAAATAGAGTTGTTAGATCTCAAACTATGTCATTTTGGGCTGACAAAGTTTCATAATGTGAGCTAAACACAAAATGGGGTCGACCCAATTGATATAATAGGAAAAATGGTAAAAATAAGATTTTATTTAGGTAGGGGCTATTTTAGGAGGTGAGCTGCTTAAGGAAGTGTATAAGTGGGATTTCGATGCTTAGGAAAATAAATACGAGTAACTTGTATTAGTTTTAGGTGATGATATAGGGGCCAACAATCTTACGAAGCATCAACTTTCTTGGTGTACCCTTTAAGGCATGTACTCAGAGAGATTGAGATTCAACAGATTGCTGTAAGAGAGAAAATATTAGTTACTGATAAAGTTTAAAAATATTATTCATATACATGTGGTACTTATATCACTTTTCAGATTCAGTTGGGGCATGATGTAATATACCTAGGGAGGGGTAGGTTAGTATTATAAACAGTAGAATAGTAGCATAAATAGTAGAATACTGAATAATAAAGAATAGTAGTTTAATACCACATGCATAAGAATGAAGAGTCGAGTAGATTAGAATGTTATAAATAGAAAGGCATAGGCCATTGTAATACATCCAAATAAATATCAATTTAATTAGAGTATTACTTTAACAAGGAGGTAGCCCTGTAGAGTTATTTCTTCTCACCAAAAAGGAATATTATATTTATATATCAATATATTTAGTATTTTAATTATATGAACATAGAGGTTCTTAACATTTGATATCATAGCCTATATTCTTAGCAGTGGATAATATATTATGAACCTCTATGCTCATATAACTGAAATGCTAAATATATTGAGGTAACCCCCTCCTTAGGTATACTACAATGGCCTATGCCCCTCTATTTATACTATTTTAATCTATCCAACTTGTCATTTTTATGCATGTGATATTCAACTACTATTCTTTATTATTCACTATTCTACTATTTATGTTATTAATCTACCTCTCCCTAAGTATATTACATTCCATCCCAGTTGACATGTTCAATCTTCAAAACATTGAAATAATATAATGCATATTGGGGCGCAGGGGTGAGGCCGAGGGTAGAATAAAGGAAAGTAATAATAGAATGAATAGTAGTGAATAATATATTAGAGGAATAACTTCAGAATCACTTGCCACTTCGAGGGGGCTACCTATTTATCATAGTAATACTCAAATTGAATTAACATTTGCTTGAATGTATTACAATGACTTATGCCCTTCTATTTATATTATTCTAATCTACCCAACTCCTCATTTTTATGCATATTGTATTAAACTATTATTCCTTACTATTCACTATTCACTATTCTACTATTTATACTACTAATCTATCCCTCTCTAGGTATATTATAAGTGTCTACAAAAAGTATATAGAGACTAGTAGGGATTCAAATCTACGGCTAACAAACTACTCAAAATTAACAACGCTTGTGTTCTTAGCAACAATTTTGCTTTTCCTCTATTCACCAAATAAAAATAAATCAATATTAATATTACAAATAAAATAATTGTTTTTAGTGTTATTGAGAGTGAGAGTAGAAGCATCAATTATATTATATAAGAGGCATCTTGACACATGATGCATTCTCTACATTTTAAGAGGAGCCATTCAATATCTGACACTTTTTTTGTTGAGATGAACCCAGTTTCAATCATTGTATTAGGTCATTGAAACAATTCGATAAAAGCTATAGATTACATTGACATATATGGCATGCCACTTAATTTTGCATGTGTATCTGCCTAAACTTTTTCTAGTCTTTCCCCTGAAATACCATAATTGATTTTCACTATCACTATCCAACCCACATTCAAATCTTTTACTGCTTTCATATTTTGCATGTCCTTACCCTTCTCTACTACTTCACCATTATTCTAACTTAGTGTGAAATGAAACATCTCCTCCACGTAAAAACTCATTACCACTTTCTATCAAGAAAAACCCACAACTACCTCCCAAAAAAAATCATATTAATATTTCTTAACCACCAAAAAAATCATATTAATATTTCTTTAATCACCGAACAAATCATATTAATATTTCTTCACTACCGACAAAATCATATTAATATTTCTTAACGACCCAAAAAAAAAATCATATTAATATTTCTTAACGCTTCATATCAAAAAATATGAGATAGGTCACTTGTAACCCCGACTGTTTCCAGTGAAATACCATTTGTACTGTGAAAGATGAGATGGTTAAACACTGTTAACAAAACCCCGCTCCACCAAAACATCAAGTCAAATCCCTTCCTGCGTAACTTGGACTTTGGGGCAACTGCTAGTTATCATTTGCTCCATATTTGTGTGCGCTTGGGTTTTCATTCATTTGATTGATTTATCTTATCGAATTTCTCTGCATTGCTACGAAAAAATGGCATCCTCATGCCTTGGTGCTTACAAAGGGCCATTTTGGCACTTGGGTCATCACCCACTGCACAAAAATATGCAAACTTCTGGAAGCCCAGCTGGATTGTTGGATGGGCATGAGGTAATCTTTCCTTGTTTGAAGTCAATAAGTGACAGGTCGTATGGAGCGCACAGGACAGGAACTAGGAGCAGAGCGTTGTTTGTGCAGGCTGCTCTTCTTGAAAAACAGAATTCCCCATCAAAGGTTAGATCCAAGATTTTCTTTTTCCTTTTAAATATGATGAATTTTGTGGGCTTATATTGTTTCCCAAAGAAAACATGTAAGGAATTGTATAATTTGAAAAAGTAAATTGGAAATTAGAAAATAGAATAGAAAATCTGGGAATAGGGTGAATGTGTGATAGGTTATCTGCCAATTGTATATAGAGAGCAGAGGCTGAGCTGTGAGTGCAGCTTGAGGTTCTCCCTCTCTGATAGGGGGAGGAACCCCTACAGATTGAGATTCTCCCTCTCTAATAGGGGGAGGTCTTTAGGCATTCCTTTAGGCACTTAACTGAATAGGTTGACGTTTTCTCTCTCCCGACAAATGATGAGGAGGACTTTCAGGGTATATACGTTCTCAACTGGCCTTACGAAGTCCAGTGCTATATACATATACAAAAGAGTTAAATTCTGAGTAGTTGATAGTCTACTACGATAATGAAAACAACAAAGAAAGCAAACTTTCAACATCCCTTAGGCCAACATGGTCTATAGGATCTATCAAAATGATAGAAGATTGTTTCTGCAACGGTTTAGTCTAGGAATAAATTCTCCAAGCTTTGTTTTGTTCTCTTGATTCAAAACTTCGTGTTTTAGGTTGTAGTCCCACGTCTCTTTGTCATTGTGTTTGATGTCATTATATATTGGCACGTTAAAAGGAAATGTGCTTCATTTTTTATTTAAGTTACACATCTTACAAATTCTTCGTCTCTGAGGTGTGTTCAGCAGGGACTGTTTACCAGTTTCACTATGTAGTTCATGGAAGTCAAACTATGAATGCGGTGAAGTCTTTGTTCATCTACTAGTTTCACCATGTAGATCATATAAGGAATGGGGCAAATTTGTAATAAGTTATGTTCTTCTGACTTGATAGAGGGTGTTTCCAGCTACAACCCCTTTGGAAACTAATGATGGTTGATTAGGTATATAATTATGTATCAGAACTTGCTTAGGGACGAGTGACATTGTAATATAATGACTGTTAACAACATCAATAACTGAAGGAAAGATATTAATATAATTTATGACAGAAAAATCTTCAAAAAGTGGTTAGAGACACATATGACAGAAAATTGGTAGGAAATATTATATATATCATCTTTGTTATGCCAATTTCCTAGTAGGGGCTAAATGGTTCATATGACCAAGTAAGGAGCATTTCGATTGGCCTTTCGCCTAAACAAACTGGGAAAACCCAACACATTGCCCTAACTTGGTCCATGTATAGGGAAATTCAAGCTCAATACATGGTGTAAAGTTAAACCAATTATGCACTCGCAGCAACTTTTGGCGTCCAACATGATTTGCAGGATTGCATTGGTGTATTGGTAAAATGCATTGGTTTATGCAGGGGAGTCATGAGTTCAATTCCTACTTTTAATTTTTTCAGCAAGCTGATGCACAATCAGGTGAGGCAAACCCTCGTTTTGGGTAAGCGAAGGTGAAACTATTTGACTTCACTGCTCACATGGCTGACGTGATTCTTCCTGGCACTAGTTGTATTCTCCGGGCCACCAGGAGTGCTTGGCCTCTGTCAACTGATGCATATCCACTGCCGGAGAACTTTTCTGCAGCTGAGCTTTGAACTTGCGTGTCCTAACAAGCATGGGTTAACATTTGAGAACTGAGGTTCACAAACTCAAAAGTAAATCAGGGCTGAAAAATGACAATATAGATTGCTCTCTTGTTTGTTTGTATGCATGCATGTTTCCCTGATAAGCAAAAAACATATATTAAGAAATGTAAAATGTAGGTATAACCAAATATGAAAAATATATTCCTGTTAATATTAAGGAAGCATAATATGGATTCTGGCTTACAGGAGAATTTTTTTTTCCTGAATGGAAATCATTCCTGAACCCACCAATTAATGTGCTTACTCTTTTGAAGATTAGCTTCTTGTTTTTCTTCCACTCTGCTCTGAGCTCTTGGATTTTAAGGGTACTTGCTTAATTCTTAGTTTTGATAATTCTTTACTTTGTTTTTCTGTTTCAACTGTATCTTTCCTATGATCAAATTTTGATGGGAATCATTTTGCTGCCCATCTTCTTTCAAAGTTGTTCTCAACTTCTCTTCTTTCTGCCATGTCATCTTAACATCTTTTTTTTGATTACCCACATTGTCATTACCAATGGCTTGCTGCTGTGCTTCCTGAATTTGACTTTGAGACTAGTTTGTATTGCCTGCTTGCATGATCCTTGTTCTCTTACACCAGTTTGGCCTTCATATTCTTCCTGTCACTGTTATTGGATTCTGAATGATTTTCCTGTGCCATATTCACCTGCTTAAAGTCTTGAACCTTCACTGCTTCTTACTTTATTGCTCCATTTTTGTTTTTGATATTATAAACAAGGGAAAGGGCCCTCACCCCATTACAACAAGAGAAGATAAAGCATTAAGCACCAGGCAATAGCATAGACTGCCAAAACATATGAAACCAGTCACAAAAAAAAAGTTTGCCAGAGTGCCATACAATGAAAGGGAAAAACTAGAATAACAAAATTAAGCCGGAACCGGGTAACCAGGCTAGGAGGAAAGATGAGAAACTATGAATGCAGCTCCAAAGCCTCCAAGATAAAAAAGAAAACATCTGCTTTACCACCCAGAATTGCTAAAGTCGCCGATGGTGGCTCCCACAGGAAGGAAGTCAGCAAGGAGTCCAAGGAGGTCCACCACTCTGCATTCCACCGTGTTCGAGCTGCTGACAGGCATGTAGACCGGGGGGATACTGTTTGCATTCTTAAAATGAGAAGCATTTAAACTTTCCACTACTACTAGCAATTTCAGTACGGACCATTTGAGAATGGAGACCACAGAATTTTATGCTTTCACCAGTTCCCAAGCATTGCTAAGAGGTAAGATACAAGAAAGATTTTTCTAGGGGTAGAATCTCAGAGGCTGGACGATCCTAGGGGCTTCCAGAATTGAATGAAACAGGGGAACATGAGACATTCTCACACCAACAGTGGCTTCAGATAAATTAAAACCCGCCCCTTCAGGTTTGCATGGATATTGTTTAAACAGAGAAAGCTCAATCTTTTGAATTTTAGATTCCAAATAATAAAAGTTCTGATCAAAGCCCTTGAATCAATTACCTAATTCATTGACCATGTAAATGAGAAGGGTCTTAGAGGTTTGTTTCCTCCGATTTTGGACAGCCTGCTGAATGAGGGCATTGGTCATATCATCAAAGTTTCTTGCTGCCAGCTTCATGCAAAAGTGAGACTTAACATCCTTGACATTCCAAGACTTATCACTATTAAGCAGTTATTTGTCAAGAGTATCTCACATATATTCTAGCAAGCATGGAAGAAGGATTGAAAATGGATTTTAGTGCTCCATGGTTTTCTATTTCTTTTTTTTTGGTATTTTGGGTTGCTCTTCATCTACTAGTTGTGAGCATGATCGTGTAAACTGCCCATGTTTTAAGTGCATTATGCATTTAAAAGGAAATTCATACAAAGCACCATATATATTATGACAAAGATACAGTCTTAGCCAAATCTAAACACTTTCATAAGAGATTAATTAGGGAAACCCTAGATATTTATTTTAACCCTAATAATATTAATAGAGAGGATAAAAACTCTTCACAATTCTAACCCCCTTTATTTGATAGATTAAACGAGGGGTAAATCTAACCCACCCTTTACCTTTTTTCCAAAGAAAAAGTCGCATTTTTTATTCCGGCACATAATGAAAAACAATTCTACAAGTGCTCAAAGCACGATACAATAAAATGGGGTGTCAAAGATAAACCCTTGAAGTATAGAAAAGTACAAACCAATCGAAATACCAGCCACCAGAGCTTCCTGATAATCTACTCACAATAAATTTCCGATAATGGATCCTCTTAGAATTTTCAGACGAGAGTCCAAGTATGCTGAGACCATAAGACAGCAAAAAAAGTCCCACAAAAGAAAAAGAAATCACGGATGATTGCCAGTAACTAAGAGAATAATAGTAATATGAAATATCCATGGTGACTGTAGTGGTTGTCTGTACTCAGACTGAATACCATCAAAACATTCAATAAGTAGTAAGTGCCTAACCATCATCTGTAAACCCTTTTTTGATAAAGAGTCCGCAGTTCTGCTATGTTCCCGGTAGATATGGGTATAGGAAATATTCTTAAATGTAGCAGAAATATCCTTCAGTTGTGTTGCTAAAGGAAGTAAGACCACATTCTGGATATAGTATTTTCATTGCCCATCCACTTAATGACCAGTTGTGAGTCACTGAAAACATGGAGGTTTCTAATGTCCTTGTTCAGTGCCAATATTAACAATTCTCTTAAAGGTAAAAACTCAGCAAGATTATTTGTCCCATTCCTGAAGTTTGCTTTGAACTTGTAAAAATGAGTCTTAGAACAAAAGAGGACACCTCCAATGCCACAAATTTGATTCTGCCCCTGGCATGCCCCTTCAAAAATTCCCCAAGGTCTGTTTTCTTCAACCATAAGTTCGCCAATCTGCCTTGGGATTTTTTCTTTGGTTTTTTTTTTGCAACTGAAAAATAGAAACCACTTGTGTATAGATCTGAAAATTTTTAGTCTTATTAAATTTCAAATGAATTTTGGGCAAGTCAAATACCCCACAATACCAGGAAGGGAATATCTCTGTATTCCTTGAGTTCCTGTCACTAGAACCAATTATGTAAGCATTCTTCAACAGTTGTTCCCTGCCATATAAAACCTAAACGCAGCCACTGTCCTATTTCATGCCATAACTTGTATTGTCCCCAAATTGGGACAATTAAGGAATAATAGGGGTTTCGGCCAAACCCTTGCAAATCTGAAAGTTATGTTTGAAATTACCAGCTAGCCCTAAGTGAAGAAAATGCTTCTCACAAACCTACACAAGGTCACAAACCCTAGGCGCCAACTTGATAAAAATTAAATAATAAATTCCAGCTTGTCATTCGATCCCAATTTCACTTCACCAAGCATACAAAAATAGCAAAAATATTCCAGAATTGAAGTGCTGCAATAAATATCTTTGATGACGAATTGTGATGCCAAAACAAGGCAAAAATAGTAGAATAAATTATTAAAATTACTCATGAATTTCTGAACAACGACAAGGCCCAAGGTGACCTTAATACTACTTGTTGGCAAGTCGCCCAAGGGCAGAAATTGCAAATAAATACCAGATCCTTACGCAGCCCTATTTTAGGGGTCTTCAAGCCATATACCTGTAGTGCAACCCAATATGGAGGGGTCTTCTTATTCAGCTGACTCGCCACCCTTGTAGTGGCTCCAAACTAGGTCCAAGATGCCCCTTAGCAAGGTTGCTAGGCTAGGAAATCCACACCCAACCGGCTGAAGTAGTTCGCTGCCCTAGGAGAGGGCTTTTGCAATGTAAAGCTGAATATTAAGCGCAAATACAACCCTTGAATAGAATTGTTGAATGTGGTAGTATGGAGGTTTTCATCTCCAAACTCCTTGTGCACTTGACGGGTTTCGTCCTCAAGTCACTTGTTCAAGCTTGACATACTTGAGCAATAGATTCAATATCAAAATAGCATAACCTTCAAATGGATGCCTTCACTTCCTTTTATAGCCTTTTCTCCCAAGTGTGGCGCCCAATCCTTTTAAAAGAACAATCTTTATAACTCTCACTCAAGTGCATGATCATGAACACCTTTTAAGTGAAAATTAGAATATAAAGCACTTTTGCCAATTGTCTTAAAAGGCCTCCAAAGTCCCCTTTCTTTCCTTTCTTTTCCTTAGCCACTGGGGACGAAATAAGGCTAAGGGTCCTCCCTCATTGCTAGTTTGAAAAGAGGGACATGACATAATTGTTGTGCAAAGGGCCATTGCACAAATAAATGTGTGGTACTTTCCCCTTGTCATACAAAGAGTACAAATGCCTGGTCCCCAAGTCAGGACCCTATTTTTAATTGCAAGCCACATAAGTAGTATTGTCTTCTTTGGAGCTGTGATCTTCCAAATCTTGGTCCACCACCAACTTATCGCTCCATCAATAGTAGCCTGTAGGGCCTGATATCCCAGTCTCGCTGAATAATTGATTGTAGAATTATTCTTAGACCAAGCTATACAATCAGGGTTATCCCTAAGTTTGATATGATGTCTAAGAAGTTCAGATATATATATGTTCCAAGCTACAACCATATCGCCTCCAAGTCCTAAAGTCTCAACAGACTGCCACCCTTGCCTCCAGATGTCATTAGTCTCCATGTCCGCAAGCTGATTAAGTGTGAAATAACCGTTATCATGAAGTGACTGAATCAAATCTGGGGTAGATAGATCTGATTTGTCACAACCCATGATAGCATCAGCTCCTATTCTGACTTGTGAACCATTACCTACCTTCCAGGCTAGATGGTTCTTTATAACTGGAAAGCTAACACCAAAGCTTTCCACTGATTTGAAACATTTTTAACAATCTTCCTATCACTCTTTATCCAGTCAAGTAGTGTGTCAGGTGCAACATATTTCTGAACTATTATTCTCTTCCACAAACTCTCCTTAGTGATCAAGTTCCAAAGACCTTTGGCAGTCAGGGAGTTGCCAAAATGATGGATATTCTTAATGCCCCGTACCCCCTCATCCTTCGGCTTGGCAATGGATTTCTGGCTAGACAAATATGAACGCACTTTGTCCCTCGTCCCTTGCAATAGAAAACTGAAACAAAGCTTCCTGATCTTCTCCAAAACACCCTTTGGAATATGAGCTAGGGAGTGCCAATAAGCCAGAATTGCTTCCAATACAAATTTGACCAAGGTCAGTCTTCCCTCCTTGGACAACCACCTATTGCCACAGCCCTTTTCTCATAGGCATTAGGTTTTAATATGAAGCCAAGATACTTAAAACCCTCCTGAAATTCCAGTTTGTTAAAAGGAAAAAGATTCAATAGATCATGTTCTCCATTCTTATTTCATTGAAACATATAGCTGATTTTTGATGATTTATTTCCATACCAGTAGCTTTACTGAACAACTGTAATAATTCCTGCAACTTATTCCCCTTTGCAGTTGAGCCCTTGAAGAAGGGTAATACATCATCCACAAATAGTCCGTGTGTGAGGAAAATGTTGCCCCCGATCTTAATCCCCCGTAAATTTCGGCTCCTTCTGGCTTCTTGTAAGGACTTGCTAAGACCTTCCGAAACCAATAAGAAAAGGTAAGGGGATAGAGGACAACTTTGTCTCAAAACCTCTAGTTGGTTTGAAAAAGGGAGAAGCAATGCCATTGATGAGAACTGCAAAAGACACAGAAGTCACGCATCCCATGATCCAATTAACAAATGGAAGACTAAAACTAACATGGATCTTAAGTACTCTTAGATACAGCCAACTGGTTCTGTCATAAGCTTTGGACAAATCTAATTTAACCACCATGGCTGGCATCTTCTTGAATTTAATGGGGTGTAGTCTCTTTTTTGACAGTTCCAATAACTTCATGAATGTGTCTTCCCTCTAGAAACCCAAACTGTTCTGGAGAGATTACATCTGAAATTATCCTTTTGAGTCGGACAACGAAGATCTTGGAAATTATCTTGTAAACATAGGTACAAAGTGAAATTGTCTGGAACTTATCGAGGGTCTCAGGTTTGTCAGCTTTGGGGATGAGTGCAATAAAAGTGGAGTTGAAAGAACTTCTAAACTTCCTAGACATCCTCACCTCTTCAACTACTCGCTGAAGATCCTCACCTAAAGTGTCGAAAAATCCAAGGAAAAATTCAACGGTCCACCTGTCGGGTCCGGGGCTCTTGTCTTTTTGTAATAAGGACAGCACACTCAATAACTCCACTCTAATGATTACGTCAAATAGCTGCTGGTTGTCTTCCTCCGTCACTAACTATGGGGAATAAGAGGCAACTTAGATGATCTCTGCAATATTTGTACCCTTAGGCTCCTTATAGAGTGATTCAAAGTGCTTAATACCCAAAGTTGCTAAATTTTGAATGTTGTGGACCACCTCACCTTCACCATTCTTCATTTCCCAGATAGTGTTTTGGCTTTTTCGTTGGTTGGCAAATACGTGAACTTTTTTTTAATTTTCATCACTGAGTTTCAACCGGATGGCTTGACGCTTCATCCTCCACTCAGATTCATGGTGTTTCAACAGTTTATTCTTTTTGACTTCTAATGCCTTAATTAATTGTAGTTCATCTCCGATAAATACACCATGAGCTACGTTGTTTAGATACGGGTACGGGTACGGGTACGGGTACGATTCGGGTACGCGGGTACGTCAGTTTTCAAAAACCTTGATTTGGATACGTCGTGGGTACGTCTCTATATATATATTTAAAAAAATATATATATATATATATATATATATATATATATATATATATATATATGCATATTACTCAATTTTCTTGTAAAACACTTGAAAATAGTAAATACATAGTGTTTGTTCATTCATTGCTTCAAATTTCAAAATGTTCAAAGTATACATTGCAAAGACATTCGGGCTTTTCAAAATGCAAATGTAGATTAAATCATAGATTCATAATTCATCTAGATAGTCTTCATATTCATAATTAATAATTATGAATGTTACTCCCACTAGCTCCACTTGGACAACTCCCACTAGCTCCACTCTCCACCCCTAGTGTTGAATTCTCTTCATTGTCATCAACATCATCCACACCAAGTAATGAAACTTGGGCAAATGTAGATGTGGTGGCATCCAAGTCTATATTCTCTGGAAGGATATCCCAAAGTTTGTTAGGCCCTCGCATATAGTCCTCAGACTTGTGTGAAAGGAGGCGCAAATTGGAATGTACAAATACCAAATCTTCAGCTTTCTTGGATGCCAACTTGTTTCTTTTAGCAGAATGGATAAATCCATATGTACTCCAATTCCGCTCTGCTGAAGAATTACTAGCCACCTATCACAAAAAAAAGTTGTTAATTGTTAGAATTTTTGAATTTAAAATTTGTAACAATGTAAAAAAAATATGTCAATAACTTAATAATTTTTTTAATTTAATTCAAATTGAATACCTGTGACAGAATCTTGATTGCAATAGGTCGTAGATACTTGGCATCATGGCCATGTACATACCACCACTTGATTGGAGACAAACTAGATTTGTCAAAAAGAGCCTCAATTTCTCCCATGCTGCCCTCTGAAGCTACAAACATGGCCATTTCGTTGCGGACCGCACTAGCTATAGATGGATCAGGAAAAAGCCTTCTGAATGCTTGCCTAGTTCCATTTGCAACCTCTACATCATCATATGGTTGTTGCCTATTGGGTAGCCGAAGTATTTCATTGCTATAATACTTCGGATTGAGAGCATAAGCAAGGAGATGTAATGGGGTGGTCATTTTATTCCACCTCTTCATGACCAACGTCTTGATTTCATTATAAAACATTTCTTCTGGGTCTTGCTCTTTATTTTGTATGATGTCTCTCATACTTTCAAGCATGGAATCAATCCCATCATAAACCTCTCCCATGCACGCTGCATCTGTATCCGTAAATCGGATCATAGATAGAATAGGCTCTGTAAAACTGAGCACATATTTAATCTTGGTCCACCAGTTATCATCAAGGATTAATGCTTTGATCTTATTGGCTTTTTCAATACCAGTGGTGCTTGCTTGCCTCCACACACCCCAAACATTGCTTATCACCATACTGCTTAGTGCCTCTTTCACCTTCACAAGTCGTCTCAAGACGAGCGTGTGAGAGGCAAATCTAGTTTCAACAATCTACAAAAAAAAAATAAGGCCAAGTTTAATTGTCCAAACTATAAACGTTGATAAACAACTAGAATTAAAAAATAAAAAGTTATAACTTCAAAATTAAGAACTTCAAAAGTAAGACTAAAAATTTGTTCTCGAATCGGAATTTCTTACCTTCAACAACTCCAACTTTGAGAATTTCCTGAAGATGGCCTGAGACATGTGATGATTTGTGACAAATGTTTGAATGTCACTGGCCTCTGCATAAAGTTGCTCTATCCATTGAATTTTACCAATCTTTTGCAATATCAAGTTGAGGGAGTGGACAACACAAGGTGTCCAAAATATGTGCTCATATCTGCCCTCTATAATCAATCCAGCTGCTCTGCAATTCTTTGCGTTGTCTGTGATGACTTGGACAACATGTTGGGGGCCCACAGACTCAATAACTTCTATCAAAATGTTTGCAATGAATTGAGCATCTTTCACTTCGCCCTCACAATCCACTGCCTTCAGGAACATTGCCCCTTTAGGGCATACTGCAATAACATTGATCAACGGCCTGTTTCGAGCATCTTTCCATCCATCTGAGATAATGGACACCCCTGAATCCTTCCACGAATCTCTAATTGGTTGCAAAGAAGTGTGAATATGTTCTACTTCTTTGGCCAAGAGTGTGGTGCGAACTTTCTCATAGTTAGGGCCTTTGTAACCTTGTGGAGCTTCATTGACCGCTTTCAACATTTGTTGCCAATAAGGCGATCTCAAAACATTGAAGGGCAGTCCACATGCATAAATGCATCTAGAAATCAACTCATCAGCAATGTCCCTCTGTGCGACATTGAAAGCTTTTTCCAATAGTCCTTTTGATTTTTTTCGTAAAGTGGAATCTGCATCATCATCAGCGTCTGGTATTGCAACTGAATGAGCTCGAGTTTGACTTTCAATGAAAGGATGACTCGCCGCTGCAGGTGTTATGGGTGGTCTTCCTGATCTACCTCTTTGGAGAGGTATTGTTTTAGAACGGTTTTTTGAAGCAACTGCTGCATCGGCATCTTCTTGCTCTTTCAAGAACTCAACTATTTTTGGCTTGGGAATTTTATCACACTTTCTGATCCCTGATGGCCCAACCCCAGTCAAATGAGTTTTGACTCGAGTATACGAGGATTTGAATGTGGAATGACAATCATTACATATCCACACACGAGTCCCACCTCCAGCGATGATCTCAAGTATCGTTACATGTTTCCACAGAGGGGAGGCAGGGTCATATTTCACTTGAAGTGAAGTTTCAGCTTGGTTTGCTTCATCATGCTCTCTTCCTGACATTGAACTGGATGCCATAGATATCCTAATTATGAATTATCAAATTAGATTCTAGAACCAAGCAAAAATATACAAAATTAAAATGAATAACAACTAACTTTGTTTCTGATTCTCACGATCGCAATTACGCGCGAGAGAAGAGCATACGCAAAAGTTAGGGTTAGAACTTAGAAACATAAAAAAATATACATTTGATTTTTTAAATATTTAAACTTGAAAAAATAAAAAATAAATGCAATGCAACTAACTCTGTTTCTGATTCTCAAGATCGCAATTACGCGCGAGAGAAGAGCATACGCAGAAATTAGGGTTAGACCGTTAGAACTTAGAAACTTATATTTTTCAAAAATATACATTTGATAATGATTTTTTTAAATAATAATTTATTAAATATTTATGAAAAGTGAAACAAGAACAATAAAAATAAATAAAATTAAATTTTAATACGATTACAAATTAATACGATTACAAATTTTAACATTGTACTCAGGGCGCCTCAGGGATTTTAACATACCTGGTCTGGTCTTGGAGCGGCTTCACTCCACGCTGTCCTCCCTCGCAGGCCGCAAACTACCACTCCACGCTGTCTTCTTCGCGGCACACAGTCCTCTATCCGCGACGCTGTCTTCCGCGGCACTGGCAGACAGTTCTCTTCACAGCTTTTTGCATATGATCGCGATTTTTGTTTTTGTGTGTTTTGCAGAAGGGACGCAGGGTTTTATAAGTGGAGAAACGTTTTCGATTTTCGCGTTTAGGTTTTTTAACGCGTTTAGGGTTTTTTTTTTTTGCGCGTTTTCGTTTTTTTTTATATTTTTTTCCGCGGCAGTCGCCGGGAAATGTCGGGGACGCCCCGGAGGCGCCCTGAGTACGCCCGGAGTACAATGTTAAAATTTGTAATCGTATTAAAATTTAATTTTATTTATTTTTATTGTTCTTGTTTCACTTTTCATAAATATTTAATAAATTATTATTTAAAAAAATCATTATCAAATGTATATTTTTGAAAAATATAAGTTTCTAAGTTCTAACGGTCTAACCCTAATTTCTGCGTATGCTCTTCTCTCGCGCGTAATTGCGATCTTGAGAATCAGAAACAGAGTTAGTTGCATTGCATTTATTTTTTATTTTTTCAAGTTTAAATATTTAAAAAATCAAATGTATATTTTTTTATGTTTCTAAGTTCTAACCCTAACTTTTGCGTATGCTCTTCTCTCGCGCGTAATTGCGATCGTGAGAATCAGAAACAAAGTTAGTTGTTATTCATTTTAATTTTGTATATTTTTGCTTGGTTCTAGAATCTAATTTGATAATTCATAATTAGGATATCTATGGCATCCAGTTCAATGTCAGGAAGAGAGCATGATGAAGCAAACCAAGCTGAAACTTCACTTCAAGTGAAATATGACCCTGCCTCCCCTCTGTGGAAACATGTAACGATACTTGAGATCATCGCTGGAGGTGGGACTCGTGTGTGGATATGTAATGATTGTCATTCCACATTCAAATCCTCGTATACTCGAGTCAAAACTCATTTGACTGGGGTTGGGCCATCAGGGATCAGAAAGTGTGATAAAATTCCCAAGCCAAAAATAGTTGAGTTCTTGAAAGAGCAAGAAGATGCCGATGCAGCAGTTGCTTCAAAAAACCGTTCTAAAACAATACCTCTCCAAAGAGGTAGATCAGGAAGACCACCCATAACACCTGCAGCGGCGAGTCATCCTTTCATTGAAAGTCAAACTCGAGCTCATTCAGTTGCAATACCAGACGCTGATGATGATGCAGATTCCACTTTACGAAAAAAATCAAAAGGACTATTGGAAAAAGCTTTCAATGTCGCACAGAGGGACATTGCTGATGAGTTGATTTCTAGATGCATTTATGCATGTGGACTGCCCTTCAATGTTTTGAGATCGCCTTATTGGCAACAAATGTTGAAAGCGGTCAATGAAGCTCCACAAGGTTACAAAGGCCCTAACTATGAGAAAGTTCGCACCACACTCTTGGCCAAAGAAGTAGAACATATTCACACTTCTTTGCAACCAATTAGAGATTCGTGGAAGGATTCAGGGGTGTCCATTATCTCAGATGGATGGAAAGATGCTCGAAACAGGCCTTTGATCAATGTTATTGCAGTATGCCCTAAAGGGGCAATGTTCCTGAAGGCAGTGGATTGTGAGGGCGAAGTGAAAGATGCTCAATTCATTGCAAACATTTTGATAGAAGTTATTGAGTCTGTGGGCCCCCAACATGTTGTCCAAGTCATCATAGACAACGCAAAGAATTGCAGAGCAGCTGAATTGATTATAGAGGGCAGATATGAGCACATATTTTGGACACCTTGTGTTGTCCACTCCCTCAACTTGATATTGCAAAAGATTGGTAAAATTCAATGGATAGAGCAACTTTATGCAGAGGCCAGTGACATTCAAACATTTGTCACAAATCATCACATGTCTCAGGCCATCTTCAGGAAATTCTCAAAGTTGGAGTTGTTGAAGGTAAGAAATTCCGATTCGAGAACAAATTTTTAGTCTTACTTTTGAAGTTCTTAATTTTGAAGTTATAACTTTTTATTTTTTAATTCTAGTTGTTTATCAACGTTTATAGTTTGGACAATTAAACTTGGCCTTATTTTTTTTTTTTAGATTGTTGAAACTAGATTTGCCTCTCACACGCTCGTCTTGAGACGACTTGTGAAGGTGAAAGAGGCACTAAGCAGTATGGTGATAAGCAATGTTTGGGGTGTGTGGAGGCAAGCAAGCACCACTGGTATTGAAAAAGCCAATAAGATCAAAGCATTAATCCTTGATGATAACTGGTGGACCAAGATTGAATATGTGCTCAGTTTTACAGAGCCTATTCTATCTATGATCCGATTTACGGATACAGATGCAGCGTGCATGGGAGAGGTTTATGATGGGATTGATTCCATGCTTGAAAGTATGAGAGACATCATACAAAATAAAGAGCAAGACCCAGAAGAAATGTTTTATAATGAAATCAAGACGTTGGTCATGAAGAGGTGGAATAAAATGACCACCCCATTACATCTCCTTGCTTATGCTCTCAATCCGAAGTATTATAGCAATGAAATACTTCGGCTACCCAATAGGCAACAACCATATGATGATGTAGAGGTTGCAAATGGAACTAGGCAAGCATTCAGAAGGCTTTTTCCTGATCCATCTATAGCTAGTGCGGTCCGCAACGAAATGGCCATGTTTGTAGCTTCAGAGGGCAGCATGGGAGAAATTGAGGCTCTTTTTGACAAATCTAGTTTGTCTCCAATCAAGTGGTGGTATGTACATGGCCATGATGCCAAGTATCTACGACCTATTGCAATCAAGATTCTGTCACAGGTATTCAATTTGAATTAAATTAAAAAAATTATTAAGTTATTGACATATTTTTTTTACATTGTTACAAATTTTAAATTCAAAAATTCTAACAATTAACAACTTTTTTTTGTGATAGGTGGCTAGTAATTCTTCAGCAGAGCGGAATTGGAGTACATATGGATTTATCCATTCTGCTAAAAGAAACAAGTTGGCATCCAAGAAAGCTGAAGATTTGGTATTTGTACATTCCAATTTGCGCCTCCTTTCACACAAGTCTGAGGACTATATGCGAGGGCCTAACAAACTTTGGGATATCCTTCCAGAGAATATAGACTTGGATGCCACCACATCTACATTTGCCCAAGTTTCATTACTTGGTGTGGATGATGTTGATGACAATGAAGAGAATTCAACACTAGGGGTGGAGAGTGGAGCTAGTGGGAGTTGTCCAAGTGGAGCTAGTGGGAGTAACATTCATAATTATTAATTATGAATATGAAGACTATCTAGATGAATTATGAATCTATGATTTAATCTACATTTGCATTTTGAAAAGCCCGAATGTCTTTGCAATGTATACTTTGAACATTTTGAAATTTGAAGCAATGAATGAACAAACACTATGTATTTACTATTTTCAAGTGTTTTACAAGAAAATTGAGTAATATGCATATATATATATATATATTTTTTTTTTTAAAAAATATATATATAGAGACGTACCCACGACGTATCCAAATCAAGGTTTTTGAAAACTGACGTACCCGCGTACCCGAATCGTACCCGTACCCGTACCCGTACCCGTATCTAAACAACGTAGGTCATTTGCAATAAACTCCCAACGCTTGAGGAGTTTTCTAAGTCTCTCCACTACAACCTCCCCCCTGCTCATAGTTTCTTGTAACATGAATAAATCAGGGTTTTCTAATTCTAACAATCTATACAAAGCAAGTCTCTTCTTATCACTACCTAACCCTCTAATATATAATGAAAGTATCCACATTACAAACGATCCTTAGGGGGCTGTCCTGCTCCAAGAACCCCTGTTATTGAATGCTGTTTTCCCTGTAATATTTCCTTAATCTTCTTGTTTTGAGCATGATGTAACTTCAAATTTCTGCTCACGAAGCTGAGCCAATCTCCCTAGTAGTATCAGTCCCCAAACCCCATGACAAAGTGCAGCCATCGATGGATTCCGAAAGTTTGGACCTTAAATTGTATCTTCCCTTGCCTCTGTCTACTAGTCTGGCTGCCAGTACCTCCTGTCCCGGTATGTGATCCCAAAGGTCCATTTCCAGGTCTGTACTTGGAGACAAAGAAATTGATTTTTCCACTTCCCAACCAGAAAGTTCAGGCAAGGATATATCCTTTTTGTTCCTCTTCTTCTTCTTTGTGAAACTTCTTGTCAAAATGACACCTTCAGCCGGGGTGGGCCACTTTGAATTAGATTCCAAATGCTGATCTTTAGGCGAGTAGACACCAATCTCTGAAAAAGGCAAATCGGGATTGGCCATAGTTTCCACTTTCTTTGAACCTTTATTCTCGTTCCTTCCTTGTGCTATCCCTTTATCTTCCCCTGGAGGTGATTGGACTGTAATTCCGGTTATCTCATGTTGTGTGTAATTAACAGACGTGGACTTCTTCTCCTGGGTTGTGTTTGGTAACCTTTCCTCCCTCCAAACCCACATGAGCTTTGGATGCACCTACTAATGGATGTACTCCAGCAAGACTTCCCTCCGCCTGAGTCGCTATCTCCTTGCTGATGTTTAGTGTTTTGTTAGTATTATGCTGCCAATCCGTCCTAGACTGCAAGGTTATGTTAGTAACCCCTTTCGTTTTCCATACTTTCTTAAAGAATGGGCTAGAACAAACAGCTGCAACATGTCCATATTGATGACATCTCACACAGCGAAAAGGAGCATTTAGGTAGTCCAATGTTTGAGTATGAACCAGATCACCAACTACTATGTCTAAACATTCAGCCTCGCCCTCTTTCAAGTTAAAATCAACCAAAACTTTTGCCACCAATCGATTAATACTAGATTTATAGGCTGAGTTCACTGAAATAGTATTGCCCAACATATTACCTAAATCATTTAGAAATCTATTAGACCAGAATTCAATTGGCAGTTGAGGTAATTTTACCCAGATGGGAACACGACAGGATGCCTCCGACCTCGGATCAAAACAGGGGTGCCATGGTTTCAATGACAAAAAGTGTGAACCCTAGAACCATTTGCCTCTCAAAATTCTTGTAGCATCTTCCTCTGTACGAAAAATGAAGCCTAGCCATCCTCAGGATAACATATGAAAAGTGGGCCCATAAGCAATTTTGGGAGCCCAATAGGTCTGTAGCCAATCATTTAGTGACTCCGAGGATATATGTGTGCCGAAAAATCTGCCAATAAGAGCTTTTCCAGCAAATGCGAGTATTTGGCTGACTCTAATGTCCTCGCCAACCACCATTTTTACCTTGGAGTCTTTTATCATAATCACTTTACAAGATTTTCTATGGCAGTTACTTGGCACTTTTGAGTTAGTCTTCTAAGTGGTAGACGTACTACCAAGCAAACAATCCAGATCCAGAAAGTGCCCAATAAAGCCCTTCCCCCTAGCTGTATCCTCCACCTTTCTAGAACCTCCAAGTTCATTGTCCTCTGGGACCGTTTGAGTACCCTTTCTTTCTTGTTCTACAAGTGTCCTTGAAGAAGTATCAAAATTTTTCCTGTAGCTTTGATAATAGAAGACATTGACATCTTCCAGAGGGTCTTCAGAACAATCCATGAGTTGTATCTCTGCATCAAACCCTGCAATTCTGTCATCAGGATCCATCCGCCTCTAATCAGGGGGGTTCAACTCATTTGCTCCTCTGCCCACCCTTCCTCTCCTGCAGATACCTTATTGCAAGGATCGTTTTTATCTCCAAATTCCGCCAAAAATAACAGATAAAGAAACTGTGGCCTTTTTGACTCCCACCTCTGCTCGCCCCTCAGGCAAATTCCCAAAAATCCCCTGCTTGTAATCCAATCACAGTCCCTCTAAGGAGTAAAGACTATAGTACACCTCAGCTCAAGAAGATTTTGTCACTAGATTAAAACAAACTGCTCCCTATCTTTCTCTGTTTACCAAAGAAAAACATCAGAAAGGTTGAGCTGCGCACCCTACTCATGAAAAAAATCTGCATCCTACTATCTCAATCTTAATATTGCTGTCTCCCTGTGAGCTTTTCTCCTCAATCCAAGTGAAATGAGGTAAGACATTTTGTCAAACACTTATCTTGCATAGTCGCGAAACCTTATAGTTGCGGGTCGGTAGATTCAAGTATGCTTCTATTCCAGTAAACATCAAATCTTCAACTATGTGAGCTGGGTTTCGACCAGTTGTCAGATCTGATCAGCATTGGTTCATTGCTTCAAGCCTTAAAGTGCTACTCTGCCCGGAACAATGATGGCTGGAACTGCATCAAAAATGATAAAATATTATTGCCTTCGACCTCTGAATCACTGATCAGTGGCCTGGATTTGGTTGTCAGACTTGCTGTTCTTTCCAAACCCTTCTAAACCAATCTGGTTTCTCTCATTTTTAATAGTTGATCCAGTGCTGATATCTGAAGATGCAATGTTCTTTAATGTGTCAAGCTGGTGATCGAGCTGGGCCTCCCTCCATATTATTAGACAAAAATATCGTTACAATATTTTTGTAAGAAGGGCAAAAGTCGCTCAAACAAACTGTCGAAAATTGTTTCGGCATTTCGTCAAACATATCATCTATAAGCATAAACCTACCACCAAATCATTGGAAGCATAAACGGGGATACGGCAATTTTTTTTTGGGGGGTTTGGATGTGGCTGGATACGGCTGTACAAAAATATATATAAAAAATTAAAAAATATAAAAATATAGACATATAAGTAAAATTAACCAAATATTATGCATAGAAGAAACATAATAAGCTAAATAACCACAAAACTTACTAATAATTCAATGCCAAATATCATCATAATATTCAATTGTCGAAACTTAGATTAGTCTTATTTATTATTACAAGCATAGTTACCAGGTTCGGAAATCCGAATGCGTTCGGGAGGCGGAAAAAATGCGGAATGCGAAATTTTTGAAAAAATCCGGAAAAAAATCCGGTAAAATCCGGTTCAAAAAATAAAATAATATATATATATATGCAAAATATTTCAATCTACTAAGGAATGAACATTAATTGAATACTTGCAAAAATGAGAAATGCATAAGAATTTCAAACTTGAATTACATTAAAAGATAGCAAAATATTCATAGTTTAGAGCCTAAGCTCAAAATTGATATAGAACTTAAGTTTCAAACATTTGCAACATCAAACCCAGTGTCAAAATCAAAACTAGCACTAGCACTAGCACCATTAGCGAATCCTCCATCCAACGCATCAACACTATCAATATTTTCCTCAACTTCTTCAAAGGATGGTTCTCCAAGATGAAGATTGTGATCTTCTTTTGCAAGATTGTGCTCAAGCAATCTTAAATTGCTATGAACAAACATAAGATCTGACAGCTTTTTGGCTCTTAGTCGATTTCTCTTATTAGTATGGATCAAATCATGCGTGCTCCAATTTCTTTTGCATGCAGAAGCATTGGCACATTGACTGTGGACACGCACGACAAGCTTTTGTAACTCTGGGGTAGAAGAACCATACGTCTGCCACCATAAATGGGGATCCATGCTAACAATGTCTTCTTGTGCCACTTTAAACCACTCGGCCACTCTCCCGCAGTGTTGAGACCACTCGCGGGCAAGCAAAATGGGAGTCACTCTGAAATCTTGAAACCCTGAAATATGGTTAAGTTTGAAACCCCTAAACCCTGGAATCTGACTAACTCTGAAATATGATAGGATCCTCCAAAACCTAGAATTTGCATTATAGCTCCTAGCAGTCCGAAACCCCTCTGAAACATCCTGAAAATATATAAATAAAATATAACTTAAAGTATAAAAAACTTATACTTAAATTTTTATTTTATTTCTATACTGCTGGGTTCGGACTAGATTTACATTTTCTACATTTTTTTTTGACTTCCATTGTTTCTCCCTGTCCGTATAGTTTCAATGTTCAAAAACATGGCGAACCGAATTTTTTAATCTGGAAGCCCGCAAAAAATGCAAACAAATTAAAAAAATTGCTTGATACGCAAGGGGATATGGGCAGGATACGTCCCGCCCCCTGCGGATACGTCTTGGGACGTATTTGGACATATCCGCAAGGGGCGGGACGTATCCTGCCCATATCCCCCTGCGTATCGAACCCGTATCCGTATCAGATCCATACCGCATCCGTATTTGGGACCCTATATAGCAGTATCCGGTAACGTAGACTTTAAGTTATATTTTATTTATATACTTTCAGGTTGTTTGAGAGGGGTTTCGGACCACTAGGAGCTATAATGCAAATTCTAGGTTTTGGAGGATCCTATCATATTTCAGAGCTAGTCAGATTCCAGGGTTTCAGGGTTTCAAACTTAGCCATATTTCAGGGTTTCAAGATTTCAGAGTGGCTCCCATTTTGCTTGCTTGCGAGTGGTCTCAACACTGCGGGAGAGTGGCCGAGTGGTTTAAAGTGGCACAAGAAGACATTGTTAGCATGGATCCCCATTTATGGTGGCAGACGTATGGTTCTTCTACCCCAGAGTTACAAAAGCTTGCCGTGCGTGTCCACAGTCAATGTGCTAGTGCTTCTGCATGCGAAAGAAATTGGAGCATGCATGATTTGATCCATACTAATAAGAGAAATCGACTAGGAGCCAAAAAGCTGTCAGATCTTGTGTTTGTTCATAGCAATTTAAGATTGCTTGAGCACAATCTTGCAAAAGAAGATGACAATCTTCATCTTGGAGAACCATCCTTTGAAGGAGTTGAGGAAAATATTGATAGTGTTGATGAGATGGATGGAGGATTCGCTGATGGTGCTAGTGCTAGTTTTGATTTGGAAGCTGGGTTTGATGTTGCAAATGTTTGAAACTTAAGTTCTATATCAATTTTGAGCTTAGGCTCTAAACTATGAATATTTTGCTATCTTTTAATGTAATTCAAGTTTGAAATTCTTATGCATTTCTCATTTTTGCAAGTGTTAAATTAATGTTCATTCCTTAGTAGATTGAAATATTTTGCATATATATATATATATAATTTTATTTTTTGAACTGGATTTTACCGGATTTTTTCAAAAATTTCGCATTCCGCATTTTTTCTGCCTCCCGAACGCATTCGGATTTCCGAACCTGGTAACTATGATTTTAAGGTAGAGAAGGAACCCAGTTGAGTCTGTGCCTCAGAGGTATAAACACCAAAAAGTATCAAATACGTTACAAAAGCCCTTGTGGCTAAACCATCCTTCAAAACAGTAGCTGGGTCTCCAGGTAAACTCACCAAACAAGTCCTACCAGGTTCATGCTCTTCCACACTTTGGCTCATACTTGGGTCTACAGTCCTCAACATGTCGTATCTAAGGCCATCAAGACACATGTAAAGGCCCTTTTACCTACCTTATCCTTTCTATAATTACCAAAGTTTTTATAAGCCTAACACTCACATTAATTACATTATTTTCAAGCCTTTCCGTATTAACCACACAATAAGACATTTAACTCACAAACTCATGGTAAACATATTCATATTTCTATTGTGTTGGTAAGTCTGTAATTCCTCACCAAAAATAATTTCCCTGAAGATGAATGAGGCATCTCACTGGAAAGGTCGGATTAAAAACAAAATATGCAGTTATCGAGAAGTCTTGAAGAAATTTGCTCCCATGAAAACCTTTCATCTAAAAGTACTATCACTTTGATAACTTGGAAAGACTAAATTTAAGAGCCAAGGACAAGTGATATCAGCCCATCTAGTCTCATGTTTCTGAAAATAATGGGCCACTTTGGATAGACAATGGAAGTTTGAGGCTATTCGATCATTAATCATGAGAACGGAACTGAATGAAGTACCATGTCAAACCATTTTAATATGAATTGGATTCGGGAGAATGAGCTTTTGTGAATTTTAAAATACTCACAAGAAAACCTCATGTAAGTAGACATATTGGGAACTCTTCCTTATAAGTCAAAATATTGGGTTGAGTTGAATAGGTCGGATATGCCCAAGAAGTTGGATGGATAGGATGTGCCTGAAAGCAGATACTACCTGAAAAACTGAAGTAAATGCATCATTGCTTTAGGAGAATGAAGAAAACAGGTTGATGTTGGAATGACTTGCCATCCATGACGTTGAGGGAAGCACTTTATCAAAATAAAGATCCATTCAATGGAACATGCATTGAGAATAAAACATACTAAGACAGAAAGACCTGCAATAATGGTATGCATTGGGAATGTTTGGCGGACAAAAGCCTTACTCTTGCTTTGTTACGTGGTTAAAAGTTTTGCAATTCCGTGTACTTTCATTTTGTGAATTTGAAAATGAAATTATTGTCATTGACCAGGTTTCATTGGAAGTTTATATAAAAACATAGAGGTAAATTAACATTTTGTGCTTTCAAGGCACTTTTTTTTGTTTAAGATGAAAATAACCCCAGAAACATCCTCCGCTGAAATTCTCTTGAGTGTCAAAGACAAGTGCTCAAAGCGCCCCTTTTTAAATGAGAGAGAGAGAGAGAGAGTCAACTAGATTGCCATCGAGCTTAGATTTCCATTTGGCAAACTACACCATCAAAGTCACCCGGGGCTTGCACCCATCTCTGACCGCTTTTGATCCCAATTAATAGGGGCCCACCGGATTGCGGAGAAGCCAGCTTTGGTGAGACTCAGATCTTGACCTTCTTTGTGACATTACTCCATCTCCACTCCAAGCCTGCTGGACTCGCTTTCAAGACACATTTGCCAGAATTAATGTCGGTATATATTTGTAAAAAATCATCAAGGACACTTAAAATATAAAATATATTTTAATATACAGAGGCTATGGAAGATTTGAATGCAGTTTCGTGGATTTTTTATTGTCTATATTTGATGTTGATGATTCCATATGTGTGTTGAGAAACCCAGCTTTTTACTGTAATGGGTATTTACTAGAATTTGTCAAGTAGTTATGTTTAGTCTAGGGTCTAAATTTCTGGTCACCTACAATGTTTAAGTCAATTGAACTTGATGGATTCTTAGTCAGTTTGTGGACTGAGAATATATAAATCTTGAAATGCTTGTAAAGCCCATCTTGGGATTTTTGATTTTTTCGGCTTAGTCCAACTGGTCTTAGTTCTACTTTAAGGTCACCTATTAATTCAATGAGAAAATTTCTTGTGCACTGGCAAATTGCTCATATTGGAGCTCTCTCTCTCATTAAGTGTTGTATTTTTTTTTGTCATTGCTATGGTTCACTTCTTTCTAAGCTTTACTGCTTGGTTGTTAAGTCAAAATTGCTAGTTGGTATTCATATAACCTGTCACATACTATAGTATACAAATAGTGGTATTACTCACAAGCAAAAACTAATTGCATATTGATGTTACTTTTTTATATCTTGAAATTCATATTAGTGGAAATTATTGACATCCATATCAGTTGGAAATTAAATCCAATATTAATATCTAGAAAAGAGAACCAAACAATCGTTGACTCTTCATCTTTATAGAGTCCTTCTTTGAATTTCTGCATATGTTTTTAAAGACGCATGCCAACTTGTCATGGGCATCATGTCACTGCGATCCACCTTTTTGATTAATTTATTACGGGCATCATGTTGCTGTGGTTCACTTTTTTTATGCATCTACTAGTTGATCTCCAGCCCAGGTAAAACATTTGAATAGAAGCTCCTTCTCCTTTGTTTCCTTCCATGATTATTTTTTGAGTTGTTTTTAAGATGCAGTCATAGCTTGTAAGGGAAATAACAATGCTGGATAGTTGGTCAGTTTAGGTTTAAATTTTTCTATGGTGTAATAATGCTTTTAAGGAAAAAGTAGAGACGTTTGACAAAAATATTGAGAATTTATACCGGTCACAGAATCTGTAGGCTTCATATGTTTCAAAAGTTAAAGAAGTGTTGATTAAGCTGGAGAAATTCTATGTATTTTGCTCAATCTGTTTTTTTATGTGTAATTTATGCAGTTTCAGACTGGTACATGGACATGGAGTTTTAAAAATAAGCCTGTGAAAATATGCTTTGAGGAACATAAGGGAAATGGTTCTGGCCCTTTTAAGGATATCATTATGCTCCCAACCATCTCTGACGTGAGTACCACAGATGAATGGAAAGCAGTGGCAAAAGACCTCTTAACACGAGAGTTGGCTGCAAATTGGCGGATTATAATTGTTGATTGGCCTGGATTTGGTCTTTCTGACAGGCCTTCCATTCAGTATAATGCAGATTTGATGGAAAAATTTCTAGTGGACTTTCTATGTGCAGCAGATAGCCTGTTTAAGTCCTCAGGTGCAGGGGTCTTTCATTTACATTGTATTGCATATTTTTGACGAACTTTATTTCATTGGCATGTACTAGTCTGGTCTGAATTTTCTATGCGGAGCAAGTGTCATAGTTTGCTACAATGAATGGCTTTAACTTGTCCTTTGCCAACTTGCCTACATATATCAGAAATTGTGAAGCAAATCCATCTCTAAAGCCTCATCTTTTGCAGCATAACCTTGAATAAACAGTAAATAAAGAAGTGAAAACTATCACAACAAAATTATATTGAGAACTGTAGCAGAAACTTATGCAATAGCTCACTAGAAAGAACGTAATGCAATACTTCATTTAATCTTTTAATCTCTTCTTCTTTTCTTCCTGTACTATAGAATGAAAATGCTTCATTTAGATCTACACTCTAGCTTTGCTGGTTGCTCTCTAGTGTTCTGTTCCTATTGTCTGCCATCAAGAACCTAAAAGCTAGGGTCTAGGTTTGGGATTGAAATGCACTCGTAATGTCATGGTAAATTTGAAGTCATTTATGATGTTGTTATGCTCTGAATGCATAGCCTATTTTAATATATTTTATTCTAAATTCTAAAGTTATGTGCTTATGGAATTTTCAATCTATCTCTGCAACTCAATTGTTGACTTACTTTGGATATTAGTAATTACACAGTAAAATTGGGAATTTAAATGGATCTGGGGCTTTGGGCTTTGTTGGATATTACTCAGTTGTTGACTCTTGCATATTTAGCTCCTAATTTCTTCTCATATTGCTTCATCGCAGATACTGAAAGAGTGATTGTTGGAGGCGGGCATGCGGCAACCATAGCTGTGCGTGGAGCCACAAAAGGTTTTATCAATGCATTGGCTATTGTTGCTGTTGCTCCTACTTGGGCAGGGCCACTACCTATTGTGTTTGGTCGAGGGTCGGATATGGAGACCAGGTAAAATCCAGAGTTTTATTACATTTAAACTGTCAAGTTTTGTTACCTTTCAATAAGATTAATAATTTAATATTAGAAAAAGATGCTTCTCTTCCTCTTTTTTGTCCTTCATATTACATCCGAGCAGTGAGCACTAGTTAGCTTTCTGTGTGACCATAGAAAGGCAATCTCAGAAGTTATTGTCATTAGATAAGTTTAATTTCCAATATATTTTTCTGGTCTGTAAAATTCTCGCCACCCTCAAGATTCTCAATTCCGATGAAACATTGTCATTTGTGATGCTAAAAATTATCTGTATTGAGGACTCGTTGGGTGAAACTTTCGATTATGTGCTTTCAATTGCAGAAGTCTGCCAGATAAATGAACTCCATGTATGTTTTAATTAACCGTATTTTCATCTGAGTTCTTGCTATGTTAGTTAAATTGTTGAATTTATTTTAACATTAAATTTTTGCACAATATAATTTTGATTTAATTCAGTAAATACAGTCTTACAAACAGAACTGTTAAAATAGACAACAAAACTTTCGAAATTTGACTAAGAGTTTCGAAATTTGACTAAGAGGTGAGAAACAAAAATACCTGAATTGCGGCTTATCCATGCATTTTCAAAAAATGTTGTAGTTATGAAAAGTGATCCAAATAGCAAGTCGAACAAAACCCAAAAATTGTTCTGCGATCTGAGATTTTTCAGATTTTGGCCAATTCTGACCCCATCTCCTTTGATCTTTGATCTGGTTCGCCACCAACGTTGCAAGAGAAATAAGCTAAAGGGGTTAGCTCAGTCGGACAACCTCTAGGGAGTTGCAACTACATATCCTGCATGCTGGAGTAAGACCCAATGTAGTTCTTTGTGCCGTGTAAATGAAATTCTACTGAAGTGAGAGAAAGGGCTTCATGTCTGCTGTTGGTTAAATCAAAATGCAACTACATGTTCCCTGCTAAACCTTCTTTTGATACAAGACCTTGGCACTAGAAAGTGAGGGAAGATTTAAATCAATGTGCACCCTCCTTATTGTGATGTTGGTGACCTCTTGATAAAGCTTGATGAAATAGGCATGAGAGACGGCTTATAAGAGGCTAGGATGTGAATGCTAGATTTTTTTGGAAATGACTAAGGGCCCTTGTATATATGGGCTCCTCTAAGGCACATCTACACATGGGCTGAGCTCAAAAGATAGGATAAGGCGACAATCAAGGCACAAGAGATACTCAAGTTAAGGAAACAGTGGCACGTGCCAACTAGGACTTAGGAAAAAATCCTAAAATAGTGTTTTGGGTAGTCCATGAGCATCCAGGGTTGTATAAAGGCAATGAATAGTTAATCTGTAGGTTTTCAGATATTTTGCATCGAATAGATGCGTTATCTTTGGCTAAAAGCGAATAGAAAATCAAGTTATGAGGAATACCTAAGTTATGGGATTACAACATGAGGCCCAACACAATGGGAAAATGTATCGAAAATAGCCAAATGTGTGCACATGGACCAAGTGTGATAAACAAGGAAAAATTGTTTTGTACTAAAATCAGGTGTCTACAGAATGTTCAAATATGTCCATATAATAGTTACCAAATCCGGCCGGATCCGAATTTTTGGGCTGGCCTGGATAAGTTCGTCCTTGTCGGCCCTGTTTTTTTTACAATTTTTTATTTTATTTTAATTCTTCTAGGTTTTCTGCACAAAAAAAAGCCGAGAAACCATAAATATGATATAATACTAATGTTTTATATTATTTTATTAATGTTTTTCATTGTATTTGTCAGTTTTGCATATTTATAAAACTATGTTCACACACACACACACACACACGTATGTAATCTGGATCGGATTTTTCTGAACTTTTTCAAGAATTCTGGATTTTGGATTTTTTTGCCCTCCCAAACGGACCCGAATTTCCGAACTTGGTAAGTATGGTCCATATGTCTTTTCTGTTACAGGCCAAACAAGTCAATGTGGAACCAATAAGCAATGCATTTCATATTCACGATCTTGGAACAGAGCATACACAAAGATTCAAGAAAATGGGTGATATGACTAATAGTAGATACTCAATAAACCCCATATCATCCTTGAAGGCAACCGTCTCGATGGACCATTTTCTATTATATTGAATTAGTCTTGAGGAGGGTAGATAGCTGACTTGGAAAAAGGAATTTAACTCCTCCTGATGTATGTCAGTCCTCATCTAAATTGATCATGTGGTGAATCACCGGGCTTGGGATCTGTGCTGGAAAAAAATCAATTGAAGCCATTTAGGGTTTGAGAATCTAGGACAAAAATGGGAATCTGGATACCTTTGTAAGGGACTGTTGTTACTATAAGGCTGTTTTTAGATCTGAACGTCACCAGATCATAATCTGAATAGTAACAGTTATGCTACATGACTTTTATTGACAAATTTATCAAATCTTTACTTTATCATTCTGAGACTGAAAGACAACAAATAAATGTAAGATCTGTTTCTGAATTTCTGGTTTATTTTAGTTATTTTTGTGAAGCCATTATGAAGAGATCATGCTTTTATTATCCTAAACCTGGAAGCTACACCTTTGTCTAGTGAGGACTTATTATTTCATATTTGGAACTTCACCTTAAGGCTTGATGAAGTAGGGACTTACTTTTTCAAACACAAGTTTACAATGCTGGGGCTTATATTTAAAATTGGAGTTCACCTTTGTCAAGCCATAAGTTCATGTTTGCAAAGCCCAAGACTATATATTTCAAATTCAGAAGTTCAACTTAGTGACGTCAAGGCTTGTGATCTTAAATCTGAAAGTTCACCTCAGTGAAGCCAGTACTCTACTCCAAGATGTAATATAAAATTGTTCATACAAGGAACATGACTGGGTATGTCAAGTTGGGTGGAGTCCCAAATTGGCGGGCTCTAGTTGTGGGGTTGAAATTCAAGAGATGATTTCTATGGATAGGTTTGGTGTTGGTCATATTTCATACCAGTCCTTATAAGCTAATTATTGTGCCACATTTCTGACGAGTGTTTTATCTTTGTATTTCAATGTTGAGCGCAGGTATTGGAGGAAGGATGATCCATTAAACGCTCAATCATAGCAGAGATTTACAGGAGGTTTTTAATGAGTGATTTAACGTTGCACTTAAAAAGCATGAGCTTAATGTAATTTTTTGGTGCTTCATATATCACAGGGTAAAGGTTCGAGAGATTTCTGCTAAAAGGTTAAACTTGTATTTGGAAAAAATAGGTCAAAAGTACAAAAAACTGCTCAGGTTTGGAGGTGGAGATGAAAAATAGTGCTGTAACTATCTCTTGAACAAAATAGAGTAGCGAGTGGGATTGATTATTTCTTAGTCAGATAGACATGCCCAAAGCTTAAATACAATGAGGATTGCAAAGTATGTCTTGAACACAATAGAGTAGCGAGTGGGATTGATTATTTCTTAATCAGATAGACATGGCCATTTTGTTGTGATCGTGGCACAATTCCAAACCAAGTGTGACATATATTTCCAGGTGCTCTTACAATGGTTCAATTGCAGTCATTGACAGCTTGGATAAGATCTTTACAACACTCCCAGCTGGAAGCGAATGATCCAGATCCTAGGATTATCTTGGGCAGAACTCTCTAAATTTCTGGAACTTAGATGTGTTATAAGCGGAAGCAAATCATAATAAAAATTTTAGTATAAATAAAACTGCAAAACTGACGTGTAGATGCATGAAGAGAAAAATGCTGCAGAAGAATATAGGTCACAATATGTATACATAAACTATTTTTATTATATGACTTTGTACGTGAAGAGTACACGATGTCACAGCTTGCATGCACCAAGGGATATTTTGGATTCCATGTACTCCATTGAGGTAAGTATTGAGTGAATTCCCCCAATGCTTGAGTGAGCTGCATGTGTGATACCATGTTTTATATTGGTATCTCTACTCTGAAGAGGGAGGGTGACGGTGGCGGGAGTGGGTGGTGTAGGAGGAGGCGATGAGTCTGGAATATGATATGGGAAACTTAATGTGAATAATCTTCTCTGTGCTTTGCTCTGCTCTTCTCTGCCATACTCTGCCATGAGAGATGTGTAGAAGTTTTTAGACGATGAAGAAATTGTTAGAGAAAAAGAAACAATTGCTTTTTTTCTTATTACCCTGAATATTCTGTTAGTTTGAAATGATCATCTTCAAGAAGTAGCAATCGGTCTTGGTCTGTGGGGAGTTGCTTCTTGATCCCACTGGGGGAATCCCTCGAGTCATGGGGGACTCCTCCCTACAATGAAGAGGACAAGGATGCATGCACAATAAGAGGTGTTTCCAATTAGAATATTACATGGATCAATGAGTCTCTCAAATATTCAGCGATTTTGTAAACAAGATCATTACTTCTTGATGAGGGGGTACTGATATCACTTGAAATGTGAACTCGTGGTTGCGAAGGGCTCTCATGTGCCTAGTGCCTTGGACTCGTGCGCCAGAGAGCTATTTGCTGTCTCGTAACAATGAGATCGTTCCCCAAGGTGTGGGACTTTTGTGCTCCTTGGGACGAACCTCCGGAGTATGCCGACTTTCTTTTATTCTAGATGCACCTGGGTTAGGACCAACACACAAACCTACAAAGAGTAGAATGAAATCTACAACTAGTGTTAAACCTAAACTTGACAAGGGGAAAAAGAAGGGAGAAGGTAAGAGTTTGCTAGAAAGTAAAAGGTGATGCACCAAGAATAGAGCGAGCCCCTCGCTTGCTTGATGACACAATAAAACTAAAAGACTGACTACGTAAACTTCAAACCAGATGCAATGCATAAGTGTTTTGTATAGAGGTAAGGGAACACAACGCAACGCTAAGAGGGACGGCGAATGATCCACAAATAAACACCTACATAGACCCGTGTATACACAAAATATGACCTTCAAGAATTTCCAGTTTTGCACAAAGGTGTGAAGGGAGGATGACAATGAAAGGGATAAACATCCACAAACAGAGATCAACAATCGATAATACACACAAAATGCAGAGAATGAAGAAAGTAAATCAATTCTTATTAATTTCAAGGTCTAAGGCAGTATTACAAACCCGAATGGGCAGAGCTTTGCTATACCAGGAGAGGGCTCTTGGAGGGCAAACTTTGGCAGCGTTACGGTGCACAAAGATGTCGACCCTTTTACAACACCCGGGATTTTTTAGGCAATGAGGAGCCCACGGGTCATTAATTGAAATCTCACCCACTATCGGGGCAGTTACAACATTTAATATTGATGTGGAGAAGCAGTTAGGATCTTTGTCAGAAGAGATCGCGTGCCCATGTTCTGACAACTTGACAACTGCCCTGCATTTAATTTTGTTTTGATTCGATTCCTTTGATATCCAATCGAGCTCAACCACCATTCTTATTTATGGCGGTAACCTACTATCCACCTGGACCCGTACTGCTGACGTGTGGCTGCGTAGGTGTATGCTTGGGCTCTGCCTGGTCATCCTGCATAGGCAATGGAGTTGTCGCTCGCTCATATTTGTAAAGTCTTGCGTGCAGCTGTGCACTGAAAGTTGCATAGAGAGTTGGATGCGCAGTGAGGCCACGAGCTTGTGAAGGGCGCTGAGGGTATTTTTTGTAGAAATGCACAAGGCCCAATCTCCTTCTGCACCCAGTCCCTTTTGATGGTCTTCACGGTCTGTGCCTTATTTGGAACCTATGATGGTCTGCGAAGAGAATGTTGCGCAATTTGAGATCGTAGTCTGCGTTTTACAAGAGTGCAGATGGGAACTCCGTTGTTTGGCTCGAGACTTCATCATTTGAATGTTAGGAAGGTCTTTGAATAAGAGCACACAAGAATATGGGAGATCTTAAGTGCACCCTTCTTGATCTAGAACTACTCCCGTCTACTTTTCTCTTTCATTGCTCGAAGTCGGGGAGGCCTGCTTGCTTTGACCTACGTGTCGTGCTGGGGCAATGAAGGGTCTTTTCATGGGGCATGCATTAGGGGCTCCTTGTGGGCGTGGATCAATACTCAGTTGATGAGTAGACTCGAGTCGATTTTTGAGTGAGGGTGCGAATAGGAAGTGTTTGTGCGCAAACTCGTTTTTGGGAACTTAATCATTGCGCAAGCGTGCGACTATTTATGCGGTCCCTTTGACTTCAACCCCTGTTGAAGGGGTGACTTGGAAAGTCAACACTTTTGGCGACCTCTGCAAGCTGCTTGCCTGCTAGGCGGGAATCCAATAGCCTTGAAGCAATCCATTGGGCACATAGTCATTTGGAATTCTTTGATGTTCATCCTCCTGATTGTGATTAGGTGTGAGAAGCCCGCCTGACCTTAAAAGGAACCGAGATATCTTTCACAAGGACAAATAAAGCAAATAATTGCATCGAACGACTCTTAGAGGATTGACAAAACTAAGCTAACATAATAGAACTGCGCATAAGCGCTTGGAGGAAAAAAACTAATTTAAACAATAACATGTGCACGTGAGACTTAGGGAAATTAAAACATCTAAACTACTATTTACAAGGGTGTTCATGATTGTTATAGATAGTGTTTGAGGTGAATCTCATTGACGGGGATAGGCAACACTTCTTCGCTTGTGTCATGTCCCTTTTTTTGAAATATTAAAAAAGAATAAATTAGTAATAATTCTTTGAGTGTTTCCAAAGGTACTTTTAAGTCACAACTAAAGAGGGGGACATTTAAAGGGTGTTATTAATTGAATGGGGCCAAAAATGGTACATTAATTAAAAGCCAAGTGCAAATTAGAAAATTAAAGTAATTATTAATTACTTTTTGGAGCAAAATGGAAATTAGAATAAAAAGTGATTTTAAATTGCTTTTAGGGTTTTGTGTGGAAAAGTAATTATAAGAAAGGTGAAAAAGAGGAAAAGGACATCGATTATTATCATTCAACTTTCATAATTTATTGGAGAGCTTGAAGCTACCATACTTTTCCACAGAGAACGAAAACCCTTAGATTTACAATTACGAGGATGAAACCCTGAATACCCATTCGGTAATTTCATCCAGGGATTACAATGGGGCTACCAGATTCAAGAAATATTAGTTTTAGAGGTCCATTCAGCTAAGGCATTACATTTTCGGGGGTAGAAAAAAAGTACAGATCCGTATTGATTCGTACAACATCCGTATGATGATCATTTTCAATTAGGCTAGGCAACATCAGAGCAATTTAAAGCTGTCATACTATGTTGAACCGTTTCACCTAGGGTTTCAAGGATTTTTTAGGCATTTCAAGCTGATTTTAGGTTAGGGTTTGACTAGTAATTAGCGGTACAGTTCCCAACACTTCAACATTGTATTGCCAACGAGTACAATTAGCGGTATTTAATTTTAAAAGTAATTGTTTTTGGTTTCCTTTCAACAAGGTTTGACACAATTTAATTGTAATCAACATTTACAAAAAAATCTTTCAGTAGGGTTTGAACCAGTTGATTATATTCAGCATTGGGTATTCGTATTTATTGTTTCATGTGATGTTTTATGCTCAATCAAATTGTCAATCTTTTAGAACAAATAAATAAAATTAGAAATTCAGGTTTCTATTATTTATTTGTCAAAATTTCAATTTAGAGGGTTATTACAGTGGTATCAGAGATGTGATCTTGTCAGCCTGTGAATCATGAGGACATTGCAAGAATCCATGTTAGAGATGTTGCAAACTATGCAAGAATATCAGAAGGATCTAAAGGCATGGACAAAAATAAAGATGGAAAAGTCAAAATTTGAGTCTCAAAAGTCTACAGAGGAGCAAAGGGAATTCTGCATGCAAGTCAAAGTTAAAGAGATCTTATCTGAAAAGAAACCAGAGTATGTGGCTGAAAAGAAACTAACTACATTGTAGATAAGTGCAGAGGATATAATGAAGACCTAGAAAAGGTGTGATGAATGGCTAAGAAGAGCTAAAAAAAGCTAAGTTGATAGCTACTCAAGCAAAACAACACCTACAAAAAATTAGGGGAAAGAATTCTCCAATTGCGATGCAGGAGCATGAGTTTAAAGAAAAACCAAAGTCACAAGAAATTGTAGAGATTAACGAAGAGCAATAGGAATCTCGTATACAAATAGAAGCTGAAATTAATCTACAAGGCAACAATATGGAGGAACATAAAATTGTGGAGAAGACAGAATTTGGCCTCACTAATATTTATGCTACAGATTTAGGTCACATGGATTTGATCACAATCAACGAATGTCATGGGGCTGAAATGACATGCATAGAGGCAATTGAAGAAATAGCCAAGGCTTACAATGATTTATATGAAGAACAAATCAGAGTGGTGCAATGGAAACATGGTGTAATTTCCTTGAGATTGATTTGGGATCCTAGTATTTGCAGGATAGTTCAGGGATTGTTTGACGGCAAGCAATGTTTGAGAAGGGCAGACTGCCATGTCATTTTTTTCAAAATATTAAAAAATAAAAATAGTAATAATTCTTTAAGTGTTCCCAAGGGTATTTTTAAGTCACAACTTAAAAGGGGGACATCTAAAGGTTGTTGTTAATTGAATGGAGCCAAAAAGGGTACATTAATTAAAAGCCAAGTGGAAATTAAAAAATTAAAGTAATTATTAATTACTTTTTGGAGCAAAGAGGAAATTAGAATAAAAAGTAATTTTAAATTGCTTTTAGGATTGTGTGGAAAAGTAATTATAAGAAAGGTGAAAAATAAGAAAAAGACATTGATTATTATCATTCAACTTTTAGAATTTATTGGAGAGCTTGAAACTACCATATTTTTTCATTGAGGATGAAAACTCTTAGATTTACAAGTATGAGGATGAAACCCTTCATACCCATTTGGTAATTCCATCTAGGGATTACAACGGTGCTACCAGATTCAGGGAATATCAATTTTAGAGGTTCATTCAACTAGGGCATCACATTTCAAGAGGCAAAAAAAAGTACAGAGCATCCGTATGACGACTAATTTTAGTCAGGCTGGCAACATCAACGCAGTTTAGAGTTTTTGTACTATGTTGAACCGTTTCACCTAGGGTTTCAAGGTTTTTTTAGGCATTTCAAGCTGATTCCAGGTTAGGGTTTGACCAGTGATCAATAGTATCGTTCTTAGCACTCCAACGTTGCCAGCAAGTACAATCAACGATATTTAATTCTAAGAGTAATTATTTTTGGTTTCCTTTCGACAAGGTTTGACCCAATTTAATTGTAGTCAACATTTACAAAAAATTCTTTTAGTAGGGTTTGAGCCAGTTGATTATATTCAGCAGTGGCTATTTGTATTTATTGTTGCATGTGATGTTTTATGCTCAATCAAATTGTCAATCTTTCAAAACAAATAAATAAAATCAGAAATTCAGGGTTTCATTATTTATTTGTCAAGATTTCAATTTAGAGGGTTATTACAATTTGCCTTTGCAAGCTGGTATGCATTGCCTTGCGTGCAATGGACTATGGTATATGGGCCGTGCCATATAGCATTGAACTTTGTATGCTTTTCGGCCTTTGCTCTATCTGCTTCCCATTTGAGTACCACGACTCCATCGAAGCTTCTGTCAACAACCCTCATGTCAATGTTCTCTTGGTCTGCGCCTACTGAAGCTCCATAGCATGCATGGCCCGTGTCCTAAGTTCTTCGATCTCCATTAGTTCGGCTAACCTTACTGTCATGGGATCACTTTCGAGTAACTGTAATTGATGAGCTAGCTCTAGTGAGGGCAATTCGAGAGAGGTAGGCACCCTTACTTCCTTCCCATAGGCTAGCATGAAGGGTGAATTCCCCAACACCCTTTTTGGCATTATTTGATCTGCCCAAAGGGATGTCTTGAGCTTGGTATGCCCTGATTGTTGATTGTCTTCCATGGTTCGCTTGAAGATGTGAACCAAGTTCTTGTTAGTTGATTTAGCCAAACCATTACCTTGGGGGTAATAGTTTGAAGAGGTACTCAAATGGATGCTATGCTTGACTGCCCATTTGATGACCTTGGCTCCAAGAAAATCAAGCACATTATTTGAGGTAATAGTGGCTGGGACACCAAATCTTGCGATAATGCTTTCATAGAAGTCGAGAATGGAGACCTCATTAACTTCCTTGAGCGCTATTGCCTCTGTCCACCTTGTATAGTAGTTAGTTGCTGTGAGGATCCATTTGTGTCCAACGCTCGATGGTGGATTTATCATGCCGATGAAGTCTAGGCCCCACTATGCAAAAGGTTGATCAACTTGTATTGGGTGCAAGGGTAGGGCTGCCAATTTTTGTTTGCCTACAAAGAAGGCACACTTTTTGCATCCTCGCACCCATGCGTGCATATCTTTAAATAGAGTTGGCCAATACTAGCTAGCTCACATGATTTTCACTACAGTGGTTTTCGGTGAGTAATGACCTCCTGGCGATCCATCGTGGAACTCTTCTAGGATCTTGTTCACCTGTTGTTGCTCTATGCATCGCAAGAGAATTCCATTGATATCTCTTCTGAAAAGCGCACCGCTGACAAGCACTAAGGAATGGCTTGTAATCTAAAGTGTCTACGCTTGGCTTGATTCAAGCCTTGCAGATATGCGCTGGTCTGAAGGAAGATCCTCATGCCCTCTCTTTTGGTTGGTTCTCGCGTAGTGCAAGAATTGTGTAGTCTTCGTTCTTCATATTCTCCACTAATTGCTCACAGAGTCCCTTGCCTCGTACTAGCTTGGTGATTTGGATGTCTATGTCATATTCCATCACCTTTGTGACCCAATCGGCGCTCTTCTTGCCTATGTCCTTGCTAAGTAAGAATTCCTTTATACTCGAGTGCGAGACCATAAGCCGGATCTTATTATTGGAGAGCATGTGTTTGAATTTCTTGAGCGCTCTTATTATCGCGAGGATGTGCTTCTCTACAAAGTTGTAGCGCCACTCATAATCCTTGAGCGCCTAGCTAAAGAAAGCGATAGGCTGCTCTAGCTGGTCATTGTTCTGCTGCACAAGAATAGCTGAGATGCCTTCAGTTCCACCAAATGCATAAAGGATGAAATCCTTGCTATAATCCGGGTTTATCAACGTAGGAGCTTCTGCGAGGGCGTGCTTTATGGCCTCGAAATTGCTTCAGCCTTCTTGGCTCTAGTTGAACGCAACGCTCTTCTTGAGCATCGTTGTAAGGGGCTTGACCAGAGTCGCAAAACTCAGCGCAAACCTTATGAAAAGTTTATTTTTCCCAAGAAGCTTTGGAGACCCTTCTTGTGACTTGGGAGTGGGAGCGATAGAATGGCTTCGACTTGTTCATGGTCGATTGCGAGTCCTTCTTTGGAGATGATGTGTCCCAAAAGCTTGCTTTCGTGTACTGCGAATGCGCACTTGCTTGGGTTCAGAGAGATCCTGAACTCTCGGCATTTTTCAAAGATTTGTTTTAGGTGTCTCAAATGATCCACTGCGCGCTTTTAGAAAAGAATTATGTCATCTAGGTAAACCAAGATGATATTGTTGAGGAGTCCCTTGAACACCATATCCATGGCCCCCCTTTGGAAGGTAGCTCCTGCATTTGTTAGACCAAAGGGCATCCTTAGGTACGCGAAGGTGCCGCACTTAGTGGTAAATGTAGTTTTGAATGGATCATGCTCCCGCGCAAGCACCTAGTTATAGCCCAAATAACCGTCTAGCAACAAAAATCTTTCTGCGCTTGCGATTGTTTGCAAAATTTGTTCCATTGGAGGGAGGGGGTAATGGTCTTTGGGGGAGGCTTTGTTGAGGTCCCTGAAGTCTACACACAAGCAAATCTCTCCATTCTTCTTGTGCACTGGGACCAAATTGGCCACCCATGAGGAATGTTTGATTGGAAATATTATGTTGGCCTCAATGAGCTTTGAGAACTCCTTCCTCATTAAGGGCTCAAGCTTTGGATTAACCAGCGTCTGCTTCTGCTTGATCAACCTGGAATTGGGGTCAAGCTCAATCGTATGTTGGGCTAAGCCTGGATCAAAGCCTTTAAGGTCTTTATAGCTCCATGAGAAGATATCATCATACCTTCTGCTTAGCTCAATGAATTCTATGATTTCGGATGGGGGGCATACCTTATCGGCTTTCAAGAGCTTCTCATCAGAGATGGACACTGGCTTGAAGATTTCCTCTTTCACTGTCATGTTTCTCCTCTCGCCTTTCAGTTGGTCATCGGAATTGAATATACTTTCCAACGTGACTAGCCCCCGAGGCAGCTTGTTTCCCTTCAGTTGAATGATCTGCTCTTTGTATTGAGCTTGGAGTCGAGGTTGATTGTTGGTGTAGAACTCAGCTTCATCTTGTAAGAAGTTGACGATTTGTTCATCGCTCTCAAACACTTGCCAATTGCTCATGTTGTTCGGGACTACTGGTCTGACTACAAGTCTTATGAGTTGATTGGACTCACTCTTTATACTATGCACCCATAGTTGCAAGCCTATCGATGTCATCATTCTGCACCCTTGGTATGGAATGGATATTGAAGGCATCGAACACTTCGATCATGTCCCATGCTCTATGTTTGTAAACTCTTAGAAGATTGTTTTTGGATATGTTCTGGGCTCTAACTTGGTTTACCACCAATTCACTGTCTCCGAATGCTTGCAACGCCTTGATTCCTTTCTTATGCGCCAGTTGGAGACCTTGGATCAACCCCTAGTATTTGGCAACGTTATTTGTGCAGCCAAATTGCAATCTGAACGCATGGAAATATTTCTCCTTTTGAGGGGAGACCATTACAACACTGGCCCTTACACCATTTTTGCTTCTGGAGCCATTGAAGTATAATTTCCATATACCTTCGAGGTCTTCTTGTGCCTTTACAAGGTCAAGCAACAAGGTGTCCTCGAGAATGCAGTATATGCTTAGCCCTATTTCCTCTGCATTGTCATATGGATTGCACTCATAATGTTCGCGTGCCCATTCATCGAGGAAGTCATCTAGGACCTCTTCAAGGGGTGTGGCGCTCTCATGAAGAACTAACTGGGTTCTCCTCTTGATCGAACAAGGTGCAGTTTGCATCAACCAGGGTAGGAGTGTATGGCTCTATGTGATTCTTTGAAATAGGCTTGGATCTGGTTTTAAGGAGCATGTGTGAGCAATCTGAAGATAAATATCCGTCCACCTTTGTAGTAAAATCTTGAGAGAGGCATATAACAAAGTAAGGGGGTAAGTCAATGACTGCGATGTCTTGTGCAATGGAAAGACTCAGACACACATGTAGAGTGATAATAAGGGCCTTGACGGTTCCCACAGTTTTGACTGTTGTCCTGTGTAATTGGATGACCCCCTTTGAGATGGAAACATATGCTATGCCTAACATGTTTGCGATTTTCTTTGGCATCACTGAATTGCTCGCGCCTGAGTCTATCATACAATTATGTACAAGATGCTCATCGATGATCAGAGAAATGTAGAATGGGGGGGGGGGGCTTGCTACTTTTGCACACTTCTTCCTTAGGTTGGCATAGACTTATGTGGGCAATAGGCGCAATCTGCGATGGCTCATGAGGTTGGAAACCCCTTAGGGCGTCCTGTAGCAAATTCCTTCGAGAAGGAATGGCAAGAGCATCCCACATGGAAACGTTCAACCCAATCTTCTTCATCTGCTCGACTATGTTAAAGGGGATTTGAGTCGCTTTAACCTGTGCCTTTTGAATTGTAGTCTCTTCTTGCACTTGCGCACTAGTCTAGGACTGGCCTTCTTTCTGCGCATCCTGTTCCGCGTGTGTCGGAGGTTGCGTAGGTGCTTTAACTTGGGCGTCTATGTGCTGAACCTGGGCCACGGAAGTTGAAGGTATTGAAGAAGGCTTCTCCATCATTGCTCTCTTCTTAAGTCTTGTGTTAAAAGCAATTGGGTTGTTTTTTGCGCTTGGCAACTCGTTGTAATTCACATAGTTGAAGTCGCCCTCTTGCCATTTTAAGAGGGTAGATCCGTCCTGTTCTTGCATTCACGACTGCGGTTCATCCTTTGGTTGATATGAAATAGATGGAGGCCTCTAAGGGGGTGGCACATTCTGTATTTTAAGTGCCTCATTTATTGCTCCATTCATGCACATGACTTGATCATGTGGCCAATCGCTCGGATAGCACCATTCATAGTCTTGTGTCATGTTATTTTGCATAGGTACAAGAGCTCTAGAAGTGCTTGCAGTGTTAGGATTTGATGCATAGGGCGGTCTATTGTATGTGAGCTAGGTCAAAGTTGGCGCAACATGTTGGTAGGGAGGCCTGTTCGATTGATATTGTTGGTTGAAGGGTTGATAAGGCTTGGAATGCTGCGACTATTGCCTTTTTAGCGCCCCTAACTTATTTCCAAAGCTTTTCAATAAGGTTTTAACCTCATGCAGTTCACTCAAGGGCGCAAAAGTTGATGGAATTGGTGGGCTGACGGAAACAGGAATGGGGGCCAAATTTGGAATGGGAGTCTGGGAGGACGTATTTGTCCATGGGGGCTTAGGATATAAGGACATAGGGGGTTTGGGCGCAATTCTCTCTGATTGAATCAAGCAATTCTCTGCGTGCACAACAACCTCATATGCGTCTGGTAATACTGCACCACCCATAGATTGGATCATTACAATCACGTCACTGTTCAATTCCCTTAAGAAGTATAAGAACACAATGTTAGGATTAGGCCTTACTAGGGGTGGAACTCGGTCCCAAATCCTATGGAATCTGAAATTGAAGTCGACCATCTGCTCATGCAGAGCCCTTTTGATGGTCGCGAGTTGTTCCATTAGTGACAGGTGGTCACTCTTTTCTTCAAACTGCGAGCATAGTGTCGCACCTAACTTGTCCTAATTATGAAAGAATCGGGCCGCAAACTGTGATACCATTGGAGTGCTCTCCCCTTCAGGGAAGAGGCAAGGAGTCGCATTGTGACGCTGTCTTCGGTCACGTTGTGAACGGAGTCATGTATGTGCTCTACAGGCGTAGTTGAATTCTCTAGAAAGTAGGGGATGCTCTTAAGAGCAACTACGGGAATATCATTGTATTGGGGAAGGATCAGTTGCTTGCCTCCATTAAAGGGAACAAAGAATTGATTTCTCTACGCAGCCATGAAAGGGATAGGGAATAATCTCCTTTGTGTGCAGGGAATCGACCAAATGGAGGTGTAGATTGAGCTTTGGGAGAAGGTTGTCTTGCATCGCTTGCACTCTTGACAGGAGACAAAAATACTCTAATTCCCCTTCTTCTGGACACTGTAGCTAGCTTAATGAAATGAAACTTAGTGCCCCTTGAAGACGATCTCGTCTGTCTTGGCATTTAGATAGAAGGCTGGTCTTACGAACAAGGATTGGTTGGAGTCGTCAGGGGCTCTATCGAGTGTCTTCAACACTTGAATTGCTGAGAGTAGCACCAATCTCTTAGCTGCTTTTAAACTTGGGTCCCACTGGGTGTGCCAGAAATTGTTATCAGTCGAAACGTGCACCCGTGGTTGTGAAGGGCTCTCACGTGTGCTGATGTATGACTCTTCTGTGCCTAGTGCCTTGGACTTGTGCTCTTGAGAGTTATTTGCTTTTTCGCTGTAACAATGGGATAGTCCCCCAAGGTGTGTGACTCTTGTGCTCCTTGGGATGAACCTTCAGAGTAGGCGACTTCCTTCTATTCTAGATGCACCTGGTTTAGGACCAACACACAGACCTACAAAGAGCATAATGAAATCTATAGCTAGTGCTAAACCTAAACTTGACAAGGGGAAAAATGAGGGAGAAGGTAAGAGTTTGTTGGAAAGTAAAAGGTGACGCACCAAGAATAGAGCGAGCCCCTCGCCTGCTTGACGACACAATAAAACTAAAAGACGGAATACGTAAACTTCAAACCAGATACAATGCATAAGTGTTTCATATAGAGGTAAGGGAACACAATGAAATGCTAAGAGGGACGACGAATGATCCACAAATAACACCTACACAGACCCATGTATAGATAGAATATGACCTGCAAGAACTTTCGGTTTTGCATAGAGGTGCGAAGGGAGGATGACAATGAAAGGGATAAACATCCATAGACAGACATCAACAACCGATAATACACACAGAATGCAGAGAATGAAGAAAGCAAACCAATTTTTATTAATCTCAAGGTCTAAGGCAGTGAATGGGCAAAGCTTTGTTGTACCAACAAAGAGCTCTTGGAGGGCAAACTTTGGCAATGTTACGGTGCTCAAAGATGACGACCCTTTTACAACAGAAGACCAGGGCTTTTATAGGCAATGAGGAGCCCACTAGTCATTAATTGAAATCTCACCCACTATCGGGGCAATTACAACATTTAATACTAATGTGGAGAAGCAGTTGGGATCTTTGTCAGAAGAGATCGTGTGTCCATGTTCTGACAACCTGACAATCACCCCACATTTAATCCTGTTATGATTCGGTTCCTTTGATATCCAATCGAGCTCAGCCACCATTCTTATTTATGGCGGTCACCGACTATCCACTTGGACCGTCCTGTTGATGTGTGGTCGTGTAGGCGTACCCTTGGGTTCTGCCTCGTCATCTTGTGCAAGTAATGGAGTTGTTGCGCACCCATATTTGTAAAGTCTTGCACACGGCTACGCACTGAAGGTTGCACAAAGAGTTGGTTGCGCAGTGCAGCCGCGAGCTTGTGAAGGGCGTTGAGGGTAGTTTTATGTGGAAATGCACAAGGCCCAATCTCCTTCTGCGCCAAGTCTCTTCTGATGGTCTTCATAGTCTGTGCCTTATTTGGAACCTGTGTTGGTTTGCGAAGAGAATGCTGTGCAGTTTGAGATTGTAGTTTGCATTTTACAACGGCATAGATGGGAACTTTGTTGTTTGGCTCGAGACTTCATCATTTGAATGCTAGGAAGGTCTTTGAATAAGAGTACGCAAGAAGATGGGAGATCTTAAGTGCGCCCTTCATGATTAGGTACCGCTCACGCACACTTTTCTCTTTTGTTGCTTGAAGTCAGGGAGGCCTGCGCGCTTTGACTTGCACGCTGTGATGGTGCAATGAAGGATCTTTTCATGGGACGTGCATTAGGGGCTCCTTGTGGGCATGGATCAATACTCAGTTGATGAGTGGACCCGAGCTGATTGTTGAGTGAGGGCATAGATAGGAAGTGTCTGCGTGCAAACTCGTTTTTGGGAACTTAATCACTGCGCAAGCGCATGACTATTTATGCAGTCCCTTTGAGTTCAACACCTGCTGAAGGGGTGACTTGGAAAGTTAACAGGTACCATCACAAATTGTAACTTGAATTGTGTTTCATGTGGTATTATCTCTTCTACCATATCATTGCCCTTCCACCTCCTGTAACATCTCTCAATGGTAATGTTTACACGCTGATAGCGAAGCTATTGACATGCGTACATCGTCCAATTTACCATGTTTGTGGGTCCATAATCCCTTTGCCACATGTTTAAGTTGGAAACATAGATTGTATCTCTTTGCTAGAGGAAGAAGACAACAAATGATTAAGCGAATTGCACACCTCATAAAATAAAAGCATCATGAGATAATTAGGTAAAGGGAAAGGTACTTTTATAGAAAACCTGCCAGACGAGACACCAATTTGGTGTATGAGACCCCCCTTGTGTAAGCCAACAACGGGTTTGATTTTCCATTTACCTTATATATTATTCAATGAGGTGTACAGACTCTAGGCCCCTTTGCATTCGAAATTGTGCCTCCTCTAGAATACACAAACCTGTTGTCACCAACACACCCAAATCCTCAAAGAATTTGGGGCCACTGCTTTAAAAATTTGAAATCTTAAAATTATGGGAAATTAATGCTTGATTTATGATTTTTCATGGTGACTTTGGGTTAAGTTTAGAGTTTACCTCCTTTGAATTTAATTTGGCTGGTCTTTTAGGCTTTAATATTTTTCTTGTTCCTGTGGTTTCCTTAGATTCTATTATGCTCTTAGGATTTTCGAATCTTTTCTCAGATAAGCGAGATCATGACACTTATTTCAATCTCGTGTTTGATTTGTTCGTGGTCTTTGTTTTGAAGATTTTATTTTCTCTCTATTTTCGTTTTCCTTGGGTTAATGAGCACTTGCCTCATGTTGCAATCTTGTTTCATGGGGCGTGTTAGGGATCATCTTGCTGATTATTGTGTCGTTGAGGAGAAGGCGACACTTGTCACCTTCTTGTTAACTATCCCCTTCTCATTTTATTTTTGTTCTCTCGGGTTACCTTTTTTACACTCGTGTTCCTCTGTGCGACAAGGTTGTGCCATGTGTTTTATTTTTGTTCACTTTTCCTTGTGTTTTGGGGCTTGGTTTTGGTTTTCATTTTTTAAAATTATACACGAGTTCACTATGATCCGACTAGTGTCGTTTTCTCTATTTATGTTGGCAAGTGTTCTTTCTTTGGTTTCTTGGTTTAGGTAGGTCCCTTGAGTTCACGAGTTTGTGTTAGGTGTCATCATCTTGTGGCGCTTGGAGTGCTTTGCTCTCATTTTGTTTCTCTGTCTATGGTTTGTGAAACGAGATCAAGCCACATGCTGTTTTCTCGGTTGATCTTAGAGTCATCGTTTTTATTGATAAGCATATATATACCTAATTGATTTAAAATTAAAATCATGATAAAGGATCTCGGGTGAGGTATTTGGAATAACGCCAAGGATAATGATTTCAAAGTATTAAATGCCGAGTTGATGATTTCTTTGAGGGAAAATTCGTGGATTGATTATAAGCATGGAAGCCATTATTGCTTTCCTCATTATGTTATGCATGATTATAAGGGGATTGCTTTGTGTTTCATTGGTATTTTCTTGTATGTTATTGAGAGAAGTAATTTGTCGAGTTTCTTTATCAACGTTCATCCAAGAATGGTGCCAGAAAGGTTCGACAACTAGTGGATAAAGAGCTCAAGGGCACAATTTTTACTTCCCAACATTGTAGTTTGTGGGAACTATAATGAATATTTTTTTACTTGGAGATGTGAAAAATCCTAGTGATAATATGGAGTATTTTGATGAACAAGTAGACGAAATGTGGAAGATTAGAGCTTCGTTTCTATGTAGGGTGGCTGCCAAACCAGAGGTTTTGCCATGCCCACCACTTAGAATAGATGTGTGCCAACATTGCGAGCAAATAAATGGAAATCTATATGCATTGAGTGGTGAGATTGTAGTGGACTTAAAAGGTTTTGCAATTTGACAGATGTTGAAGCTACCAAAACATGATTTCAATTATAATGTTGATTGGATTATCGAGTGTTGCACACAAAACAATTTGTATGAAGCTTTGAAAGACGGACCGATAATCCCAAAGCATGAAAGAACAAAGCGGACCCAAATTCTTATCATGCCCATTTATTCAGGGCTCCAATCAAGGATGCCATGGTTCTGCTGAATTGTGGAAAGGATAAAATAGAGCTTGTGGATGTGTTGTGGATTTTGTTGTTACATGATGTCTTGGAGAAGGGGAAATCAAGTAACTGGGGTGAGTTAATTTCATTTAATCTTGTCAAGTAGTTTCAACATTGTAAGTTAGGACGGAATTTCTTCATAGCTTCTTATTTTATATTATTGCATTTGTTTTTCCTTGAATTTCAATCCCTCTTTGTTTCCTCAATGGACACCACATCACCAACATCCGATCCATGTAGTGTGCAATCTTTTGTATAGGTGCATGCTTTTTGACTCGTATACTTTGCTTTGTAACTTTTTCATACCCAAGTTTTGTACTGAAATTTATGATGTTGAATGTGCTGGAATTTATAGGCCTTTGATGGAGTCATTAAAGTTCATAGAGAGCTGGTTTTTCTAAAGTCAAGATGACATAATTAGGGTTGATGGGGATTTAATTACACCTCACAAACTTCCATTTTATGCCCTAACCATCTTGCTATGATGGACATTTGTTAGTAGATATCTAATGGTGTTGTGAGAGTTTTGAGACACAGTAATTTGGAAAAGTTCCCTAAGTTTCCCATTTTCGTATGTCGTCAAATGTTATACTAATTTCATGTTGTAGAGGCTAAAGGGAATGAAGTCCATGCCTACAAGCTTAATTGATTTGGTTCCCATGATCCAAGAGATGACACCCTAAGTGAGAATCTAGATGTGTTGAATGCATGTGCGAAAACTATATGAAACAATATTTAGAGAATCAGAAGAGAGAAAATATTAGAGCATAAAGTTTTATTAATTTGTGCACCCTGTATGTGGTATACTCGTGAGAAAGATGTATGGCCGTCTATCTTGTACTTTGATTGCTGTCTAAAGCTACAAATGTGTACCTATATTACAGAGCTGCAGGGTCATAAATAACTTATGCGAAATTTGTAATGGTTGAGCGTCCGAGCGAAACTCATTGCGGGTTGTTGCATTGCTAAAGGGGGCGTTGCCCCTCAATCCTGCAAGGCTATGCCCTTGATTCATTTTGGGGGCTCTGCCCCTATTAGAATGGAGGCAACAGTGTCGTTGGCACTTGGTGGTACCGCATAGTGTGAGTTAGCCTTAGCGGTGTGGCATGTAGGTGTGTAAGATCCCAAGGAAGCCATCTATGAAGTCACATAAGGTTCGGTGTGCACATGGATAGCACTGTGTCCGATCTACTTAGATTGCAATGCGCCAATGTAGTAGTATGTGCGACGTTAGTTGGTGATGGATTAGTGATCTTGGAAGTACTGCAAACCTATAGATGTTGTTCTGGAGTTCTGCAGACTGCTGAACATGACCTGCAAGTACTGCAAGCTGTGAAAATGGGCTTGGCAGTATCACTAGAACCACTTTTGGAGAATCCTCCTGGATCATTAACGAAACAAATTATTGGTGATAGGATCCCTTGAAAAGGGTTTTATAGATATTTGGAAACTTTTAAGGCTAATTTGGAATATGTGCATGAAGATTGTCTAGATCATGATTACAACTGTGATGCGGTCGATTCTGGAGAAGTAATTAAAAAGTTGCTTAACGCTGGGAAATTGGTTAAGCTTCACAAGCATATTGCTTGGGGTGATGATATCCAGGATTCAAATTTTCCAAGTCAGATTATAAAACGGACACAGAAACACAAGGGATTCTTCCTTATGGTATTAGGTTGATGATGAGATGTGTCGTTTGGTACCCAAAGAATCTTGTAATTTTCCCTTTTCTCCTCTATCTCACACCATTGCTGGAAAATCTCAGGTAATTGTGTTAGGTGAAGAAGATATTGTTATTTATGAGAAAGTACCAATAGTTGCACCTTCGGAGGAGAGTGTTTTATAGAAAAGAATGGTTACTACAGGACATTTGAGGAATGTGTTGACGAAAGGCAGTGTTCTGATGAAGTACAAAAAAATGTTGCATTGTTTCCCCTTTAGATAGCCTATTCTTTCAATGTGATGGGTATGTGTCGGTCTCTTTTGCCTACCCCTAGCTTTGCCAAAATTCAAATTTATTCATATATATTAAATCAAGGTGTACCACATGTTCCTACTGGGACATCATCTCGTTTGGGTGACTGATGAAATTGGAGGGAGCAACTTGAGGTAGAAAGCCAGGATAAGAAAAATGTTGATATGACTGATGTTGAAGAACCTGAGTTTATCCTAAAGTATGAGGATAGAAAGAACAAGAGGGTAATAAAACAGAAAAGGAAAAAATGTGAAGAGGATATCACTGTGACTAAAGAGAAGACTATTGCAGACGTCTCCCATTCTAAGAAGACTCTGTGTCCATAATTAAAATCCTCAGTGCTTATGCACAGGAAGCAATACAAGATGAGAAGCCTGAGTATATCAAGGAGATTCATAATTTGAAACAGATTTCAAGGAACTACAAAAGCAGTCTCTTGATATGGTCTGAGTCAAGGGACCTGTGTGAAAGGTGCTTTGGAGATGGAAGAGGCACTAAATTCATTATTTGTTATATTTTTCTGCAGTTGCATGAAAAGTTGCTCCACGTTGAGCAAGCACAAAAACAGATTGAAGTCAAGATTAAAAAATTAATAGAGGTTATTATCATAGTTAGTCTCATTGAAGAAACGAAAAAGCAGTTGGGCCTTGGTGCAACTTACTACCGTGGGTAAATGGTTGGGGGATATTAGAGTCTTGTTAAGTGCTTTTTCTTGAGAAAGTTAATTTCCTGTTTTCTATATTTCTGATATCAAAGGTTAAGGGAACAGCTGGGAAATGGTTGTCTGCAGAAGATTTCGAAGAGTTTGTTTCCACCACTATCAAAGCCCCCAAACAAGAGGTAATTGATCTGAAGGATTTAACCAAGAATATCCATAATGATTATGCCGTTGGGCGTGCAAAGAGCCTGGAATGAACCAGAGTGATAACAGAGGAGGTGAATTGAGTTGTTCAGGAATACAAAACGAATTGGTAGTACTTGAGAAGAAATTGGGAAAACCGTGCTTATTGATTTGTCGTATGTGACATTTGTGTTTGATTCTTGTGAAGTCTTGGCAAAAGAAAAATCTAAATGCTAAGAAAAGCCAATCTTTAATTAGTTTTGCTAAGAGCATTTGTCTATGTGTTATGTTGTCTTTTCGGTTGTCTAGGTAGTCGGAACGGTTTGTGTTTCATGTTGCAATTTATTTATATCATGTTGAACTCTGAAGTAAGGGTTGACATTTTTTTGTGAAAAACTATGTTTAAATTGTGATCCACAGGAAACTTGAAGGTTAGTGGTTTTTTGATTACAAAAGTTCAATTTTCTGTTACCTGTCATTTTGAGCAATTCATTTGATATCAATGCTTATGTACATTTGATATGGGCTCATGCCGTTTTGGATGTACATGCTTGTTGTTAAATATAATTATTAAGTTGAGTTTTAATATTGGGTTTTTGTTTGTGCTTATACTATTTGGAAATTTGAATAACTAAATTCACCTATAAGAATGTGAAATTTTGAGGATCATTTGGGTGCACACTGTTTATCTTGATGAATGAACAATTAGTATTTTGACACCCTTATTCATAGATTTGGGCCGCTGTTTTTTCTATTTAGAAGGGTTCATGTTAAAACGTTATGAGAGTTGTGCTCCGAAGTTTGGAATTGCTTCTTTCTTGTAATTCTTTGTGGGCAATAGTTTGTTAATTGGGTTTCTTGATCTTTCCAAGTTAGTTTAGCATTTATTCATAAAAAACTCAAAACTAATTAAAATATGTTTAGTTTTTGTGTTTATATTAAATTCATTTTAGTTTTATTTTATTTGTTGTTTTTTGGTACCTCAGTAGGTTTAGGTAACCCATATCAGAGTTAGTTTTGATAGGCCCAAAACATGAGGGTTTTATACTCCTGACTCCTGACTATGTCCATGTCAAAACACAATGAAAAAGGCTTCACTGTAAGGTCCACTTAAGCTATACACAAGCCTTTGCTATAAGGACAAAAGTGGCCTAGATTTACCAGAGTTAGTTTCGATAGGCCCGAAACACGAGGGTTTTATACTCCTGACTCCTGAGTCCTGACTATGTCCATGTCAAAACATGATGAAAAAGGCTTCACTGTAAGGTCCGCTTAAGTTATACATAAGCCTTTGCCATAAGGACATAAATGGCCTAGATTAAGCGAACAGTGTTACAAATTTTGTTCCCTCACCTACCAATATGAGTCTTTCACATGGAGTATGCATTTTCAATATGGGTGTTATTTGGTCATGTGACCTGGCAGCTTATTATCATAATTGCTTTCAGTCCCATTGCCTCTTTAGGTGGGGAAGTTTGAAGATATATAGTTAATTTGATATTTCATGTTTGAGATTTGACTATTAATTATCTTCTTGCACATTGGCAAACTTTATGCATTTTCTTCTAGTCAAAAGAACAATTTAATTTTTGATATTAGGCAAAGTTGCAAACGCCTTTGTCCCGGGAGCTATGAACCTGCTTTTATCTTACATTTGAAATTCATCTTACTTCTGCTACAGACTCCTATTGTATCTAGCCCTTCATCCCATTTTCCCCACAATTTGGACCTGAGGGGGTAGCCATGGGGATTGAACCGGGGACCTTGATGTTATTGAGGCAGCGTTTTACTGTTGTGCCTCGATAATTTAATTGAAAACACTATAAGAACTAATTCAACAGTGACTTACAAACATCCAATATATTTGAAGGTCTTGTAGGGATTCCCTATCATATGGAGTGGCTAGAGGTAACTCCTTTGGGGAAAATAATAAGGCAAGTGATGCTAGCATTCAAAAGATCTCTGAAATTTTCTCTAGTATTGCGATACTATCAAATTTAGGAGCAAGACAAAAAGTATTTGGTATTTACAACTTGTGTGATTTGTAAACCCTTAAGTTCATTTGCTTAATGGAATTTGCAGAATCACAATACAATGTCCTACTTGAATTGTATTCCAAATTGACAGATTTAAATACTTTAAGAACTTAGAATTAGTGTAGTGTGTTGTTGGAAATATAAACAATAATTGCAGTTCTTAAACATGAATGTAAACACCATGAACAAAAAACAAGAACCAAGACTTTTAACCTGGAAACCCTAGTGTGGGGAAAACCAATGGGAAGTGGAGTAGCTCAGTTTTCTAGTGTTCTTATGGCCAAGGGCAGTTTAAAAAGATATCAAAAGAACAAATACAACAAATGTTGTTGTTTGCTCACTCAGCTCACTCTGCTTCTCTTTGCACCTTTCTTCGTCCTTCTACAACCAATAGAACACCAACTCTTATCTCTCACATACTCATTCTCACATATGGAATTATGCCCCAAGATTGTCCTTTTGTGCACTGAAGGTCTTCCAAATGACTCAGAACTAAAGAGACACTGTCATTTTGCCAATAACTATTTAAATCACTTGGGCAAAACTGCCACTTTAAGTAGATTGACAATTTCGTAACCGTCATGGTGGTTACGTAAATGCCCCTGAGTTAACTGACGGTTACAAAACTGCCACTTGCAGAGACCGATGGGTACACAATTTTCCCTTGAGGGAACCAATGATTATGCAAATGCCCCTGCACATATTGGTGGGTTCATCACCATATAAGAAATACTCTTTTTGAGCCTTGTTTTTGGCTGAAACCAGTAGTTCTTTGGTTAGATGGTGAAGAGGTTTGTTTTTCCTGATCCCTATGGATTATACCTCCCTTCTTGGAGGATTTGGTCCCACAAAAGCTTAGTGGCCAAGGGGATGTGGGAAGAGCTCTCCCACTTTCTCCGTGAGGTACCATCTTGCCTGCCTTTGATGCCGACCTGCCAAAATTCTTGTGGCCCTCCTCATATCTCTCTAACTTTCCATTGCAAGGCTACATTCTCCAACTCCCCTTATGCCTCTAAGACGAAGTCTTCTATAGAGGGTGGCAGTTGTCCTTCCTCTTCCTCATCCAACATGGATGCCTCATATAGGTACAAGTTTTCGCAATATACTTTTTGAGTACATCCTCATGAATGGGGGTAGATCAAGCCTGAAATCATTATGTCCAATCTGCTCCAAGATAGTGAATGGTCCATACCTTAGAGGTTTAAGCTTCCTAGCTTGTCCTTGCTCAAATACAACCATATTCTGTCTCCTTTGAGCATATGCTCCTTTGGTGTTTATTATTTCCAGCCTTGTAGTTTGCTTGAGACCTCTCTAATTGTTCTTTCACTTAGACACGGATTTTCCTAATTCTCTCAATGAATCTTGCAGCTCTAGTCACCTTTGAATCTAACTCTTCTCCTTCTCTTTGCTGTCCCATTGCAGCATCAAGCGGGTTATTAGGAAAATAACCCAAACATGCTTCAAAAGGCGTCTTGTTATTGATGTATGTACTCCCTTGTTGTATTAAGGTTGGATATATGCCAAAGACTCTTTCCAAGTCCTTGGATACTTCTTGTTGTATACCCTTATTAGCTGTACTGGAGGTCTATTTACAACTTTTGTTTGTCCATCGGTTTGAGGATGGAAGGCTGTACTTCAATGGAGTATGTCTAAATGAAAACACAATAGTATATTTCCCAACAAATAATCTTTTCATTTTTTAATTGCTTGAACTAGTGCATACATTTCCTTATCATGTACATGATTCCCTCTTACTGCAGAAGAAAATACCTTTAAATGCTAAAAAGTTGGCGTGCGTCCTTGTAACAAAAATGCTTCCACAGCATACTCACATCTGTTTAAACTTAAAATGGCTGCTGCAAAATGAGAAAGAGCCAGCATTGGTGCTTGGCTGATTTTATATTTCAAAGAATCAAAAGTACTATCGTGTTCTTTACCCAATGAAAATGCTTACCATTTGTTGCAATAGTATGTAGAGGTATTGCAATGGTGGAGAAAGTTGCAATAAGCTTCCATATGTACTGGACTGCTCCAAGAAAACTTCTGGTCTCCGTGGCCTTAAATTTCGCTGGATCCACTCTCAGTTTTCCTTTTATAACCATGGCCCAAGTAGAATAGTGATTGTTTTAGAGAAACTCACATTTCTTCATATTGCATAAAAGTTGTTTTTCATTCAACATTTGCAAGACTTGATTCATATAAGTTAGATGTTTTTCCCATGCAGTATTGAAAACCAAAATATCATCTAGATACACTATGACACATGTATTTATGAAAGGTCTCAATACATCATTCATCAATCTCATAAATGTAGCAGGTGCATTACATAAACGAAATGGAAGTACCAAACATTTGTACAAACCTTGCTTTGTCTTGAAATCTGTCTTACACACATTCTCCTTTTGCATACGAACTTGTTGGTTCTCAGATTTGAGATCGAACTTTTTGAAGTATTTGGCGTGTTGAAGTTGGTCCAACAAGTCATCAATTCATGGGAATGGATATTTATTCTTGATGGTGATATTGTTCATGGCTCTATAATTCTCCAAGAGCCGTCTTTTTGTACCATCACAATAGCTCCTTGGTGAAGTACTTGGAGTATGACCTCTTGCTCTAACAACTCTTGAAGTTGTTTCTTCACTTCATTGTTCTCTAAAAGTGATTGCCCTTACAAACCAATGTTAGGTACAGGGGATTTGGGCAACAATTGAATCCCATATTCTTCTTCCCTTTTTGGAGTTTGGAATGCTTCTTGAAAAAAATGTAACAATTCATCCAAATATTTCAATCCCTTATTAGCACAATCAATTTCAAAAATTTCTAGCCCATCCTTTTGCTTATATTTCAAAAGAAGTAAATGAATTGCTTATTTGCTTGAATGTGTCTTTTTGCTTGGTTGACACTTACCATGGCAAGCTTGGGCTTGCTTTGATACGCTTTGATGATAACTGAGCCCATACTTGATCCATTTGTATGTGTTAGCCCTCCTTAAAATAACATCCCTAAGATACAAGTAAGGACTCTCAAACACCACATCAAATATACCACAAGGAATTAGCTTCTATCTCATTAACATAATGTAGGTTAGTACTAAATTTGAATTTACATTTCTTAGTCACTTAAATCTTTATACCCCTTTTTACCCAACCCAAAAGATATGTTTGAGGATGATCATAAATTTGCAAACCAAGCTTCTTAACATCTTCATTTGAAATCAAATTAGATTGTGAGCCAATATCAAAAAGTGCATTTACCTTGGTTTTCTTGATTTGGATAATGATTTGGAATATCTTGCTTATTTATTCTCTTTCATATTCCTTTCTAGTCATGTTGGTAGCAGTGCAATCCAACTTCTCATCTATATCGGATTTGTCCTCTATCCCCACCTATAATTACTCTTTCAAAGATGCCATAGATTTATCAGAGTCTTCCTTGGAATGATTCTTGGGATACAATTATGGATGCAACTTCCATTAGTGCATTAGGATGTCCATCTAGAACACATTGACTACAATGGTTCTTTGTATCTTTACAAACATGTGAAGCGTTGGCATTTTTTTTTAACTTTTCCACTTACCTTTTTTGTAGGCTTTGGATCACTGACATTTCTACTTGAATTGATTTGTTGTTTGATTTTGCTTTGAAGATTCTCCCTCTTCTTGCCTCTTTTCTTCCTCTGTTAGCAAATGATTGTTGAAAGAATAAAGAGAAATAAAAGGCATACAACACACACACTTGTATGTTCTTTTTTTTATTAAGTAGAAAGTGGTTACATTTAGTTGGGAAGGTTTTATAATTGCCCATTAGTTAAGCATTAACTAATAGTTAATAACTTTAACACCTCCCTTAATGATTACACTGGAGACTATTTCAAGTTTGTCTTAAAATTTTACAAACACAATGGGACCAAAGAGTTTAGTCATTACATTTACAGACTGTTCCAAAGATATCGACATGAATTCTACAGTCCTTTGACATTTTGCTGGTGTCCAATGTAGGGATTTCGGTGTAGACAAAAAACCGAAAAGGATAGCCAAAAACAAAACAAAGATCTGGCCGTGTGGACATAAGATTGTATTAAGTTGTCTACCAATCTACTGTAAGGTGATTTATTGACCGGTGATGAATCATCATTGGCTTAGGGACCCTACTTAAGTCTGTACAGGGACTTAATCATCATGCAAACCAAATGATCATGACCAAAAACCTGAAAACCTTCAAGAAGCACCATGTAGACCTCCTCGTCCATATCTCCGAAGAGAAGCAATTGAAATGTGACCATCTTTGTAGTAACAGTGGAAGTAAAAACCAACTTTGCAGTAATAGTGGGAGTAAAAACGAACTCTACAATAGAAGAAAAAACCATTTCCTTATCTATTTCTTCATGTTGGGAAAATCCTTTTGCAATAAGACGAGTCTTTTACTTGTTCAAAGTAAAAATTTTGTCCACCCATTTGCAACCAATGGGTTGTGTAATCCACTGTTCAGGTACCATACAAATGTTAGAAGTAGGAACAAAATGACCATGCTCTGTTGAAGTAACAACTTTGTTTCCAGTCCTTTGAGCCAATCTTTGTGACTTAGGCATATCATCCTCTTTCACAATTACTCATGCATTTGATTGAGATGGAAGAATTGTATCCTCCTGCACATCCTCTATAGTGGATTTTCCCTCCACAACTAGTGCATGTAAATTGACTAGAGCAAGGTCAATAAGCCTATGAGAAATTTTCATCCTTCAACACTTCATGTATGGTGGAGTCTCCCTCCACACGTGCATTTACGTTGACTGTGGTAGAGTCAACAAGCTTATACAAGCCACCTTGCCCGATACCTAGGTTAACAACTCCGTCATGTTTGACATCTAACACAATACACTTCTTCCTAGCGCAGTGTACAATAATGTTGGAGTTTTTTGTTAATTGATTAACAAAAGGGGTTTTTATTTAGGCTAAGAACATACCTAACATTCCTTACTATGATTGTTTTTGCATTATTCAATACTATGCGAACATCTCCTATCCCCTCAATTGCAAGTGACTCCCCATCGACGAATAAAATAAAATCAGAAATTCATGTACTTACAGTAAATGTGATGTATTAGTCTTTATGATACGTGAAATGTCTAGATGCATCATAATCAATGAACTAGTGATTGGTAGCACAATCATTTAAGTACGATGCCATGAGGGCATACTCTTCCTTATATTCCCATTCTTTTCTCCCATATTAGTTGCTTGACTGCTTTGTTGGGAAAGAGTACATTGTTGCTCTCGTCAGTTTTTTTTTTGAGATGCCTCACCTTATGACAATAAAAACACTTCTCTTGGTACTTAGAAGATAAATAAATAGGGATATGTTTCCACTTTCCTTTGTATTGAACAACTATTGCACTCTTTGCTTGTCCAATAGTGGACTCATTTTGTGTTTTTTATATTCGTTTTGTATTAAATAGAAACTAACCTAATCAAGTGTCAGTGTTTGGATTTCTGCCATCAAGTGTAGATCCTCCACGAAAGATTCATAGGTGGGTATCAAATTGTTCAGAATCAACGCCACCATATTATCATCATCCACCTTTTCTATTAATGACATCTAACTGGTTTTGGAGATCTTTCATCCAAAGGTGCTCTGACAGAGATTTATCCTTCGACATCATTGTAGAAAATAGCAGATTCTTTAGGTACAAAACCCGGTTTTTCTTTGAAGTTTGATATTTAATTTTCAAACTGGTCCACGAGACACTTGCCTCAGTGGCATTCTGGACTTTATTAATCATGTCATCCAACATAGATAACTTTAACAACAAGGCCTTCTTACGATGCTTGTCATAATCCACTAAGTTTGTAACCGGGCTTGCTTCGGTGCCAAGAATGGTTTTATCACAATCACAATATTCAACAATTGTTAACATCTTATGACTCCAAACACTATAATAATGGCCAATTAACTTCTGCGTATTTTGAATGTTAGCCATTTTATACACAATTTTTGACTTTGAATAGAGAAAAGTACAAGGCTGACCCAAAATTCAATGCAACATAAAAAGTACAGATTGCTGACTCTGAAATTAATTCAACAGGGAAAGTACAGTTGTCCAACCCATAAATTAATGCCATTAGAAAAAGATTTTTTCTTTGAATTTGCTTATAAATAGAACTTCAAAATTTTATTAGTAGCACAAGTGGTATTTGAATTTTCTTATAAATGGAACTTCAATAAATTTACTTAGAGCACAAGTGGTATATAATACTGTGCCCCTCTTGAACGGCGGGTATACGCTGTGCCCTTCTTGAACGTTGGGTTTTTTCTGTGCCCTTCTTGAACTGCGCCTTTTTCCTCTGCCATGATTTTTGCGAATTTTCAAATTGTGTTTCTGAATTTTGTTGTGATTTTTGCCAACTTCTCTGGGCGCACGATTTCTACTTAGGTTTTCCTCTTGACATTCCTTTTATGCCACAATTTTCTGTTATGTTCTTCACATTCTGCCCTTACGTTTTTTCGCCCTTCTGTTCGTGTTTCTTCTTCTCTGAGTTCTGGAATGTTTTCTCTCTCTGCGTTGTTCACGATTCCTAGCATCTGTAAGCAAGTATGATTGTTGAAAGAATGAATAGAAACTGGAAGGCACACAATTTAGCAAGTATGATTGTTGAAAGAATGAATAGAAACTAGAAGGCATGCTATTAATTGTGTGTGCATCCTTCATTTATTAATGCCATAAAGAAGTTAACATATAGTTGAGGTGGCACATATTGTTGAAAGAATGAATAGAAACTGGAAGGCACACAATTTAGCAAGTATGATTGTTGAAAGAATGAATAGAAACTAGAAGGCACACTATTAATTGTGTGTGCATCCTTCATTTATTAATGCCATAAACAAGTTGCATATAGTTGAGGTGGTTGGAAGTTACATCAAATAGTCTTATTGATATAGGATTAGTCATTAATATGTTAAATCAATATATTTAATACCCCCTCTTAATGACTAAATCGGAAACAACACTAAGTTTGTCTCAAAATTTTACAAACAAAATAGGAACAAAAGGTTTAGTCATTAGATTTGCAAGCTGCTCTGTAGAAGCACAAAAGTGAAATATCATTGGAACAAACTCACTGTCGAATGTAGTGATGATGGATCTTAATATGTTTGGTGTGTGCATGAAAGACATGATTCTTCACCAACTTCAATACAACTTGACAATCACAAAAAAGTGCATTAGGTGTAGATGGAAGCTGTAAATAAACTAGAATCCAATGTAGCCAAACTACGTCACAACTGTGACTCATTGCTGCCTCGTATTCTGCTTCGATGAAAGAGATAGCCACAATATACTGAAACTTGCTCTGCCATGAAACAACTCCTAAACCAAAGGAAAAGATATACTCAGTGGTAGACATATGAGTATCCACTAATCCTTTCCAATTAGAGTCTTTGTAACTTGCCATACTGAAATCTTATGCTGTTTGATATAGGATGCCAAAGTCAAGAGATCCTTTGACATATCTCAAAACACGTTTTGCTGTTGTCAAATGAATGAGCATCGGTCGAGACAAAAACCAAGAAAGATAGTTAATAGCAAAACATAGATTTTGTCATGTGGATGTAAGATATATCAAGCTGCCTACCAATTGTTTGTAGAGTGATTCATTGACCAATGATGAATCATCATACGCTGACAACTTCAACCCGACCTCCATAGTTGTAGAAGCATGATTACGATTTGTCATTCCAAACTTCTTCAAAAGAGTTGTGACATACTTGATCGGAGCTATGAAAATGAGATGGTTATGTTGCCATAATTCTATACTTAAGCAATAGTGTAGGAGGCTTAGATCAGTCTCGTCAAAAGTAGCACACAAATCTGATTTACAACGCTGAATTGTAGTGGCCCTACCACTTGTGATGACAATATCATCAATATAGACAATGAGTATTTCAATGTCATCATCATTGCTTTTGACATAAAGATTTGGATCAAAAAGACTCCTAAATCCAAAATCTTCTAAATGCTGATCAAATTTGATATGCCAAGCTGGTGGAGTTTGCTTAAGCCCGTATAACGACTTAATCAATCTGCAAACCAAATGATCACTACGAAAGACTCAAAAACATTTAGGCTGCACCATGTAGATCTCCTCATCTGAATCTCCATTCAGGGAAGCAATTTTGACATCCCTCTGAAACACTTTCCATCCAAATTGAGCTTCTATGGAGACAAGCAACCAAATTATGACCATCTTTGCAATGGGAGCAAAAGTCTCCTCGTAGTTTATTCCCTCCTATTGGGAAAAACCTTTCGCAACAAGACGGGCCTTGTACTTATCTAAAGTACCAATTCTGCGCTTTATTTTGTATACCCATTTGCAGCCAATGGGTTGTTTACCTGGAGGTAACTCCACCAATTTCTAGGTATTGTTTTTCTTCAAGGCATCATATTCTAATTGCATGGTAGTCTTCCATTCAAGTTTGCTTTTCGCTTCATAATACTTCTATGGTTCAAACATCGTGAAATGATCGGAAACATGAGCAAAATGAACACGCTCCTCAATTGAATCCACAACTTTCTTTTTTGTCCTCTGAGGTCGTGCATTTGATTGAGGAATTTCATCTTCGCACACATCCTATAGAGTGAAATGAAGCCACTTAGGCCTTCGTTGTACTCAAGAATCTTGTATTGGTTGAATATCAACATGAATGTTAGCCAACATAGGTTGGCATCATTGATATACTAGTGGAGTATTGGAAATATTAGCTATGGATTATTGCATTGGAATCTGTGACAAAGTATTTAATTATCTCGATCCCTCAGGTAACTCAGGTATCTGAGAGAGTGCTCGCTGGTCACAGCAAAAGGATTTTGTCTCTTCACATCAACATCTCGACTAACAATGATCATGTTAGTGGAAACATTAATAAGTCTATAGGCTTGAGATTGGTTATTGTAGCCAACAAAAAATCTCTAGCACTCTTGGAATCTAGTTTGCTTCTCTTTTTATTAGGAACTAGAGTATATGCAACATAACCAAAAACATGAAAATATGTTACCTTAAGTTTGATTCCAAACCATGATTCCTTAGGGTTAACGTCTTGCAAAGCTTTGCAAGGACTCCTATTTAGGATATATATTGGTGTGTTCATTGCTTCCTCCCAGTATTTGTATGACACACCCCTACTGTGCATCATGTACTGAGCCATCTCAAATAATAGTGCGATTACGCCTCTCAACAACCACATTCTATTGTGGAGTGTATGGGGTTGTCGACTGTCAATGAATTCCTTGCTGTAGTAATTTTGAAATTGCTTGGAAGTAAATTCACTCTCATTGTTAGATATAAGAGTCTTGATCCATCGACTTGTCTGGTTTTCCACCAATGCTTTGAACTTCACGAACTCAACAAAACTGTTAGATGTCTTTTTCAAGTAGACCGACATCTTCTTGGAGAAATTATCCATCAAAAATAGAAAATACATCGCTCTGAGGGCTGTAGACGATTTCCAAGATGGCTCCCAAAGATGTGCATGAACAAGATCTAAGATCCCTTTTGCTCCCTAGGCACCTTCAGTGGGAAATGGTTTTCGCTTCTGCTTGCTAGCCAAACACCCTGCACATATATCTTGTTTTTCTTGGATAGTAGGCAACACAAGAACCATATTTGTTCTTCTAAGTTTGCTTAAGTACTGAAGGTTGAGATGTTGAAATCTCTCATGCCACACAATTGTGGTATTATCCTCCACAACTAATGCATGCAAGTTGATTGTCGTAGAATCAACAAGCCGATATAGGGCATATTTGTTCTTTTGAGTTTGGCTAAGTACTGAAGGTTGAGATGTCCAAATTTTTCATGCCACAGAATGGTGGTATTATCCTCCACAACTAATTGCATGCAAGTTGATTGTGGCAAGATGAACATGCTGATATGGGCCATTTTGCGCAATGCCTAGAGTTATTACTCTGTCAAGTTTTACATTGGACACAATACATTTCTTCCTCGAGAAATTTATTGAAATGTGAGGATTTTCAATTAATTGACTAATAGATAGGAGATTTTTATTCATTTTAGGGACATACCTAACATTTTTTTACTTTGAATTTTGTAGCATTATTCAATACAATGTGCATATCTCCTAGCCCTTCCATAGCATATGATTTTATATCACCTAATAAAACTAAATTAGAAAAACTTGCTTTTGCATTAAAGTTAACATACCAGTCATTACGACACGTGAAATATCTGGATGTGTGGGAATCAAAGAACCAACAATTGGTAGTACTTTCATCTAAGCATGATGCCATGAGAGCATATTCTATCATACTCAGTTTCAATTGCGGCCACATTCGCTTGCTCCATTGACTTTTTGTTATGTGAAAGATCATACTGTCGTTTTTGACAATCTCTCTTGACATGCCCAACCTTATGTCAATAATAACATTTCATGTTAGTTTTGGAAGTAGATGTAGATGCTTCGGGATTCCTTTTTCACTTCCCCTTCCATTGAGTAGCAAGTGCACTTTTTGTTTGTCCAGAAATGGACTCAACAAATTGTGTATGTCTGCGTTCTTTTTGCAACAAATGAGTACTAACCTAATCAAACGTCAGGTTGTAACCTAATCAAGCGTCAGGTTGTTATTTTCTGTCATCAAGTGTTGAGCCTCCACAAAAGATTCATAGGAAGATGTCAAACTGTTTAGAACCAGTGCCACCATATCATCATTATCCACCTTTTTGTTGATCGTTGACAATTGGTCTTGAAGGTCTTTCCTCTAAATTAGGTGTTTCGACAGAGACCCACACTCATTCATCTTTGTAGAGAAAAACATATTTTTCAGATACAAGACTTGGCTCTTCTCTGAAGTTTGGTATTTGTTTATTTAGATTGGTCCACAACATACTTTCTTGAGTGGCATTTCGGACCCCAGATTCACATCATCGAACACAAATAGTTTCAATAAAAGCAAGGCCTCCTTATGATGTTTTTTATAATCAACAAAGTTTGTAGTCGGTCTTGCTTCAACATCGAAAATTATTTTGTCACAATCATGATATTCCGCGATTGGCAAAATCTTACGACTCCAAACATTATAGTTTTAACTAGTTAAATTTTGCACTTTTGACAAAACTAGGTTTTGTATGTTGGCCATTTTATACACAAGTGAACAAATAAAGCACAATACAGGGCTGTCCTGAAAATCTATGCAACTACAATTTTTTGACCTGGCTGACCCGGAAACGAATGCAACTACATTTTTCTGATCCGGAAATTAATTTAACAAAAAAGTACAATTGTTTGACCCATAAATAAATGCAACAAAAAAAGTTTATAGCCCTGGAACTCAGCGTTTACTCTTTTTAAAGTTTTCCTTTTACCTAAAAACTAAACTCAACTCTAAACCTAAGAAGTTTCCAATGCTGTTATCAGGATATTACAGAATTTCTTGCTTCTTCTGGTACCAATTCTGCCCTATTAGCTTTTACCAGCTTTTTCCCTTGAAGTATTCTCCAGTGTTTCACCAATTTTGTTATATGGCTGTGCCTGCTTCTGCTACCCACGTTTAAAAAGATTCATAGCAGACATGTCTGATTCTTGGTGTTATGTAGCAGCCTATACATATTTGTGACAAGATTACATTTGGATTTTGTTTTTTCCATTTAGCCTTTATTAATATCTCTAAGAACTGATTGGTTGTTTTACAGATACGGATTGTTGAGGACTACTTTACAGGCACCTGCCATTGGTTGGATGATGTACAATGTTCTTGTTAGTAACCAGAAAAGCATTGAATCGCAATATAAGTCTCATGTCTATGCTGATTCCAAGAATGTGACACCATCCTTAGTTGAAAGCAGATATGCTTTGACAAGAAGGGAAGGTGCCCGTTACGCACCGGCAGCTTTCTTGACTGGTCTACTAGATCCTGTCCGGTCAAGAGAGGAATTTTTGGCATTATTTGCCGACTTAGAAAGCAAGGTTCCTGTTTTTGTTATATCAACAAAGGACTCCCCAAAGCGATCTAAAGCTGAGATGGAGGCTCTTAAAGGTGCGAAGGGGGTTACCAAATTTGTTGAAGTACCAGGTGCTCTTCTTCCACAAGAGGAATACCCATGCTCGGTTTCAGATGAACTATTTGAATTTATAAAAGAACTGTAAGTAAAAGCTTCGATGTTTTAGTATGTGATTCTTCACAAACTGGCATACTTTTTTTATTATCTATTACATTATTCACTTGAAAGTTGAAAGAAAGGAAAATATGTACATTGAGATTAGGTCAAAACAGCTCAAGAGTGGCAGAGATCATGCATTTCAAATCGTGTATGGCATTGAGTCTGGTATAACATTAAATTACTTCAGCTTGAAGGGCTTCTTTCTTGACCTCTTAATCAGGCTTGGCAGAACTTATGCTTTCCTCTCGTATGCAGAGAAATATATTTTATGCTTTAATTCATTCTGAGATGTTTCATTTTTTTTTTCAAAGAAATTACCCCATTATGTTTTCTTTGGTCCAAGTTAAATAGTTTTAATGTCAATAGAAATCACTGATTATGTTGTGCAAAATAAGGATCCGAAGAATTATATCTTAATTTCATTTATCAGGTTGTATAGATATGATATGATGATAAATTCCGTCAATCAAAGGCATCAATTACTAGCAGTAAACCCAATTACATCCTCCACAAAACTTTTAGAGAATATCAGTGAAAGTGAAAGTGCGATTGGTGTCATCAGGCAATGGGGCGCCTTACTGCAGAGTGGGGATTTGAAATTAGGTCTCCTGCATATGAGTGTACTGCATTTGCCATTACACCACAACCCTTTGGACACGAATTTTTTTAATCAGCAAAAGGGAATGGTATTATATCACTATTATGAAAAACTACAAAAATCATCGACATTGATTCAGTTTGCTACCATTTCCTGGACCAACTAAAATATGATCCAAATATCCATGATATCCTTAACTTGTCGAGCCATACCAGAGTAACTGTGGCAAAACATGTAAACAATTTCATAGGCAGTAGGCACAATATAAGTGTATTGATCATCATAAAATATCGGGAGATAACTTAGAACTGTAGCAGCTAGCCTGAAAAAGACGTATACGGTAAAAAAATTAGGTACTCAGTTACTTGGCTGCTGCAAAACGAGTGCATCTTCAGTTTCAACTGTATGCAAAAGAATCTAAAAGTTAAAGCATATGATACTTAACTCCAATCAGAATGATTGATGTCCAAATATGCTTCAAAAAATTCATTTGTTACAACTTAAGATTATAAATGTGGCTATATTGTATGACACAATTTAGATCACTATAACTGGTGAGTACTCCCAAAGGAGGATTTTTTTTTTTAACCGTAGAGTAATCGACATGGGTGGTCGATTAACCAAAAATAACCGACAAAGTAAAAAAATACTTAAATTTATAAAAAAACCATAAATTTTATAAAAATTATAGTTGTAAAATGTATCAAATGAGTTTGTAAAATGTTGGGAAAGAGTTCTATTAGATTTGAATATAAATAAAGTACAAAATCGCATATTATGCACATACAATTGTGAGACTGTCAAGTTGTCACAACAAACTGATACAATGATACTTATACAAGAATCTACAAGTACAAATTACAAAAATCTAAAATTTTCTCTTCTCTACTCTCTGAGAAACTAAGGGAGACTCAAAAAATATAGTCCTCCCACTCGGTTGTGCCTCCTCGCTTTGCCTAGAATGTTGCATCTGTGTTCATGTCTACATGTTTACCTTTGCCTTTGCGTCATCTTCAAGGATGTCCTCCAATTCAATTTTTCCTCCTGTTGTAGTTGCACCCTTCGTAACTTGCCTCTCGAAATTAACAATCTCTTCTTATGTGAACATGGGGCCGTCATCCCCCTGTGCAATAAAATCATTGTAGGAATCGATCTCATCTAGATCGATAGGGTCATGTGATGTGTTCTCCAACTTTTTTGTGCGAAGTTGAAGGTTGTATTGCATAAAAAAACAAGTCATTGAGGTGGCGTTGATTCAATTTGTTACGTTTTTTTGTGTGAATGGTGTTGAACAAATCCCAGTTGTACTCACATCCAAAAGTGCTACAAGGTTAGGATAAAATGCGGAGGACTGGTGTTTAAATATTTGGGGTATTCCCATCCCAATCTTTCCACCATGATCTTGTAAACAAGATATTCAAAAGTTTATAAGTAATTAATAATTGTAAATTTGTAACTGGTAAGGTACAAATAAAGACCATTTTCTATTATTTTTTGACTGTTTGCGTTTTTCTCGGATAACTAATGCTGAAGAAAGAACCTCTCTTTAACCAGCTTGTAGTTTTGCAATATTGAAATAATGAGGTTATTTGCTTCAACGTCAGGTGTCATACTCTCAATGCATGTTGAGAGCCCCTCCATAACATCTCCATTAACATTCATGAAGCTATCTAAGTAGAAAAATTTGGGGTTAAGGTAGACCACGTTGCATGGATGGGTTGGTGGAGTTGATTGTTACACCTTCGATCAATCAACTCTCAGATGAGATCAAATCTGACATGACTCCCGTATAATAGTTTTGGATGGTTTCTTTGGCCCTATGCATGGCCTCATAAATGTAACCCATTGGGTTTTGCTCTCCATCCACTAAATGCAAAACCCTCACCAAAAGTTTTGACAACGACAAAGTTACAAACAAATTGAAGTTACAAACTTTTAAATAAAATAAATACTTTAAGTTCGAAAAATTAAAAATAAGAGAATCGATTTGAAATTTAAATTTAAAATTTTCAAGTTACTTTGACGATCTCTGTAGCTATTTTTTAAAAGGCTTCACTGAAAGCTGTCTTTCCAACCTTGATTCCAACTTTATTTGAATATGATGAGTCCATTTATGCTTGACTCACAAATATTTGTTTCAAAGAAGTCAACAAACTACAAATACTTTGCAACGTAATAAGACCTCTGATTAAACGAGATTTTTTTTCTTTGGTGTGCTCTCTTGTCAAGTTGATAACCCAAGGGTGATTATATATATATTTTGTGAGGTCTCTGGGTTCTACAATCGATCACATCCAATTAAGTTTGCCTATGTCTTCCAAAAAAAGGTCAAGACAATGGGCCACACAAGGGGTCCAAAAGAGTGATGAATGTCTGTAATTGAAAAGTCTCTTAGCGGCCACATATGCTGCGGCATTGTTTGTGATAACTTGGACAATTTTCTCGATGCCCACCTAAAACACCCTGCTTGAGTATCAAGCTCAAAGTTTTTGCATTTTTTATTTTGCTATATGCATTAATGGACTTAAAAAATACTATCTCTAACCATTTGAAGTCAAAAAAATTGATGAAGGTACAGTGCTTTCTATCAATACATCCATCTGAAAGAATGGTGCATTTGAAAGTTCGTCACAACCTCTTTTGATCTTTCACAATTCTTTTTATATCTTCAACTACATTCTGGAACAACTTACCACTTAAGTCTCTTGGAGAGGTGTTTTTATCTTTTTCTTGCAACTGTCAATGCTATCATCGTATATTCTTAGTATGTGTTCCTCATCACATTGAAGGGATGGTTGTTGAAGTACTAAAAAATTGCACATGCTTTATCTGCTTCCACATGCACCTTCTTGTTCCATCATGTTCTTTGTAGCGAAGGTTGTATCTCAGGTGTGTTTCTAGGTACAAAAAAATTGTGTATCTGGATCGAACTTTGATGAAGTTGATGTGCTTAGACGCTTGCATGGACCATGAGTAGAGTCCACAATTTCTATCATAGCAACATTTTATTCTTTTGTCGATGTGGGAGCAATGGTGGTTGTTATGACTGCTTGCACCTCGCCTTTAATTTTTTCTCGTCCAACAATGCAAGCTTTGTAACAATCTTTTGTTTTACCTCTTTTGTTATATTGAGACAAGGAGTGATATCATGAGAAGGAATGCATGAAAGCTGGTACTTGAAACGATTAATGTTCCATGGTTTTTTTTGAACAAAACAAACAAATGTAGTCGACTGGGATGATCCATTCTAAATAACAATGCGAGCATTAGGAGGTGCTGATTGACTATCATTGATTGAATTTGACTTTGATGCACTATCAGATGCCATTGTTTGCTAACGACAATCCTACAAACATGTTCAAAATAACATCAAAAAAATAAAAATATTTAACACATTAAAATACAACACTTAAAAAAATACTTTTACATTATAAACTTGTAAATTTAAACATCTTGATGTAACCCTAGGGTTTATGTAATTGCATACATTGTGATTGTACAACAAGGACAAAATATTGAAAACATTTAGAACAATCTCTATAATAAACAAATTATAATGATAAAAGGAAATCATAAAATTAAAAAATAAAAAATAAAAAAATGTATAAATTGTAAATAACAATTATATAATTGAACGAAATGCATGAATATTTATCAAACATGTATATAATTAAATTACAATTAATTTAAATGCTCGAAAATTAAAAAAAAAACAAAAACAAATGTACTAACTTTGAAAGTGTTTGCTGAATTTTTCTCCTTCTAATTCACTCTAAATGCTCCAAGCACTATGTGAATCCAATGAGGGGGTGTGTTTGAATTTATAAGACAAAAAAAAACATTTTTCTAATGTTTGAAGGCCTTGGACGTGCTCTGGACGCATTTGGACGTGTTCTAGATAGGGCTAAATGTGTCCGGGGCATGTACAGGGCTCCTGGGAAGTACTCGCTGATTACTCGCTAAGGGCCAAAAAATTGAGAATTGGCAAGTATCGTAGCGATTAATGGGTTTTCCAAAATTTCTGCGATTAATCGATGATTATATAATCCATGGTATGACAAGTTACGCTGCAACTTGCTTTGCCTTATACAATGTACAAAATATCCTAATATGGGAAATTGCCTCTTATTCCTTGCATAACAAAAACGAAAAGGATTGAGGATATAAATAACATCAAGTGGGATCTTGAGGAGTAAAGGAGCTTGAACTAACAAAGGATTGGCAATGATTTTTTTTCATTAAGCTTCAGTTGGAACTTTATCCCATTGATATGCAATTTCCAACATGTGCACTTTCGTTCGTGTTCCATCCATCCATCATCTAGTACATCAATATTAACTTGATACTTTGTAAAGCGAGTCTTGGATGTTTTGTTGGGTATGCAACACTAATAGTATATGGTTCTTCACAAACTTTCTATCATAATTCACTTGAGGTTCTGGGTTTTTTTTTTGAGTCAATTCTGTATGAACTATACCAAAGTTCTAAGAAGTAGTCTTCGCTAATTAGATTTTTCTCAAGATAGGTTTGACCATTTACATAGTAACCTTTCACAATTTCAGCGAAGGCCAACTAGAGCAGTATTTATAATTGCAGAATTGTTCTACTTATGAAAACCAATTCTGTGATTAGTGTGTTGAAATTTGATATGCACTTGTCATAATTTCCCAAGATCAACCTTGCCCACAATACCTGTTGATACCTAAAACTCTCACTTTAGGTTAAACAACCTCTATGGGAAGATTTATAAATGTGGGACCTAATTGCGGTCTGTAAAGCTACCTCCGGGGTTTTAGAAGCCGACTCTTCAATTGGTCTTGGGGGGAAAAGGGATAAGAGAGATGCAAATAATACCAAAATAAAACTAAGGTGATGTGTCGAGAGATTTAAATCATTAATTTATAATTGCATAAAATAGATTGAGTCCTTGAACCCTATAGACTATAGAGGAGCATAAAGCATGAATTAAAGTCTATGATGCAAGCAAGGATTAATACTACAGAAGTAGAAGAAAACGAATAACAAACATAAGTAACTCTTCACTCAAATAGACACAAAACACCACATCGTCTTCATTGTTAGGTGGAGAATAGAATACAAAAGGCTTCAAGGGCACAATACAAAACATCCAATCACACCTCTGAGGGGCATCTGTTAAGGTTATAGAATGGAAAAATTGCTAGCTACTGCTACTTCTATTCTATTACAAATGGTTGTTTTTCTAAAATAGCAAAAATACAAAGTAAATGATAACCAACTCTTTCCAAAAGGGACGAGCCCAAAATATATAGGCGAAGCGGCTTCTTGCGGGAACGACACCTAGAAATGTCGACATCGTGCCAATGATGATGTCGTTACAACTAAATGAAGGACTCGAGCTCATGAGTGCAGTTATCCTCCAGATCCCGAATATGGTGCAACTGTACTATCTTGTTATGGTCACGATGCTCAGGAGGAGCGTAGTGACGCCACGTATCTATCTCTGGAGCCGCCTTTGATATGTCATTGGAGATGAAGATCCGCTTACCTTGGCCAATGGCGTGACTCCTAGCTCTGACAGGAAAGCCTTGCCTTCAACAAGCGTTGGGGTACCACGTGGAAAGGCTCGTCTCTTCTTAGTCATAATTGCACGGTGGGTCCCGTTTGTTTCTTTGCCAGCCAATGGCGTTGTTCGAAGGCTTGTCAAAGATAAACCGCTCTTGGATAAGCGCTATGATGCCATGTGTTGAGTTGGCACTACTTCGATATGCCGAGCGAGTCTAAGATCGAACGCGATCTATTCAAGATAATCAAAATGGTGGATTTCGATCCACAATACCTTCTACATAAAAGTTTACCTAATTTTTCACATAATAACAAAAATGATATCACTATGCCAAAATTTTCAAACCTTATAGTAACTTAATTAATGTACAGGTCCACCTTATATCTATAACATGAATAAGATAGTGGTGGAACAATAGTGACGTACATTTGAACTCTCAAAATAGAAAAGATTCCCCTATTTAAACTTAGTAAACTCAACCAGAAAGAAAGCTAGGCAAATGGTTAACGAAGGCCTAGACTAGATTAAACTAGGACATTCTATAGCCTATCTAAAGACTTATTGTGGCTTGATTGAAGATGTGGATATTGACGAATTATCCACATTTACATTATTTATTTACTTGATAAAAATTATAACTCAGACAAACATGGAAAACCTAATCCCTAATGTATATGGGTCCTAGAATTGATCTATGCATCAACATTCCCCCTTAAGATTTAATTGAGTAATCAGGGGAAGGAGGAACTGCAAACTATCCCCCCTTAGTGACAAGTTACTTCACCCTTAGCATTGACCGACGTTGAACGTACTTGGTTGTTGCTAACGATTTAGTAAAGATGTACACACCTTGATCCTTTAGGTGACAATATTGCAAATCGCTCACTCAATCTTGGATGAGTTGTCGGATGAAATGCATGCAGATCTCAATATGTTTGGTGTGTTGGTGCTCCACTAAGTTGTGAGCTATGTGTAAGCCATTGTGATTGTCACACTAAAGGGTAGTGGGCGATTGCTGATGAATGCTAAACTTGTTCAATAATTGGGGTTTTCGTAGAGCCTCTTAACTAGCAAGAACTGCGTTTGTATACCCTACCTCTGTAGAAGATAATGCAATAGGGGTATGTGTCTTGCATGACCAAGTCACATGATAAAAATCGAGATGATAGACAATTGGACCTGCGATCATCAATATTGCCTACCCAATTGGAGTCAGTGTAACCCACAAACTAACCCGAACCCCTTGAAGTGTACTCAATGCCGAAAGGAAAAGTACCCCCAATATAACAAAGTCTGTGCATCGCTGCTTTCTAGTGTCTCTCATACGAGACTTGTAGAAAGTGAGAGCCAAAGGCAATAGTAAATGAGAGATTAGGGTGGTTATGATTCAAATTTAAAACGCTGCCCACCAACTTTCAATACGATGTGATGTTAACTATTGGTGCAGAATACATAGTGGACAATGTGACTCCATTTTGAAAAGGAGTTAGGGAAGGCTTGCAATAAAGAATTTGAAATTGACAAAGCAAGTCCAAGGAATATCTAGACTATGAAATATTGATCACAGTTTTAGATTGGGTCCTTTGAAGACCAAGGAAACAATGGAGCAGCCCCAAATCAGAGATCTCAAATTGCTCCATCAGGTGGTCTTAACAACTTGAATCAAAGAGGTGGAACTCCCCTGTAATGATCAAGTCGTCAACATAAAGCACACACATCAAGAATTCATTCCCCAACTTTCGTATACACTGTTGGATCTTAGTAGCACTTGGAAAAATAAGAGGAGAGCAAGAAACTCTATAGTTGCTCATACCAAGCTTGATGTGCGTATTTGTCTTCATACAGAGATCGTCAAAGTCTAAAAACAAGTGAAGAGCCTTGAACATATCTTGGCAGTTGCCCCATGTAGATTTCTTCTTGAAGACCTTTCAAAAATGTGCTTTTCACATCCATTTGGTGCACTATCTAATTGTGTGATGTAGCAAGGAAAATGACAGGGTGAATAAAAATCATATTTGGAACAAGTGCAAATGTCTCTGAATAGGAAATCCCCTCAACTTGAGAGAACATGTTTGCAACTAAGTGTGCCTTGTACTTTTGGAGAAAGCCATCTGTTGCATACTTGGTCTGATAAATCCAATTTCACTAAACCAACTTTCTTCTTTTCAGAAGAGGGACTAAGTCCCAAGTTTTATTTTTCATCAAGGAAGAATATTCTTCTGCCATCACCTCGTCCCACTAAAGTTTACCAATTGCATCTTTAAACCACTGTGGATCCTCATAAATTCCATATGCTACAAGATCAACTTTAATTGTTTTAGATTTGGTGCAATGAGTGGTTGTGGGATCACTTGCCAAACTACTTGTTTTTTGTAATGTAGATTTGAACCACAAGTACAATTTTTGTAACATTCTTGTTGGCCCATATATAAACAAATAACTTGTTGGCCCAGATATCAACAAATAATATGAACAAATTGCATTGTGAACATAATTTTCAACATAAAATATAACTTTATTATTTTGGTTTGATTATTTACAAGGAGGGTGAAAGCTTATAAAGTTTTTACGAGTGGTTACGGGATGCAACCAATTCTTGTGAACCAACTCTCACAAAAAAATCATAAAATAAACTTAAACTAATAACTTTGGATCATAAATAATCCAACAAACTCTCCCTTGATCCAAAGGGTGTAGAAGATGAAAGAATAAGAGCAATGACTCTGAAGTCATCAAAGAAACTCTGAAGCAACTGTAATTGGTGTACCATACATCTTAGTACTTACCGAAATTGATGCCACTCCATATAGAATCCCACCCTAAAAGTTGTGGCATAATAGACTCATGAATCGATCAAGTCTTGTTCATCCCTTGTGATCATTATATTGTACTATAGTATTACACGATCAAGACCTTTCCAACTATATTGATCCACATAAATCTCCACCCAAAAGCCCATCAAAGTGACCAATTCGTATTGTGTATGGCACATCTCCTTGATATCTAAGAAATGTTGACGACCTTTGCTCAACACAATTGGTGCTAGCAACTCCTATCAGCGCATACTATCACCGATAACTGATCGAAGACCTACCAATGCTATATCTTCTTCCCTATCAGGGGAGAGGTGAGAAGTTGTGTAATGAGAGAAAAAAAATCAAATAATCATACCTATTCCATGTCGTGTATATTATGGATAAAAAGCCAAAACTGGGACTTAAATAAACAAACTATTGCTACCAAAATTGTCATTCAAGCATTGAACCCAAACTGCTATATCTTCTCCCCCTATCAGGGGAGAGGTGAGAAGTTGTGCAATGAGAGAAACAAAATCAAACAATCATGCCTATTCCATGTCGTGAATATTATGGACAAAAAGCCAAAACTGGAACTGAAATAAGCAAATTACTGCTACCAAAATTGTCGTTCAAGCATTGAACCCAAACTTCGAACAAATAACTAATTGGAGAAGGGTAATAGTCCTCCAAATTTCAACGGATCCTCCAACCTCCAATTTGACACTTACATTTAGTCAATTACAAGGATCGTGATGGACTTGTAAAAGACAATCTATTCACCAATAACACAAGCAAGATGAAACATTATGAAAATTTATATTTTGAAGGTGTTGGCCTCTACAAAAAATGCACCTTTATACATAAGTTTCATTACATATGTTGAAAAAATTATATAAGTAAACTTCAAAACACAAAATAAACCATTATGTTCTATTCGAAATGCCCAAAAACCTATAAATCGATTGGTCACACGACCACCTTCACAACAACTACTGATTGGTCATAAAAGTTATAACCAGTTTCTCAAGAGTTATTACTTATATCGCCCATTTATTTTTACAACACTTTTGAAAATAAGAAATTCCCTTTTTAAAAATGCGTATTCCAAAAAACAAACATAAAAGGGATTTTGTTCAAAATATATTTTTGAACCCTTGACCTCTTGTTGTCAAGTGACTAATGAAATTTAATATCCAACCTTTCCTCAAACAACTTGAGAACACAAATGGATAATATCCTATATTTCCTTTCTTTTCTGGATGTGAAAAAATAATAAAGAAAAATACATTCCTAGTTTGACACGATGTAAAAAGAAATCGTTGGCTTTTCACTTGAATGAAAGGAAGATTTGCGATGGCGTTTGGTGGAGCCCAGAATGCAAAAAAAATAAGACAAATAAACCAAACTTTACTGCAACATTTTGTTCTTGGGACTGCCACACCACACAATCAACCACTATTAGCCATTGTACAGTGTTGATCTTATGCATGTTGTAAATAGTCACTGATGTTTGCGGAAAGGCCTCCGTACAATTGATCTAGAATATTTTTTTAGGCAATGTCTGTTATTGTCAATGTTTGAACATATTAAGAAGAATGGGATGCCATATCAGCAATGGAGCACCTTTTGAATCCCGATTTCAAAAATGGAACTATGTTAAGTCTTAGATTTTGATCAATCAAATGTGAGATGAACTATGACATACTCATACCTTTTGACCATTATATTCTTTTTGGAGATGATCGGATGTCGATAAATACTTTTTGGAAGATCTTATCACTTTGAATACATTTTCGGTTGACTAAAAAATAGAAGGGACCCATGACAAAAATTGCAAAATTTACTCACGAATTTACTGAATTCATTTTGGCCGCCATTGCTTCTTCACGCAATAAAATAACGTTCATCCATTTTAGAGTCTGTTGTGTTGCTGCATTTGTAAACCGTAAGCTTTGATAGAGGTCATACAAAATTTTTAGGCGCCCTCCTTCAAAACATGGCTATTATACCACTGTTGGCCTAGATATCAACAAATAATATGGACAAATTACATTGTGAACATAATTTTCAACATAAAATATAACTTTATTATTTCGGATTGATTATTTACGTTGAGGGTAAAAGCTTATAAAACTTTTACGGGTGGTTACGAGATGCAACCAATTCTCTTAAACCAACTCTCACGAACAAATCATCAAATAAACTTAAACTCATAACTTTGGATCATAAATAATCCAACAATTCTGTCAACAATCCTACAAGTCATTATCATTAAAGGAAGAAGACGCTTGTCAAGAGGATAAGAATAAGAAGTGGAAGATGTTGACTCATAAGCCGATTAAGGTTATTCAACTTCAACATCTCACCTAAAAAATACGTAAGGGGTCCTTGGATCAAAAATATGGTTGGATTTAACATCTTCACATTAGCCAAAAAAGATCAAAGGTTGGATCTTCTTATCCCCAATCTTGTGTTTTTCATCAGGAATAAATTCAAAGGCTTCACTGTGAAAGACCTAAAATTTGGTAACATCTACGTTCTCTTTACTCCAAGTTTCTTTCAAGGTAGTGTTGTGCACTATTCAATGAGGAGTGCAATTTTGAATATAATTATCGTAGTTGTTGGCCTTGATACTAAATCAAGGGATCATATTGTTGGCTTGGATCTGTAGTTAATGTGTGATTCTTCCTTTCAGTGATACCATTCTGTTGAGGAATATATGGGATTGTGTGCTACATCTACATACTATGAATGGTGCAAAAGTAAGTAAAGGCATTGTTCACGTATTTGCCTCCATTATTTGTGTGGATCCTCTTGATATGAAGTCCTAACTAATCTTTAAAAAAGGCTTTGAAGTTTTTAAAGAGTTCAAAGACTTCACTCTTGTCCTTAAGAAGTACACCCGTGTGAACGTTGAGAAGTAATTAGTGAAAGTGAGCACATACTTAGCCCCCCAAAAAATGCCTTTGGGAAAGACAACAGGTCACCATGTACCAATTGAAGAGAAGTCTCAACTATTCAAGCCTTTCTCTTGTCAAACTTTTCCCTTTGATGTTTTCTAAGAACACAATTGTGACAAACACCATCTCAACTAGATATATTATGAAGACCATGGACCATATTATATGTGCTCTATTGTTGCAAGTACCGATAATTGAGATCGATTTTTTTCATATCAAAACTTGCTTAAGTCATCAACATGTGTAAGGAAAGAGAATGGAGAGAGCAAGGGCTAAAAATATCTAAATGTGTATAATCGAGATAATCATCAACTCTCCTAGAGGCAATTACAACTTCAGGGTCTTGCAACTCTTTGACTACAGTGTTGTGTGTAGAAAATTTCATTGTTTTGCCCATAACAAAGTGACAAATGTGGTTGATGGAAATAAGGTTGATTGAAAGAGTAGGTACTCATAGAACATCATTGATATGACCATCTTTCATTTCAACTGTGTCAAATCCCAAGACTTCAAGCGGAGAATCATCACCCACAAGTATATGTGAAATACTAGATCTAGAAAACATTATTTTTGGTCAAAGACAAACAAAAAAAACATTTACAGATTAACACACTTCAATGCATGACACACGTTATAATACTAATCATTGGTACGATACTTATACAAATATCTTTGTCCTATTATTTAAGACATGCTTATCACATCTCGTTCAATCCTCCACAATATTGTATCCTCCTAACAAGTCCAATAACCACCAACTAACCAAACTTAATTATAATAGGATTAATATCTAAACCTAGATAATTAACCTAACTATATGTGATGATCAAATTCAATTCCCATCATTTTATCCCTTGTTACATATAGTTCAAACATTGGGAGAGATTACATTCTCTTTTATGAACTAGAACATACTCACAATTTGACATACTTATAATTAGTAGTGGGAATGACTTCACTATACTTACAAACGACTGATGAATGATGACAAAGCTATCATTTATTTAGAAACTCCAAATTAGTATGAACCAGGGCACACATAATAGTTCATACATACAAACTTGTGTGAACAAGGACACATGATTGTTCACAACAACAAAAACTTTGTTAAAAAAAGACACCAAACTATTCATAAAAAATATAATAATAGTGGGAGCGGGCCTCACTACACTCATCCTTAGATGGGACTAGGCCTCACCTCAATTGATCCTTTGATTAGATTGGATTTCATTGAACAATTACAAAACAAAAGTAGTGGGACTAAGTCCTCACTATGTTTTCTTGTGTAGCAAGAGAATGATATACAAAATCACCCACACTGTTGATCCTTGTGTTCAATTATATGATATTTTTTGCATTGGATTTTCTAATAAAGCAATAAACTAGTTTTCGAACTAGTAGAGAGATCAAGACCGATACTCATCCTCCCCCTCATGTGACCTTCCAACCTCCTCTAGAAAATGACTTACTTAGCTAGATTGATCCCAATGGTCTCGTGAACAACAAATCGTTACATGAAGCTCTTCGATGGTTTCAACATTGTTTTCCATGGTATTTCTCTTGTCCATGAGAATGAGACCCCCCTCCCCATCAATCTAAAAGCTTTTATGGGTGTTGGGTACGTTTGATAATGCACCCATATACAAAAATAAGTCTTTTAGGTCAGGGAGACATCTATTGGTGTACCTTTTCATGTAAAACAATTTTTTCTCACAATGCATAAGCACTGAAACGAAATCTCTTTCCCTGATGATTTGCAAAGTTTTTAAATATATTTTGAAAAAGTTTCATTAGAAACCACCTCCCGAACAAAAGAAATATGAATTTAATACAAATATTTGGGCATGGGTTTAAGCCTAAAAACACACTATGGGTACACAAACAATTAAATCTAAAAAAATTAAGATGTTGGAGTAAAATCCTTCTGATGGCCAGTGTTCAAGGCATGTATTATGTACCTACTAGAATTGTTTTGGTAAAATAATCCTTATAGTTTAGGAGATACAAAATTAAATTGGTTTTAGATACTATTGGAAAAATATTTATTTAAAATTCTAAAGTTTTAAAATTATTTTATAATTTAAAAACTTTAAAAAATAATATGCTTAGTCCTATATTTATATGAGACAAAATGTTCAAGCTTATATGGGAGCGCTCTACACATTTCATGTCTGACCTTGAATAAGGTTCTTTTCCCTTGCATGTCATACCATCGTTGTTATGGGCTCTACAGGGTACTATTAGCTGCATTTATTACTTTTACTTCTTGGGCTTCCACCCTTTTGGGTGGTCCCACCCATTATTTAATGGGCTCTCCTTAGGAGGTTGCGTCATTTGATGCAACTTAACTAGGAGAAAGCAACCATGGCGCTGAAGTGAGCACACAAGTTTGTTCCCTAAGTATACCACGAGGTAATGTACCGATTTCTCAAGATTCTCCTCCTAATGTTTTGCTTGATTTGCATGCATTTGATACTTCTTGTCAAAGGTTGCAAACCCATACCCTTATCATCTATTTTATGGGTTGGGTCTCGACGGAATCCATGATTCAAAGCTAGGTTCAAACTAATTGGACACCTCATGGAATAACGCTGGTAGGAATTTAAAACTTGACTAAGGGCTTTTTCCTTTTCAAGTTTGAAAACCCGAAACATTGTGCCACCATCCACAAACACGACCCAGTGTATGTGCGAAGCTCTCTGCTCATCTTCTCACTGTGGAATCGGATTTTTTTGTTTCTGACAAAAACAATCTCAAATTCCTTGTCTGGATAGAATTCCTTGGCCTACCCATGCCTTTTTGGCCCTTTTTGGAGCAACTAGTTAAACCCATATGATAATTTGTCTGCGATAAGACATACCATATTTTTTAGTGCTCGTCCCCAACATTAGGTTTTTGTGGAAGTGGACCTCTCTCAAGACCTCTATGAGACTATTGATACCTAGATAAGCATCCAACGTTTCACTCAGAGGTTTTTATATATCAACCTTCCCAATGCTTGCATTTGTTACCATACCTCAAATCATTTGTTACCATATCTCTAAAGAAAGTATGAAACCCTAAGCTTGTTCCTCAAGTGGAATGGTAGATAAGTAGATGCGCAATAAATCTTACTTCTCTAAATAATGGAGAAATGATTTCGTATATATAGGCAAATTTAACCCTAAACCCTTCCAAAAGTTTCTGTCGATAGGGTTGACCCATTTGACCTAGTACTGATATTGACAAAAATTCACTAGGGCACATGTTAGGTTAGCTAAGCGCTGAGCTAGACCCTAAATGAAATTCACCAATAAGATTACAAGGTCGACCCACTTGACCTAGTACTATAAACTATCAAAAGGGGTTTTAAGTTAGGAAAAGGGGGATGAAAGGGGGGAAAATATTGGAGTGTACAATAGAGAAGAACAAGCTTAGGGGAATGGTTTTCAGGGGACAAGTGTGTAGATAACAAGTGGCAAAATGAACAACAATCTTACGAAGCACCAATGATTTATCCACCCCTTTCTCGATGCAACCTTAGGGTGTTTACTCAAAGAGATTGAGAATCGACGGGTTCTTGCAAGATAAATAACATCAGTAATTGATAAAAGTTTGAAAATATTACATGTATATATATGTCCCACTTGAATCTCATCACGTGTCACGTAAGTGTAACATGAGATGTTGCTTTGAGAATAGAACATGATGAAACATAACACCGATGCTAAGTAAAATACAATAAGGAGCAAATAAGATAAATGAAAGGACATGATTGAAAAACACATACCTTTACTTACCTTAATGTTGTAGATAAAAGAGATTGCGAGAGGTGTAAATGTGTCCAATGTAAGGAACATTAGGTGACCCTGTAGAGATTAGTGCAAAAAATAGTGAAAAATCAATTTTTTTTGGAATGTATGCATATAGTAATAAAAAATATTTTCTATGATGTCACAATTTCAAAAAATTTTATGGTTAGAAAAATAAGTTAGTAGAGGCAAAGATATGAGGGACTTAGGAAAATTGGCAAATTAGGATTTTTTAAGACAAGATTAGAATATTAAAGGCAAATAAATGACATAATGATGGCGAATGAATGACAAATGATTGTAGAACACACGAAATCACATTAGAAAGCATGTAAAATATAGATGACAAAAATGAATATATAACATACTAAATCACGTTGGGAAGCATGTAAAACATAAATGACAACTGAAATATCAATGCAAGAAAACCTTAACAAAGATATGTAAGTAAATGACAAGTAACCCCATGTAAGATAAACATGTCAAATTAAAAAAAAAAACAAAACAACGTGAATGACTGAAAAATGAAAAGTAGGTCAAAATTTAAGATAAACATGAATAAGTCATACATAAAGAGAAACATGTAAGAATGTCAAATGTCATATGTAAGATAAGTGAAGTCCAAAAAATCAAACAAGAATATGATGGGTAAATGAAAATCAACAACTCTAAAGGATGAAAACTCAAACTTAGTGTTTGTTTTGAGATACAATGTAAGAAAACACAACCACCTAATGACATGACATGTATGACAATGAGATGGTGTGGTAAGCAAATGGCGTAAGGGTGTTTGTAAGGAAGCCCTGGTCCTATTTAAGGTCTTACAATGCAACTCACAAACTATAAACTAAGAGGCATAATAAGGTAGATGTGATCAAGGATGTGATCAGCTAAAAACAACATCCAACAAGAGAAATATAAGGAAAATGTGATGTAAATAAAGAATGTGAGGTGATATATGGGTGATGCGAACATCTTTAACAAGAAAGAGACACACTAAGTAAGTGAGAAAGGCTAATAACTATCAACACCAAGGACTTAAGAGATTTTGACTAATGAACACAAAGCTTGGGTTAACAAGTGAAGTACATAGATCAACCCATGAAGGTTATATGCATGAAAATTAAAATGGACTTACATTCCCACAACATGTTCCCCGTTCTTCACGACCCCTTATAGATCCATCGATCTACTGCAAAGATTGGGTATTTACGTGAGAAAGTGGGTATTACTAAAATATTTTTTTAATTATCCTTTTCTAATTTATTAGCCTATCTCACTCCAATGGACCTCGACTCTATCGTGAGGCCAACTATGGAGTTTGAGCTTCGATTAGAGAAAAGAGATGTGCTTGAAATCACGTCTTTTAGTGTGATTTGACTTTTAAGATTATTTTTGCCTTTGAATCATTACCTTTTATTTATATTTTATGATTTGGATTTTAACCTGTTTTGGCTTTTTCTATTTATCCTCCATACAAATTCAGAGAACCAAACATGAGTGAAATAGATGACAAACACAAGAGAGCTTACACTTAGTCACTATAGAAAAGGACCTAAAGATAAAGGTGTGTAAAGACTCCTAGACTTGCCCACAAGTGTGCAATCTCAAAATTGACCGATGCGAGCCTCAAATGAAAGAAAATAAAGGAAATATGGGTATCATAAGAGATCCGTCTATGTAATAAGTGATACAATGATGAAATGCTTATAGCTGATCATAAAGAGGTAAAATATTGCTATGAAAGGGATGGGGCTATGCTTATGATAGTCATGTCACTAGAGAAGCCATTCTAACCTACAATGGATATTGTACAAGCACCAATGAAAGTAGTAGTCATCCCAAAAAGTGATTTAAAGGTGTTTTAATGTAGTATTTTGTGAGGAGAGTCTGGTCCTATCTATGGTCTTACACTACAACTCACAAGGTGAACACCAATGAGGTGAATGTTAAATAAGAGAAAAAATAATCATAAAGCTAATAAAATGAAGAATTACATAAAAAGACAAAAATGAAAGAGACATGTAAAAACCAAAATGAAAACAAATGCCAAATGTAATGTGTAAGACAACCAAAGAACCCAAAGGCAATAATGATGCTAGTAATGTGAAACTAAAATAAATCAAGTGCACAAAGATAAAAAAAACATGAGACAAAAAATAATAAGACCTATGCTAACGTTTATATCAAAGATGAGTATGTGAAATACAAGACTATAAGTCTCAAAAGGTTTCTTAAAGTTAAATTTGTTAGTTATTATGCATTGTAGAATAAGAGTGGGCATCATAAGATGCCCCAATGGGTAAGTGGATGTAGGTATGGTCATCACAAGATGCCCCAAAGTTTGAAGGGACATGTGGATGGGCATTGCAAGATGCCCCAACATGTTAGGTGGAGTGAGGTAACATTGAACCATTAATTTTTTTTGCATTGGGTTGGTAGGTGCATTTGGAAATAGGCAAATGTGTTGGTTTGTTAGATGTTAATAATGTTGAATTTGACCTAGGATGTGTAGGAGAGGTACAAAGAGGTAAAGCAGATAAAGGAGGACCATGTATGATATGCTTTAGAGTAGGCATTTGAACTAGGTTCTCCTTTGGTTCTTGTGACCTAAGAGGTTGGGGTTCAATGGATGCAACAATATGTTTTAAGTTCTTCATGATAGCTATCCTTTCCTTATTGGTGTAGGAAGAATGATCAATTGTGGTTTGAACAACATTAGTGGATGAGGTGTAGGTATGTGATACTTTTTGTTGTTCATTAGGTAGTTTATGTTGATGTGATTATGGTTCTTTAGATTGAATTTGAAAAGCTTGAAGATAGTCTTGATAACGTTGTTTTGTTAGAGTATGAGATTAAAATGTGGCCAAGTAAGGAAGTAAGAAGAAATCGGTGAAGATCATGACAAGACTCATGATAATGACCTTTGGTATCATGCCACCAACAAAACTTATTAGGGTTGTACCATTTTGGAGGAGGTTTGGAAGGATCAAGTCTTATGGGTTTAGAGGGTGGTAATTTCTTTTTAAGTTGTTGTAGACTCAAGAGGGTGGGTTCGGTTAAAATTGGTTGAATTGGATGCTCTATTTTGAGGTTGGGAAGGCTTGAATGAATCAATGTTATGAGAAAATGATTGGAAAGATTCTTTAATAGTTGTTTGAGGTGTTTAAAATTGAGTCATAAGAAAGTCTTGCCTTTTTGCTTGGTCTAAGGCTTCTTCTAAAGTTTGAGGGGAGAAGATTCAAACTTTGTATTGAAGGGGAGATTTAAGAGTAGTAACAAATAGTTTTAAAAGAGTATCATTATTCATGTTATGGTCCACTTTGTGAGCTAAAGACTTCCATCATTTGATGAAAGTGGGAGCAGATTCATTAGAAAGTTGCTTGGTATTGATGAAATGGCTAAGGTAATTTTCAAGAATGTCATCATGTTGGAATTCCTTCACTAGAGAATTGATTAAATTCTCTAGTTGTGAGATGGAATGTTTAGGAAGTTGGTTGTACCATTCAAGTGTATCACCAACAAATGTTTTGGCTAAGAGCTTGGTGGTTGCAAAGGTGTAAGTTTGGATCCATTCCTTATATAGATTACCAAAAGACTTAAGAAAGATAGTAGGGTCCTTAGTCTCATCATATACGATAATTGGAAAAATGTTGCCAATATCTATGGATGCAATGAATGGGGCTAAAGGTAAAGATGTTGAAGCATTTTGTTATTCATTGGAGGTTGAGGGATGATATTACCATTGGCATCTCTAAGAGGAGGAGGGATACAATTTTGATTTGGTTGAGACATGATGACTTCAGGTGGTTGACTAGTCATGTCTAATAAATGCTATTGCATTTGCATCATTTGTGAATGATTAGTTGTTTGCATGATGTTCATTTGTTGAACTATTTGAGAAAGAATTTGAGTTGTGTTGATTTGTGCATTAGTATTTGAAGGTGGGGTATTAATGTTGCTAGGATGGGAATGACTAGTGTTGGTGGGAGGAAGGGTATTGGGTGGAGGATTCCCAACATTGGTATTGGGGGGAGGACTAGGATGAACCTCAACTACATTACATTGTGTAGTGATTGGTTTTGGATTAGGAAAAGCTGAAGGAAAAAAGTGAATAGTTTCATCTGAAGTAATAAAATAAGTGAGGTTATGATCTAAATCCTTGATGATTTAATGTTCTTGACTAAGTGAAGGCTGAAAATATATTATCGTTATGAAATAAGACTAGATTATCATACACAAAATAATTGCAAAAGCAAAGAGATAGGAAGGATACCAATAAGAGTACAAAGTCAATTGGGTCGATCTAGTACTGGAAATAGTGTTTGAAAACTAAGAAAACAAGGATATAAAGTCGACAGGGTCGACCTAGTACTGTAACTTGGAATAGAAAACAACTTGATAAAGATACAAAGTCGACATGGTCGACTTAGTACTGTATCCTGAGAGGTAGAAAAGAATACTGGGTCGACCATGTCGACTCAGTACAACAAACGGGGAAAATATAAAGTCTTGAATAAATTGTGTCGAACAAAATGATAGTGTACTGAAACAAGATTTTTTTTTGCAATGTACTTGAAAGTAAAGAATGAAAGGAAACATACAATCAGTTGGGTCAATGAGAACGATCCAATTAAGACACATCACAAAACCTTGCATCAATGCTGGATAATGCAAGTTTTTGTAATACAACATATACTGAGCAAAGATCAAGCAGTCAACTTAGAAAGTAAATGCTAAGTGGTCATCCTGAATGTTAGATTATTAGAGTGTTATTTTAAATGTGATAGAGGAGTTGGTTGAAATTAGGGAACTAGAAAGCAATCTATGGATGGTTTCAGGACATTTAGGCTGAAAGGGATCTGTGTTGGCAATGATACTAACTTGGTATTAGGTCCTACCTTCTCACTTCACAATTTCATAGAGATAAGGGTGTCAGGGGCTTTTCCAATATATACAATTAACCATGTGTTTATACTTGGCTAGAAAACCAAGTTGGCTTCTCCATTGGTGATGAAATCCAAGTAGGTAGGCCTTAGATAGACAAATATTTGCATTTTGAAATTATGTGATTTGGTAGTGAGTGCAAGAAAGAGAAATATAGTGAAACTAAACGGTATATTGAAAACCACCTAATTAGACTATGTGATATATTCTAAGTATGCAAACAATTAAAAGTGAAAGTGTGAAATAATTATTATCATATAGATGTTAATTCCAATTTGAAACACAATATAGTGTCGGTTTAGATGATAATGTATGTAGACATTACAATTAATAGTCGACAATGTCACTATTGTACTGCTGAAGCAGGGTTCTTTAAGAACTGTGTTGACAGTGTCGACCTAGTCTTGCAGACAAAAGATAAAATACAGAACTCGAAATAAAAAGATAAAAAAATCAAGTCTATAAATCAATCATAACATGGAGAAGATAGATCCTACCTACACTTCTGATTAGGGATACATTAGATAATCAGAAACATGACCAATATGTGGATCTACTAGACCCAATTAGGGGATCTCTTATCACAACAATAATATTAGGGAGGGTTTTAAAGCTTCTAATTAAGCAAAATCAAACAATAACCTTAACTAAGCCCTATGTTTTCATATTCACTAAACTAATAACAAGTAAAGTAAATTCTAATCTAGTGCTCACTAAAGCTTGTGACACAAATTGAGCGTAATAAACAACAAAAGTAAACATGCATAGAATACATATACTCACATCAATGTATATAAAATCCTAATGCATGGAAGAGAAGTACAAATGCATATCTATCTACTTTTACAAAAGAAGAACAAAGTTAGGAATAGTTACCTTTGAAGACGAACCCATCGAGCCTCAATCTCTACCTTGGTGAAGGTTCTTCGCAAGAGGTTGTTGTGGTATGTAAGGATGATAAGGATAAATCATATCTAGGCTACATAACCTATCAGTGCATCTAAAAGACTTCTCCATAAGACAAGATCTGTAAATTCAAATAAAGTATGAAACCTTAAGTTTGCTCCTCAAGTAGAATGGTGGATAAACATATGTTCAATATCTCTTACTTCTTATTCTCTTCTCTAAATAATGGCAAAATATCTTGTATTTATAGGCGGATTTAACCCTATGCCCTTTTGAAAGTTTTGATTGTTAGAGTTGACCTAGTCGACCTAGTACTAATATTGATAAAAATTCACTAGATCACGAGCTAGGTCGGCCAAGAGCCGACTTAGACCTTAAATGAATTTCATCAATAAGATTACAAGGTTGACTCAGTCGACCTTGTACCGCAAACTATCGAAAGGGGGTTTGGGTTAGGAAAAGGGGGATGAAACGTGAGAAAAGACTAGAGGAGTGTACAAGAGAGAAGAACAAGCTTAGGGGAATGGTTTTCAGGAGACAAGTGTGTAGATAACAAGTGGCAAAAGAGACAACAATCCTAAAAAGAACTAATGGTTTTCTCACCCCTTTCCTGGTGCACCCCGTAGGGTGTGCACTCAAAGAGATTGAGACTCGACAGGTTCCTGCAAGAGAAAGAGCATCAGTAATTGATAAAGTTTGAAAATATTATGTGTATAGAGTACTAAGTATGATGCACACAATGATTATGTAAATATTATATATTTGATTATTATTTATAAATATATGGATATATTCTATAATATATATTTACATATAAATATTATATTATTATTTGAATATATATTATACGTATTTATATATATGTATAATTTTTGAATTTTAACATATATATATATATATATATATATATATATATATATATATATATATATATATATGGGGGGACAATGACTATGATTTAAGAGAAATTTGTTGTACTTTTATGTTTGGAAGAGAGATTTTATTAATTTCACTCCCTCCAACATCGTACATAATTGTATAAATAATTTCTAGATATTATGAGTTTCTTGTTTATTATAAATAATGTTTTTTACTATAACTATGCCAAAATATATATATATATATATATATATATATATATTTAAAATATATATATATATATATATATATATATATATATATATATATTAAATATTTTTTGACATAGTTATAGTAAAAAACATTATTTATAATAAACAAGAAACTCATAATATTTGGAAATTATTTATACAATTATGTACGATGTTGGAGGGAGTGAAATTAATAAAATCTCTCTTCCAAACATAAAAGTACAACAAATTTCTCTTAAATCATAGTCATTGTCCCCCCCATTTTCTATATTTTTATCAAGGATTTCAAATGTGTATAATGAGGTATTCTGTAGCTCAATATCATCATTGACGTAATCAACGTATTTGGGATCCTCTTTCTCATCTTCCTTAATATCAAGACTATCAACTTGGATATAATGTCTATCCACCTGTAAATTGGACAAATATAATTGTCACTTAAATATTTAAGTTTAAAATTTACATAGCTTATCAAAACTTTAAATTATATTCAAAAAATGTAGCTACAGTTCTTCTCAACTAATCAAACAATAAATTTATTACTAGCACAACTCCTAGCCCAACTCCTAGCCCATGCCCACATGTTGAATACTTTTGTGTCCCATCTCAAAGTTTTCAACTTTTTTTTTTCACTTCCTTTGTGGCTTTGTAGTCATATTGTTGCTCCTGCAATAAAATGTATATTATAAATGAGGTGTAATTTTTAAAATAAAATATCTCATAAACACTTACAAATTTATGTAAAATATATTATAATTTTATATGTAAACTTATTTTCACCCATTCACTCTAAGTGATGAGTCGCCAAGTTCTCCTGACTAACTCTTACTTCTTGGGCTTTGTGATGGCTTCTCTTGATCCCTATATTAATTGTAATAGATGTAAAATATATAATTAGTCAAATATAAATATTAAACAAATTTTTACATCTTATTAAATTTGTTAACTAAATTTCAACCTCATCTCTATCATGTTGGACACAATCATTACACAACTTTAGCCAAGGTCCTTTTTTACACCAGAAGGTCAAAAGTCTTATTCTCTCTACATCTGCATTTCCATTATATGTAATATACAAATTTAAAATTAAAAAAAAATTAGAAGAATATCAAAAAAATACTAGTTAATATGTATTTATGTAGCCGTACCATCATTTTCCTTATCACCATGTTAAGGGTAATTGTTTTTGTCAGAGTTAACAAAAATCTCACCCGAGATGTCTCTAAGAGTCCATTACCACAACTATTATACCAATGCATTGCACACAAAACACAGTTGCTATCTATTACTAAATAATAGATTACAATGAATCACCACTTCTCTATATGCTTCTCTCCATGAAATGCGTTTATACCATTATGCTAATTCCATAAAAGTAAAATAAGGATGATGACTTGTCCCAATCTCATCCTCTCGCAGGTCCATATAACTAGTGGATATAATTAGTGAACCTATTATAAAACCACAAAAATAAAATAATGATATAATTAATTGAAATACTTCAATTTAAAAAAAAAAAAATTATACTTCTACGTTGGGTTCCTAGTAGTAGTGGAAGGACGTCGATTCGTCTTAGCGTAATTCTCTTGCAAGTCCATAAAAGTATAAAACATTATCAAAACCTAAAAATGAAAGTAAGTAAATTAATTTAATTATTTCTATTAAAAAAATAAAACTAAAAATTATACTTCTATCCAAGGTCCCAAATAGTAGAGGAAAGACTTCAACTCATCCCAACGCCTTCCTTCCTAGATCATCCTCCTCCCTTTGCACAAAACCTAGAATACTTGTGTTCATAAAACTAATAAATAATGGAACAACAGATATATAAAAGTAAAAGTAATTAAAAATGAAAAAAATGTTTTTTTTGTACCAATGATAAGACTGTCGAGGTACCTGAGGGGTGTGGTAATCCTATTTAATATCATGTTATGTGATGGTACAAATGCTAGATCCACCACAACTCACATTGCACAACACCCTCTTAATTAAGTTTCCATAAGGCCTAATATTTAAAACATTCATTCAACTTGGAAAAAATTAAAAAAACTAATCTTATTTGTTAAGTTTGATTTTTATTCTATTTATTAAGTTAAAATCATTTCATATATATATATATATATGAAATGATTTTAACTTAATAAATAGTTTGATGATACATCAATAGTACAAGATACATAAAACTAATATAATTAGGAAGATTTTAGATTTTTGTTTGGAATGTAATATGACTGATGGGCAAGGTTGAATAATGATTACAAACAATGAGGAAGGCTGAATATCGGACTAAGATGCAAAGAAATCAGGGTGTAAAAGAAAATGATACAACTCAACAGAGACTAAAAATGAAGCACAATATAGGAATGAATCGATAAAACTCTAATATTGACAAAGAGATCAAACAATATGTAATAGAAAAAAAGGAAACCAAATTGGAAATTTTATCAAAAAATCTGCATGCAAACTATAATTGTATATCAAAGAAATCTGAGATGCTACTATGAATTTAGTAACATGTAAGGATGTATAAGATAGTGAGATGACAATCAAGCGTTTGTATAAGGGGTTTTGAGGTTTTTTTAGGGTTTCAATGTTGTAAGTTTATTTAATGGGTTTTTTGAGGGTTTTTTTGCATGTTTTTAAATGTGTTTTCCTAAGTTTTTTTAAAGTTTTTTTAAGAATTACATAATTATAAATTAAATTCAACTATGAATTCAAACACTAGATACCTCTGATCTTTGGTTTCATAGGTGTTGCACATACTCATCCTCTTCTTCATTTGTAAGTTGATATCTTTTTTTATTTCTCTTCACTCCTTTCCATTGCCCTTAATTTGCCCCCAAAATTTTGTTGGTAGGAAAACATCTTGTTTCCCCTTTCAATCTCCATTTTTCTTACTTTCCCTTTCTTCCTCATTGTTCCTTTCTCTCTCGTTGTTGTTGTCTCCATTTTCTCTCTCAATGCATTTGATGTCCCTTTCTTATGGTACCCGTTGTATCTTTCTTATTTGTTGTCATTGTCTTTATTGGAGTAGAGAATAAAACCAAGTGGGAGGGCCCATACACCCTCCCACTTCTATTTTTTAATCTCAAGGTTTTTTGCATTAAAACTTGCCCTTAGTTTACATTGCTATATAGAGTCAAGTTCGTGTAGCAAATGTGTTTTGTGACAAATAAAATTTTGGTGGATGATCCAAAATTGGATTTGGTTTATTAGACATGTTGTCTAGTTTATTTTCGCTATAGACAATTATGTAAAACACTATATAATACATTTATTCAAGTTTGTTCATGTAAAGTAATTTTTTTAATTAATATGTAGTGGTAGATTAGTGTTGGGATGGTTCAAGAATTCTTGTGTTGATGAATTTAGTAACTTACATGCTTTTAAATTGAGGGTTTTGTCAAAAATGACAAAATCAGAAGTTTCTAAGGAGGTGGTTATGTAATTGCCTTGGCGGTTGTGAAACCACCCAACAATTACATTACTAATATTTTTAGGTCGTAATTGCATAAACACCAGTGTCTTAGGTAGTAGTTTCAAAATTGTCTTAGCAGTTTCAAAAATGTTGGTTTGAATAAAGCGATAATTTGGCCACCCTTGAAAGCATGATAGTGGGAATAGTTTCAAATGTTTCCACTTCTTGGTGATGGTTCGTTTGGAATATTTTGGGGGTTTCAAAGTGGAAGGGAATACATATAACCTCTGTGGAAGGCATAAGACCTTAGAGAAGTCAATGAGAAGTATTGAATTTGGATTCACATTGTAATTTGCATATTTGGGTCCTTGTTTGTGCTGCCTCTTTTATTCCTAGCTGTTTAATGGTTGTTTTAGTTGGGTTAGATAATTGTGGAGTGTGTAAGAAATTCAAAGCATTCTTATGTACGAGCTTTGGATAGTGTAGTATTGAAAACTCTATCCATGAAGGCCATGCTTGGTAGTAAAGTGTATAATTGTTGAATTACATAGTGGAATGGGAGTGTGATTGCCTCACCAATTGGAGTTTTTTGTACACAACTTTTGTCTAGGTTATCTCTTGTTTTCAACTTATGATTTTCTCAATTTATGCTTATTTATTATGTTCATGTTGTTATACATTTCATTTTCAACACTCTTTTATCTCTATTTTAGCATTGAAATTCTCTAAAATAGTCATCAATCAACCATTTGTTAAACTAGGAGTATAATATATGTGTTGGTGAAACTTAGCGTGGAATATCCAATTAGTTTATGGATCAATGACACGACACTGACCCAATTGAGTTGATATGTACACCAAATGTATTAATATTACAAGACAACAATTAATAATCATTTATTAAATATTATTATTTTTCAGTTCCTCTGTCATCCCATTGTATCAAGATGTTAATGATCCTAGAAATATGGTGAAATATAATGTTAGGAAAGGTAACAAGGCCAAGATTAATAAGTCGACTATAGATAAGAAGGTGTAAAAGATGGGTATGGATCATCCACCAAGTGATATGGATTTTTAGGGACCAACACATAATGTAAACATTCAAGAGGTTTCTAGTCCCTCATCTTATTTTGTTGTGTAATTCATTAGAAGTGTCATAGGGGAAGAAATTAAGGTAAATATGGAGAGGAAATGGAATGCAAACACTCTCAGGGCATAATTTAGTTTATATATTGAATACATGGGGTATGACCACATCATGAAGAATTTAATTATGTTGTTGATTCAAAATAGGAGAAATCATACTGCAAAAGCTCTTATCAATGTTATAGTATGTGAAATTTATTTATTTTAACTAATATAGAATAAAAAAATGAAATCATTATGGATGTTTTAAAATTAAGATAAGAGTCTAGGGTTGCAACAAAGCATAAATTGGAAAATTTTCATAAGAATCTATGTCATTCCCTATTAAGTTTTCTCACCCTCCTATTGAAATTAGCATTGTCATCTAGGGGAAAAATAACTTTAGGAGACTTGTTTGACTATTCCATAGGGTAAATAAAACTTGGAAAAGTTTATGTTGTTACCCTAAGAGATAATTTTGATTAATATTTGTAAAGGAAAGACACCAACATTCTTTCTTGAAGGCTTTACCCCAATGAACATTTATAATGTGACATCTCATAAGGTCCCCCTGTTGAAATGTGTAGTGTTTAAAAAGTTTCTCATGAAGGGTAAAATATTAACACAACGATGCCCACATCATCATGCAATGGTGATAGTATTGAGGAAAAATACAAAGGACCATTTCAAATAATTTGGACTTATGCCTCCCAAATTGGATTGGAGATAATGTTAAGAAAAAAGATAATTTTCATATATTCCAAATAAAGTGGATGAGGTATATGGTAATAATTTGAATCTATTCTCCATATATTGTATTGGAGATGATTTATAACTATAAAAAAATGAATAATTTAGATTGTAATACCCGTGTCGAACTATTGTAACTTTTATCTTTGTCGCATTGTCGTAAGTAGAGACCTTGTTAGGTGGGTAAAAATCTTGGTGAGAGATACCTAGTGTTGTCTTGGGTGTGTCAGAGGTTGATTGTATGTGTTGTTATACTTTTTAGACTTGGATGATTATGTGATGGACAGGGGATTTCATTGGACTAATCCATGATTATGATTTGAGTCACGATATACTTATATTGTTAACTATTTATATGTAATTTTTCATTTTATGGATGTTTTCTGCATATCAGTTGTATGAGATGTTATCCGTTGAATACTTGAGTGCGATATTTATAGACCTCAATTATGAGCTTATTTTATGCATGTTATAACTATATATTTATTTCCGACAGAGTACCGATCACAGGCAAAAGTCTATGTGCTAGGGTGTTATGTGAATGAATATAGAAGAGACATTGAGTCCTACAGGCAAATGATAATTGAGACCAATTAACCGATGATCATAACTATTTAAATAGTTACCATAAACAATTAACAGTTTACTCGGGTTCATATTGAGTAAATAAATAAATAAGTAGATTTGTAATCTCAACATGCCTCGATAATAAAATATCATATTTTACTACATAATAGATGATAAATTAAATATTTAATAGTAACATGTTTCATTAACTAAATATTTTTTTTGTAATAATAAATTGGATTAATGGAGCCTAAAATAAGTGAGGTCATAATTAGATCCACTTAGTGGGTGACCAAGCATGTGGTAGAGTAAGAGTGGGAGTAGTTAGGGTTTTAAAGATTTAAAAAAAAAAAAAAAAGGGGGGGGAAAACAATCAAAACCAATTTAGGGTTTTGAAGTTTTATTTCTCCTCCAAGCTCTTGCCTCTATTGATGTTGTTACTAGGGAGCCAAACAAGGAAGGGAGAAGAAAGTAGGTGAAATAAAATCAGTTGAAAGATTTAAATCCAAGTGTATCCAGACAAGTAAATATTCTCTCATAGATTTATCTGTTCTTTTTCTCAGATTTGCAAACAAGGGAAGTAATGAATGATAACTCATTTAGGTTATTGAATTATATTTATTTATTGTTGGGATGCCAAGTTTTTTTACTTAGATCTATTTTTTTAGACGAGCTGAGGTTTTAGATAGCCTGTTTAGTTGTTTTAGAACTTATTTATTTAAATAAATATATTTGTATATATAAATATCTATGGGTATACATATATTATGTATAATTTCTAGTTATATATATATATATAGCTTGATGGAAATAGACGAATATACATAAATAAGAATACAAACAAAAAATAAATAAATAAAATATAATAAAAAAGTATATGTTGTATATTTTGTACAACATTGTTTTTTGTATATAATAATAATAATAATAATAATAATAATAATAATAATAATAATAATAAATAAATATATTTTATTGTATGGAGAGGTGAGGGGGCATGGAGCACAACTGAGCTGACCCCTACCCCACTCCCTTAGTAGGGAGGGAGGAGGGATCGAGCTAGCAAGAATAAAAATAAAAAATAAATAAATAAAATATAATAATAAAGTATATGTTGTATATTTTGTACAACATTGTTTTTTGTATATATATATAAAATAATAATAATAATAAAAATAAATAAATATATTTTATTATATGGACAAGTGAGAGGGCATGGAGCACAACTGCGCTGACCCCTACCCCACTCCCTTAGTAGGAAGGGAGGAGGGATCGAGCTAGCCAATCCTCTCTGTCCCCAGGCCTGGCCACCATGGCTGACGGCCAAGCCATACAACCTAGCCACCAGCCATCAGCGATGGTGGCTAGGGTTTGCTTTAAAAAAAAAATTTTTATATATCAAATGATATTTGCAATTAATAAAGTTAATTTATAATTTATTTTGATAATCTATATGTTGTCACCAAATCTTGCACCCTAGAAGAGGTTGTTCAAGCCTCTTCTAAATTTGGGCAACATGAGAACATTTCCAGGTATGTGGGTGTTACCTATATTGGAAACGAGCCTCTAGATTTAAGGGCTAGCTCTCTAAATGTATCTTGAAATGCTCTTATCTATACTAACTAATTACTTATGTGGAAAAGAGTTAGAGAATGCATGAAAATAACCTACTCTAAAGGAGGTGATGCACTGAATGTTCAAGGATCCTCATTCAAGATTGACTCATTAGCCCACTAATAGACCATGAATAAAACTAATGCAATGTCTACAATGATTTTCAAGCAATAGTGTTTCACTTAGAGGTCGATTTGATGAACTTAGGATGTAGGGCAATGATTGTAAGGCTTGATTGAAAGCACTTACAGTCAATTATCCACTCTACACTTGAGACATCAACCTTAATACACTATAGATGACCTGCAAGAAAGTTTATTAGTACCTAGGTTGAACCTAGATCTACAAAGGGAAGATGACAACCACTTTTTCATATCAAAAAAATACAAACATTAAGCACATATTAGCAAACAACTACAAAAATACTCTATTCATTACTCTAAAAGGTGCATAATACAAATTCTGGTAGAGTCTAGTCGCACCACCCTGAGAGATACTCAATAATAGCTCAAAGGCTATATTTATAGAAAATGAGAGCAAGAGAGGGATTTTGGTGCTGAGAAAAGGAACCAAAATAAGCACAACTCCATTTGAACCATAGTCACAACTACGTCTACAAAATATGCTCATTCAAACCTTTTGATTGATCTGGGTCACTTCAAGTGGTTGCATAGTTACATTATTCCTTGTTTGATCTTCCTTGATGGTTGCAATGGTAGGATCAAGTTGTTTCGAGCTAGGTTCTGACATCAATGCAATTAGAATAATCTGATCCATCTATTATAATTTTGTCTTGGTGCTAAATTGCTCTTGAATAGTTTATCGTGGTGTGCAACAGTGGAGAGAAGGGTCCCTTTCATGTAGTTGTTCCCAGAGATGAAACTGTTAAAGTCTGCATGTCTGCCTTAGTGGTATCCTTCAAACCATTGGCTCTAGTTTGAATTGGACCATGATCAAACTCGGCTCCATGCCTTTTATTCACCTTACTCCGTCAAAAATTGCTTTGTCAACCTTTGTCTAAGTCACCTGGGCTTACCTTCGTTTGATTGGTCATTGAAAACTGGCTCGAATTATTGACCCCTTTGACCCTCTCACTTTGTTGATTTCCCTGATGTGAATGAACGCAATCCGTAGATCCTCTACCAAGACCCACGTGCTTGCACCACTTGTCACCACCTTGTTGGATTAACTTTCCCGAAATAAATTGACTGATGTAATTATGTCTTTGGAGAAATTATTCCACAACAATTTCCCCAAAAGAATTTGATTGTTCAGGGCTTTTGCATCCAGATATTTATTGTGGGCTTTGTGCTAAGAAATTTCCTCTAAAATAAATGGTCTTCAGGAAGAATTGACTTATGCTGTAGACAAAATGTCTGAGAGAATTATGTCCTTAGCTTTTTTCGTGGACCTTTTGATATCGAACAATTTCCCCGAAATAATTATGCCTTGTATTTATTTCAGACACTTTATCTTCGAGATTTTTGCAAATGACACTTTGCTGAAAAAAGACCCTTCGAGAAAATTGTCTAAGACACTGTTGAAAAATAACCCTTCAGGGAAATTGTATCGGCCACTTTCTTTGAAGAAATTTGTTTGCAGCGCTTTTGCATCAGACAAAATGTCTGGGGAAACTTTCGCAGGATAATTGCTCAAAAGAATTAAGTCTACATTGTTTTTGCCTTGGAAAATTTCTTGCAGACAAAATGTCCGATAGAATTCATGTCTTCAAGATTTATGCTTGCAGACAAAATGTCTGAGAGAAAGACCTCCGAGGAAATTGTCGCGGATAATTTGTCCAGTAAAATTTGGACAACATTTTTGTGAAACACCTTTCTTGAAAGAATTAGACTTGTGAGATTTGATTTTGAATGATATTTGTGACCCTTTGGCATTTTTGTATAAGACACTTTGCTAAAAAAATGACCCTTCAGGAAAGACCTTTAGGCTTTTACTGCAGACAAAATATCTGAAAGAATTTTCCTTTCAGGATTTTTGATTGGCTACTTTCCCTAAAAGAATTCAGTTTGCAGCCTTTTTGTTTCGAACAAAATGTCTGAAATAATTTGTACTTAGCGTTTTGCCTTCAGGATAAATTCTCCAAAATAATTTTGCCTTTGGAAAAATTCTCCAAAAGAATTTTCTTGAAAGAAATCTAGCACTTAGCCAAAATAAACCTTGAAGTATTTCTCTGAGAGAATTATGCCTTGTACTTTTGTTGCGGGCATTGTGTGGAACAATTTCTCTGAGAGAACTTTGAATGCTTTAACACTCGGGTAAATTCAAATATTTCTTGAGTGAAAACTTAGGCTTTTCCGGACATGCTCTTGCAACTGCTCAACACCGTGAAAATCCTATAGAATTATAAAAATCCCTTATACAAGGTTCTGACTATAGGGGGTTGATCCATTTTGGCCTATGGAGAAAAATGGTCAACATCTTTGGCGATTTTTCAAGGGTGGCATGCTTGCTATGTCATGACCAATTGCCTAATCCCATCCATTGGGCTATGGAGTCACAAGTATACATGATGGACATATAAACTGCCTCTGCAATGCTCCAAATAATAGAAAACAATAGGAACAAAACATAAAATAGAAACACACATGTGCTTCAAAAGCACTTATTGGGACACAACACAACAAGAAAGGAAACACATACCTAACTAATATTTACAAAACTAACTCTTGGTGTGAAACATCTGATCATACCTCAACCAGGGTCAAAAATTGTTCCCTTGACATCTTTATCACTCCATGAAGGCAACCTAGCATGAGGATCATGCTAATCACCAATCACTTGCATATGTGATCCATAAACTCTACATTGTTATCATGCGCAAAAAAAATTGTCTACGGATATTTTTGTCAAACACTCATTTTCTTGAAATACTCAAATTTTTTTTAACAATGTTTAATCTTTAAAAACATGTTCAAGGTTGATCAAATGGATTTGAAAAAAATGAATGAATTAAAGATGTGAGTTCATTCATAACCCATTCAACCAATTCTAAACCCGAAGTTTATTAAATCTCTATTAATTGCCGTTATGATTAACTTTGCATTCAAAATTATTAATTACAAAATCAAATGCAGAAAAGAATGTAAAATAATAGACAACTCACGACAACAAGATTGATAACGGAGTTCACTTGTTGCTCGAGCTACGTCTCTAGGTTCGCTTAAAACACGAACCGATCCATTTCCATGAATTGCAAGTACATGGCCAAACACTTACAATTGTCTAATGGATCCTCTAAGACTACATAAAACTCAGCAACAAACCTTCAAAAAGACCTTGTACTCACGGTCGAACCTTTCACCTTCCTGTCATGAATGCAATCTAGCATTCTTGAAGTTCTCCACCAAAAGTATCTCTTCGAGGCTTTAAAAATTGGCTCAAATTAACTCAAAATAAATAAATCCACATATCAATAGAACCATCTGGGAGTTTAGAATAACTCTCTAGTTTACTTTGATAGCTGAAATTGACTATTGATGCCTCAAAATTAAGGATATATGTAAGCTGGTCTCTAACTTAGGTTTACATAGTCTACTAGAAGCTTGTGTTCAAATACAATATCACGGATTTATATAGTTGTTAGACCCCCGGGCGTAGCAGGAAGATGCTTGTCTTTTTACATGGAGGTTAACGGTTTGAATCTCCTTTCTCTTGAAATCCGCCAAATCTTCTTCAAATAGAAGATCCCTTCATTTGGTTTCAACCATCCACCTTTGGTGGAACGGTAAAGGACTTACAATAGCTATGAGAGGTTGGGGGTTCGATTCACCCCAACTATCTCTTGTTTTATTTGGTGGGTGCGGAATTCAACTCCCACATTCATGGGGATAATGGATAGAGATGGCTTTTAATTAAAGCCTTTACCATTTTTAAAACCACGCAAATAGACTTGGCCTCCTTCACATAATAGTATTAAGAATGCCATTTGTCAATCATTTATTGATTCACATTATGATAGGTGTCAGTGATACTTGCCATGCCATGTCACCATATTGCCACATCATCATTTTGCCAAGGTTTGATCACAACTTTGACTGGTCATAACTTCCACGTACGGACTCAGATTTGGTCCATTCAAAATGCGTCAAAAAGCTTGCGATGAGTTATACACCATGGAATTGGTTCAAAAATGTTCTATGATGATCAATTATTTCACTTTGACCAACATTAATCACTTGTTGACTTAAACTTTGACTAGTTATACTGGAAGCAAATGAGCTCTATTTCTTGAGTTCTACATACTATCAAAAAGCTCTCATTGAGCTTTACACCATGATGGTGGTTTTAGGACCATTTGAGATTATTCCAAAAATGACCTCTGAATCAATATGTGGGTGATCAAGAAGCCTATTAGCTTTGAATATTCTTAGGTTTGTAAGTGGACTGTCTGGGACCCTCATGAATGATATTTTTGCTCTCTAAGAGCCTTAGTTGGAGTTGCAATCCTCTCGATTATTGCCATATCTGATATACATTCCTCATACTATAGAATAAGAAAGATGATAACTACCTCAACTTTTTTGTCTTCTTGCACATGGTATACTTGATGCTTGGGAGTGTCAAGTTCTTCTTCTTTATGATCCAACCCCTCTGAACATGGCTCAATATCAGATGGATCTCCTAGCTATCCTTTAGACACAACAACTTCTACCTTGACCTCATTAGGTCCCTCTAGAACTATGGGCTTTTGAATAGCAGATTGGTGTCCATCTTCCTTAAGAACATGCCCTTTACTTTCATACTTTATATAACACCTGAGAGCCTTCTCATTAGTTTCATCAACAAACACATCAGACATACATTTCTTGGAAGAAGAAGGAATATTACCAATCTTGTCAAAATGTTGACATTTAGCCTCAAATATTATCCATAAGCCATCCTCCTCTTCTTCATGAGTGTCATCATCTAAAACATATTCATCAATAGTAAGAGTGAAAACATTATTCTTACCACTGTGGTGCTCAATTAGATTCATCAACCTATGATCATCACACTCATGAATCATAAAGTTGCAATCAACATCATGAGAATGTTTGACACTTGCCTCAACTCCTTCAAATGCCTCCTCATGCATGATGTAAGTCTCGAGTTTAGTTTACTAAAGTTATGCATAAGGATCATGCCTATATGCATATGCACCATACTCATCCAAAAACAGATCAAAAATGCCCTCAAGCTTGGAGGAAGTGCCATCATCTAGAATGGAATGCTTTTCTTCATGAATAACACAATTCAAATTAGGCCTTGTCTCAAGGTTCAATATGAAAACTTGCAAGAGGTTGTGTCCTAATTGTCACCTTATCCCTGTACCTTGTTCTAAAAACCAAGAAAGACTAGTCAACTAAGAGATAGCCACCTATCTTGGCTGTGAAGTCCCTTGACAAGCAGATTGCAAAGTGAGCTGGGAGGTCAACAACAACTATATCTTGAAGGATAAGAAAGCTAGGACAACCATACAAGAAAACCTTCAAGTTTTTATCAGACATATGGTCTTAGCAAGTGTACCATCTAGCTAGAGCACTCCTTTGTTGTGAGGCTCATGTTGTAAGCCCAACTTATTAGCTACAACTTTGGGCATGACTGAGGTAGAGGCTCCACTATCAACTATGCAATTGTGAACCAATTTATCACCATTATGAGAGTGAGGTGAAATGGCGGAGGTTTATCAGTCTTAGTAGATGGGTAAACAATAGTGTTAGGAGCATTTACAAGGACAACATGACTATTAATTTGATTTAAAGATGAAAGACTAGTAGGAATAGTGGACAATTACTTTTGTAACAATTCTTTTTGGCCAAGCATATGAAGGATATCCCACAAGGAGATAGATGCTTTAGCATTTTTCAAGGAATCCACCATGTTTAGAGCATTAGTACTCATCTTTTCTTGTGTTCTTGGAGGTAAAGAATTGCTTGAAACTTTAGGAATAGAGGCACTTTGAACAGAATTTACCACAGTTTGACTTGTTGGAGGTATAGGAGCTTTTCGAATTGTCACATTTGCAACCATGCCTTGCTGCCTTGTAAGAGGATTGAATGAGCTTGTAGGCACCTTAATATCACCACCTAAAGCCTTTCTCTTAGCACTTGTATTATCTGCGATAGAGGCTCCTTGATTTAGCATAAAAGTGTCTTCAACCAAAAAATTAGTGAAGATCTCTCCTTGAGGTTGCCAATCCTCATTAACTTGCATCATCACCTCATCCTCATTTGATAGGAGGGGAGTAACTACTCCTTGATCCACCAAAGCTTTCTCTCTATTCTCATTGGCATCCCTGAATTGGTCTTGTTGCTAATTTTTTCTTTGCACCAAATTGTTATGAATTGGTACCATCTCTCTTGCATTGGTGGTGGAGTTAGGATTGTACACATTTGTAAGCCTATTGGAGTTAGGCTACCATTGACCTCTTCCTCTACCATATTGCTGACCATATTGTTGCTGATAGGGGTAAGGATTCTGATAGGCACCTTGTTGCATATTACCTCCTCCAAGCCTAGCTTCCAACTATTGAATATATGCATCTTTTTCCCTCACATTATCTGCCTTCTTAGGATCATCTTTAGGCTTGGTATTGACATTAGAATTTTGAGCCACATCTAGAACATTGGAAGAAGCATGAAATAATAGAGTCATAGACACTTTAGGTGGCAATCTTCGAGCTTGGATGAGATTATTTTTAGCTTTGATATAAAGCTCATATGCTTCAGGGAGGGTAGAACCCCCCGTAGATTAAAGCATGACAACAATTTCAGTCTCAATGGCCTTCAAATAAGTAGGAAACACAAATCTAGTAGGTAGTTTCATGGGAGGAGACTATCTATGCCAAGTCTTCTGAAACCTTTCATTGAAGTCATGCATTGATTATTTAGGTCCCCTTTTTATCATATTGAGCTGATGTATGAGAGAGGCATGGTCACTTTCATTTCCAAATCTAGAAGTCAACAACACTCCAAACTCATCCAATGTTATGATGCATCCACTTTCTAGAGTCCTATACCAATCAAGAGCCTTCACTTTAAGGGACCTAGTAAGGAGTTTAATGGTAATGTTCTCTCAAATAATATTTTGGAAATTGCAAAAGTTAGAAACATCTCTAATGTGCTCACTAGGTGTGACATGAGTCTCACCATTGAATATGGGCACACCTTTCATGGCATTAGGAGGAATGGCATCATATAATGGAAGTTGAATTGGATTATAGTATTGAAGTCAAGGAAAGCATGAGGTCTAGCCATGTCTTTTTCTTCAATATCTTCAACTTCTTCAACCTCTTCCTCCCTAGCAAAATCTACTCATTCTTCAAAGCGCAGATTAGGCTATGGATACTGAATTGTAAGAGGAATTTTAGACTGAATGGGTGGGCTAATAGGATTGGATGTTCTAGTAGAGGATGACCTACTAAGAACCATGAATTATGAGGGCATGTTTATAACAAAACAAATGCCCTTGAACCAGATTTACCATAAAGGAGTTGCTAAATGCTGAGTAACACATCAATTTGTAGATGATGTTGTCAAGACCAACATTCGCCTTGACAAGTTGTCTTGAAGATAATAGGTTCTACCAGGCGTACTAAAATTGTTGTCACCAAATTTTGCATCCTAGAGGAGGTTGTTCAAGCCTCTTCTAGATTTGGGCAACATGAAAATATTTTTAGGTATGTGGGTGTACCTTTATTGGAAATGAGCATCTAGATTTAAGGGTAGCTCCCTAAATGTATCTTGAAATGCTCTTATCTATACCACCTAATTACTTATGAGAAAAAGTGTTAGAGAATGCATGAATAGAACCTACTCGAAAGGAGGTGATGCACTGAATGTTCAAGGATCCACACTTAAGATTGACTCTAGCCCACTAATATACAATGAATAAAACTAATGCAATTTCTACAATGATTTCCAAGCAATAGTGTTCACCTAAAGGTCAATTTGATGAACTTAAGCTGGAGGGCAATGAGACTAAAGCTTGATAGAAAGCACTTATAGTCAACTATCCACTCTATACTTGAGACATCAAGCTTAAGACACTCTAGATGACCTGCAAGAAATTTTATGCCCACCTAAGTTGAACCTAGACTTGCGAAAGGAAGATGAAAACCACTTTTGCATATCAAATAAACACAAACACTAAACACAGATTAACAAACAACTACAAAAATACTCTATTTATTACTCCAAAAGGTGCAAAATACAAATTTTGGTAGAGTCTAGTCGTAACAACATGAGGGATACTCAAAAATAGCTCAAAGACTATATTTATAGAAATGGAGAGCAAGAGAGAGGGATTTTGGCACTGAGAAAAGGAATCAAAATAAGCACAACTCCATTTGAACCACAATTACAACTGCCTCTACAAAATATGCTCATTCAGACCTTTTGATTGATCTAGGTCACTTCAAGTGGTTGTACAATTACATTATTCCCTCTTTGATCTTCCCTAATGATTTCAATGATGGGATCAAGTTGATTTGAGTTGGGTTCCAACATCAATGCAGTTAGAATAATCGAATCCTTCTATTAGAGTTTTGTCTTGGTGTTAAATTGCTCTTGATTGGTTTGTCATGGCGTACAATAGTGGAGAGAAGGGTTCCTTTCATCTAATTGGTCCTAAAGATGAAACTGTTAAAGTCTACATGTCTGCTTCGATGACATCCTTCAGAATGTTGGCTCTGGTATGAATTGGACCATGCTAAAACTCAGCTTTATGCCTTTTATTTACCTTGCCCCATCAAAAATTGCTTGATCAACCTTCATCTAAGCCACCTAGGCTTGCTTTCATTTGATTGGCCGTCGAAGACTAGCTCAGATCATTGACCCCTTTGACCCTCTCATTCCATTGATCCACCTGATGCAAATGAACGCAATTCGTAGATCCTCTGCCAATATCCATGCACTTGCATCACTTATCACCATCCTGCTGGATCAACTTTGCTGAAACAAATTCGCTGATATAATTATGTCTTCGAGAAAATTTTTGCAGAATAATTTCCTTGAAATAATTTGCTTGTTTAGGACTTTTGCATCAGGGTATTTGTTATGGGATTTATGCCAAGACATTTCCTTCGAAATAAATGGTCTTCAGGAAGAATTTACTTATGCCGCAGACAAAATGTCTAAGAGAATTATGCCCTTAGCTTTTTCTGTGGGCCTTTTGATATTGAACAATTTCCCCGAAAGAGTTTTGCCTTGTCTTTGTTTTGGGCACTTTATCTTCAAGATTTTTTCAAAGGAAACTTTGCTGAAAAAAGACCCTTCAAAAAAATTATTTAGGATACTTTGCTGAAAAAATGACCCTTTGGGAAAATTGTATTGACCACTTTCTCTGAAATGTTTACGGCTCTTTTGCATCAGAAAAAATGTTCAGAGAAATTATCGCAGGATAATTGCTCGAAAGAATTAAGTCTATCTTGTCTTTGCCTTGGATAATTTCTTGCTAACAAAATGTTCGATAGAATTCATGTCTTCAGGATTTATGCTTGCGAACAAAATGTTTGAGAGAATGAGCCTGTGGGGAAATTGTCATAGACAATTTATCTGAAATAATTTGGACATAGCATTTTTGTAGATCACCGTACCTAAAAGAATTAGACTTGTGGGATTTACTTTCAAATGACATTTATGACCCTTCAACATTTTTGTATAGGGCACTTCACTGAAAAATGACCCTTCAAAAAAAAATTTCAGACAATTTTTCTGAAAGGAAAGACCTTTAAGCTTTTACTGCAGACAAAATGTTCGAAAGAATTTTCCTTTCAGGATTTTTGCTCGACCTCTTTCCTTGAAATAATTCAGTTTGCAGCTTTTTTGTTTCGGACAAAATGTTTGAAACAATTTTTACTTAGCCTTTTGCCTTCGGAACAAATTCTCCAAACGAATTCCACCTTAAGGAAAATTATCTTGGACAATTTTCCCGAAAAAATCTAGCACTTAACCAAAATAAACCTTGAAATATTTTTCCGAGAGAATTATGCTTTGTACTTTTCTACGGGCATTGTGTGGAACAATTTCTCTGAGAAAACGTTGAATGCTCTAACACTTGGTTAAGTTGAAATATTTTCAAGTGCAAACTTAGGCTTTTTTAGACTTGCTCTTGCAATTGCTCAGCGCCATAAAAATCCTATAACATTATAAAAAGCTCCTATATAAGATTCTGACTATAGGGGGTTGATCCATTTGACCTGTGGAAAAACATGGTCAAGAGTATATTTTATATTGTTTAATTTATATTTTATAATTTAAATTTAAATTTATAATATATATACATTTATTTTTATAATTTATCTTATTTCTTATGGAGATAGTATTTGTAAGTGGACAATGATTAAAAATGTAGTATATATATATATATATATGATATTGTTAATATACATATGACTATGTACATATTTCAAAGTATTAATATAAAATTAATAAATATATTGTTACGATTGATAAGGTGGTATTATAAAGATATTAGTATTTTGTAAGTGAATCAAGCGTATTAATAAATATGGGGTACAAATAAAAAGGAAACACGTAAAATAATAAGTAGATATAAATGTGTAGTGGTCGAAATATAAGTGGTTAACACACCAACCGTTATGTGTGGTGTATCAAATAGTATAAATACATTTTAGAGATTATTTTTGTATAATGTTTATGATTAGTAAAAATATGAGATTGACATTTCAAAATTTAATAAGCAGTATGTAATATAGCAAGTAGAAATTGATACGATATAATGTAAGTAGTAGTAAAGAGTTAAGTTCAATAATTGTTTAAATAATTGGTATTAAGAACGACAATTTATTAGAGAATATAAGTGAGTTATATAGCGAAATCAGTAAATTATTACCTATCCTCACTTTATTATGTTTTTGCAAAAACATAAAATAAAATATATAATAATAATAATAATAATAATAATAATATGTCATTATTAGAATGAAAGTTGAATTTTCATTGTTATCTTATTTATGACTCTGATATAGAAAAAGAAAGAAAAATTTGTGATGGCATTTTTATTTGCTCGACGTACGCTGACTCATCGTTACCTATGTCTTAGTGCAGGGGAAAGATCTACCAATGACAGATAAAGTATATAGATATTATACTTGTTATGTTTATATTTATAGCGTCTTGAATGGTATTTGATTTATTTTTTTGAACTGATAATGATTATATGGTTGTTATACAGTTGTGGCATTTGTAAAGTTTGCTTCTTAAAAATTATTTTGATTCTTGACTTATGTACTGTTGAAAAGATCCATGTTATAGCTTATGTTTTTGATTGTCATAATGGTTGTTATAATATTCTATAATATTAATGTACAATGGTATTAATTAATCTAAGTTGACAACAATCTATTTATAATATTTAATGCATTATCGCTAGAGGTAGGCTAGTGCTTGACTAATAGAGTTATTTTTAGTAATGATTTAGAAAATATTTTATCTATGAGTTGAAAACTTTGTTGAGTAGGTCAACCAAATATTATTTAAGTGGTAAGTAGTAATCATTTGGATAAATAAATGTTGTAGTATCCAAGATTTATAGTTGAATGATAACATTAGCGTTAAGAAAACACAATTGAATAGTAAATAGTGTTGAGAATATTATATGGCAAGATAACATTGATAATCATAGAATTAGAATATAAGTGAGATTAATTAATTTTCGTATTACAAAATTATGGGTAAATCTTAATGTGTAAAATTGCTAAATAATTAATTTTGGGTTGACCTCTATAGTTGAAATTACTGAGCAAGTTAATAAATTCTAACACGGGATATTTTGGGTGTCTTGACATAAATATTGTGACTCTCTTAGCTTAAGCATTGTAAAGACACTTTTGAGTAGGTGCCCTTAGCAGGGCATTAGGTATCCCTTGAAATTTTGTTATTGGAATGTAAATGTATTTGAGATTTAATTTTCTATCTTGTGAAGTGCACATATATATTTTTCATCCTTTGGGATCATTTGGTGGATGGTTGGACAATTGCATGCACTTTTGTGAGATTCCATATAAGTTTACATTATATATTTTTTTGTTTTAACATCAACCAAATTGGTTATGAGATACGCTCTAAATCAACCCCTGAACTTGAGTTTTTCTGAAACAAAATTTAGTAAGCTCTAGAATTATATTATGTGAATCAGAATTTATAACTTTAATTTTTATACTCTATTCCAATGATTTTTGGCGGATCCAATCCCTTAGGAATTTGGCAATTTTCTGCACCTATTTTCTTTTTTTAGCCTACAAAGTCATTTCAAAATTAGGTTGCAAAAAATAGGTAAATGAGTCTTAAATAGAAACAAAAGCTTTATAACGATTCATCGTATCTTTAAATTTATATAGTAAATTTTTTAATTACTTTTGGATGTCTTTACTATTTTTAATAATTCTCTTTTGGAACCCAATTTATTTAGAAATTGCTTAGTAGAACAGTTTTTAGTGTTAAAAATCCATTTGAAACACTGTATTATTTTAGTGTTTAAATTGTTGTGGGTTGTTTTTATAGGTTCGTAATGGTAGAATGTAGTTTAATATTGTATATTAACTTCCATAAATACTTTTTATCTTGTTAAAGCATTTTTTCCATCCTTATTTCATAGGTGAATTAATGACATTGAGACTGTACTGAGAGGTGAGCTAGTCAAGTTGTTTGCTTTGAGATTAAGTATTTCCACTTCAACACGAATGATTAACCTTGAATAATGAATTCAAGGGTGGTATGGCGGTTATATGAATGTTTGAATGGAATAGGAGCTTGGTTTCTCTCTTAGTTTTATTGCGCTTGAAGTCGTAGTTTGTAATGCTTCCTTGTCAATGAATCATTGGTGGATTACATTTTTTACCATTGGAGATGAGATTAAGTGTTGGTATCATTGGTATAAATTATAATTGAAAACCCTTGAGTATCAAAGTCAAGTGTAGTGTTGTAAATTGATTCTAGTATAATCGACACATTTTTTATAACTAGCTTGTCGAACGTCTTGATGAATCTCACATTCTGAGATTAAATGTGAGAAACTATGTAGTAGGTGATGTACTTGGAGTGTAAGTGTATTAATTTAAGGTTGACTTGATTTTAGTCATGAGTTTTAAGATGCATGCAATCATGGTGTGCATGTGTGTGGATGGGTTAATAGTTGGAGTGTTCACTTGAGTGAAGACAGAGTTACACACAAAAAATAAAATAAAATTTATTAGTTTTTTAAAGGGTATTGTTTGAGGTTTCTTAAGGTGAATTTTTGGGCATTACATTTTGGGTATCAAACTGGGAGCTCTGGGGATTGTGTTTGGTATTCGTGATAAAGTGATGAAACTTATCATCACAATATTTCTTGGTTCATTTGTACTCATAGCGAGTTGAGGTCGTAAGTTAGATTGTTGATCATGTGGTTGGAGATTGGATAAAGTTCCCATGAGTTTTCGCATTGATGACTTCATTAGCATGCTTATATTTTAGGTTATAATTTTGTGTAATATCTATTGTGTGATAAATATTTACTTATACAAGGTGGTGGATTTTAATATTATTTATGACTGTTTAGTTTCTATTTATGTACATATGAGGTATTTTTTTGTATCTTAATGCACTCCCTTAGTATTTTATTATAATTAACTAACCCTATTTTAGAAGGGGACTATATAATTCATCTTCCTCAAGATTTATTTGTGGTATGATTACAATTTCTGAGTGTTTTACTCTTATTTACTATTATATTATTTATGAGATATAGAGATGATAGTGTTGTCATTAATAAAGAAAAAGTGATAAACATATCTATGGTATGTATTGGTTATTGGTTTGTAAAGTAATTAAGTGAGATATATAAATTTTTTAATACATGTTTATATCTTAGATTAGTTATAGGGTGATATAATATCTTTTTAATTGATTGTTCTTTGATCCAAGCTTGATCTCATGCAACTTAGCCTATTTTAAACCCGTAAATAACTTTACAGTGTTAAGGTAAATGTGGTAATAATAGGTCTATTATATACTTGTCCAATGAATGAAATGTTGCTAAGTGAATTATTAAAATTTATCTTTTAGTAGTGTGTATAAAGTATCATGTAATAATATACTGTGTACTTATTTGAGAGGCCTAGTTAGTAACTCACTGATTTATTTAAATATATCTAATTTTTCATATTTCTATAGATATTAATGGATTGCATGATTGTTATTCCTTGAAGAGTTTATGACTTGTAGGGTCATTCTAGCCTTGGAAATACCTTGAGTAAACCTAAGTTGTATATGTTCATGACTTTATACCACTTTATGATGGTTCCTAATCTATTAAACGTATTTCAAGACTAAGAATGGATTTTTCCTTTTGTGTATCTTTTGAAATATGTCTTTGGTTTCATCTATCTATCTAGGAACCACGCTGCATCATTAATAGATTCATTGTGGGATTTATTATCTTGTGTTATGTCTAAGATGAAAAAATTAAATTAATAAATTCCAAAGAAAAAAAATAAAAAATAATGATAAAAAAAGAAAACAAGCTATTAATTTTGAATCAAGTAAGAATTTGTAACCTTTTTCAATCAGAGATTACTTCATGAGGGATTGGTGATTATGGTGGATTACCTTCATTATGTAGTCACAAAGATCTTAGATTTGGCATGGGTACTTCTATGAAGTGAAATTAGAATAGGGTAATTATGATAAACATGGTATTTAGTGTTATTAATATTTAAAACAACATGGAACATGTTATGTCCTTTGATTGGTTAGATATGTTACAAGAATTCTTAATACTTCTCCTTATTCAATATACTTGAAACGAATTTAGTTGTATTGGTTTCAGCAATTGTGGGTATTATTGTACAATAAATTTGGACAATATAGTTTTTAAGATTCTTATAATGATAAAGACATTTTTGTCAGGAAAATACTAGATGGAAACAATTGAGATTAGAGTTTGCTTCTTTAGGAAAGACTTGTGCATTTCCATATAAGGCACATTGATACTATGAAAAAGGTTGACATGTATATTATTTTGTGGCTATGATAGAGGATGATGATGGATAATGAAATATGTCTATTATTTGTTGCCTTGATCTTTGCACGAAACCCATAAATTATGTTATGTTATTGTGAAATTTGTCCCAATTATCATGAAATTATTTAAGCCTATTATTTATGTCATTCACATGTAACCTTAACATGTGAAGTTGTGTACAATTATAAGATTTTGTGTAAACACCTATAACATTTGTGCACTCATTAAACCTTACAAACGTTGGCGTTGTGCTATATAATTAACCTTGTTGTGCAAATGTCATGTGTATATGTTTAAGTACTTATATGATGTTCTGTTGTTAAGGTCATTTGTATAATTATGTATGTGTTGTGACAAACTTATATGTAACCCATATGTGTAAATTTTGTGTGAAATAACAACCCTTCCTAAGATCAATTAATGTCTCAGTGGAACTTATGATTATGGTGATGTATAGTTATAAGCTATGGTATAAATCCTCTTTGCATTATTTTGGGACATTATGATACGAGATGTAGAGATTGTTAGTTTTTACCTTATTTTGATAATTCAAATATTATAGCAGAGGGCAATAGTTAGTGGGTAGTACTCAGATAGTTTTCACTTTATAGTACTTTGGCTGTATACTTTCAATAAGTTATGTTTTCAACATGGTTGGTCTTTATGAGATATGCTAATTGACATCATATGGGTTACATGATAGTCATATATGTGAGGTAATATGATTACTTTTGGGCACTTTCTTAGCACTGGGATGTGTACAAAAGTTCAATTGATATATATTGTGACACTATTACATATGATGATGTATAATTATTGTATTACCTCTGAGAGGTAATTTACATATATTTTCTTACCTTTGAGAGGTAATAGACAATGTTCCTCATACCTCTAAGAGGTATTTGAGATGTCTCGAACCTCTGGGAGGTAGTTGGGATGCGTCTTACCTCTGGGTGGTAATTGAGATAATTTTATTCTTTCTCTCCTTAGGTGACTTGTAAAGTCACACAGTGTGTGTGATGTGATCTATTTGCATATATGTTTTTCCAAAATTACTACTCCTTAATTAATTTAGAAACCAATGTTTTATTTTATTTTATTTTATTTATTTGAATATTTTAATCAATTAATTGATTATGAAAATTATTGTTGAAACTAAAAGTTTAGATTTTTGGTTATGTTTTTAATCACTTGGATTGTTATTGAGACTAATAGTTTGAATTGTTGTTGAAAATATTTTGATCATTTGCTCGTTGAATACTTGAGTGTGATATTTGTAGACCTCAATTATGAGCTTATTTTATGCGTATTATAATTATATATTTATTACCGATAAAGTATCGATCTTAGGTGAAAGTCTTTGTGCTTAGGTGTTATGTGAATGAACAAAGAAGAGACTCTGAGTCCTACAAATAAATGGTAACTGAGATCGAGTAACCGATGATCATAACTATTTAACCAATTACCATAAATAATTAACAATTTACTCAAATTCATATTAAGTAAATAAATAAGTAAATTTGTATTAAGTAAGTGAGGTCATAATTAGACCCACTTAGTGGGTGACCAAGGATCTGGTAGAGTAAGAGTAATTATGGTTTTAAAGATAAAAATTAAAAAAAAAAAAAAATGGGGGGAAAGTCAAAACCAATTTAGGGTTTTGAAGTTTCATTTCTCATCTAAGTTCTTGTCTCTATTGATTTTGTTGTTACCAGGGGAGCCAAACGAAAAATGGAGAACAAAGCAGGTGAAATGAGATTAGCTGAAAGACCCAGATCTAGGTGTATCTAGGTAAGTAAATATTTTCTCACAGATTTATTTGTTCTTTTCCCTAGATTTTCAAACGAGGGAATCATTGAAATGATAGCTCCATTTGAGTTATTGAATCAAGTTTATTTGTTGTTGGGTTATCAAGTTTTTTTACTTAGATCTATTTTTTTTGGATTCGTTGGGGTTTTAGATAGCTTGTTTAGTTGTTTTGGATCTTAAACTTATTTGAAAACCCTTTATGTAGGGTGTCTGTTAAGAGAGTTCAGATAATGAAGCATATACCTATTATTTATATTTTCTAACCCACATATACATGTTTTATTGAAATAAATATATTTATATATATAAATATCTACAAGTATACATACATACACACACATACATGTATACCAATTTTTTTTATTTATAAACATATATACAACTTGATGGAAATAGATGATTATACATAAATAAGAATAAAAACAAAAAATAAATAAATAAAATATAATAATAGAAAAAAGTATATGCTGCTATATATTTTATACAATGTTGTTTTTGTTTATAAAAATAAAAATTAAAATAATAATAAAAATAAAAATAAAAATAAAAATAACTATATTTTATTGTATGGAGGGGGGGATTGAGTCGACCCCTACTCCCTCCCATAGTAGGGAGGGAGAAGGGTCAGGCCAAACGACCCTCTTTGTCCCCATGGTTAGCCACCATAGCCGGTGGTTAAGGCCGTGGCTAGACCATACAACCCAACCATTGGTCGTCGGCTAGGGTAGCTAGGGTTTGCTTTAAAAAAAATTTATATATCAAATGATATTTGTAATTAATAAGGTTAAATTATAATTTATAATTTATTTTGATAATGTATATTTTACATTGTTTAATTTATAATTTATAAATTATATTTATTTTTATAATTTATAATTTATAATTTATCTTATGAATGAAGATAGTAATGGTAAGTGGACAATGGATAAAAATGCAGTGTGCATATATATAGGATTTCGTTATAATAAATATGATTATATACATATTTTAAAGTTTTATTATAAACTTCATGAATATATTGTCACAATTGATATCATGGTATTATAAAGTTATCAGTATTTTATAAGTGAATCAAACATATTAACAAATATGAAGTAAAAATAAAAAAGAAACGTGTAAAATAATAAGTAGATGTAAAGGTGTAGTGGTTAAAATATAAGTGGTTAACACATCAAATGTTATGTGTGGTGTATCAAATAATATAGATATATTTTAGAGAGTATTTTTTATATAATGTTCATGATTAGTAAAAATATGAGATTCATATATCAAAATTTAATAAGCATTGTCTAATATAGCAAGTGAATATTGATACGATGTAATTTAAGTGGTAGTAAAGAGTTAAGTTCAATAATTGTTTAAATAATTGGTATTAAGAACAATAATATATTAGCGAATATAAGCGAGGTATATAGAGAAATCAGTAAAGTGTTACTTATATTCTTCTTATTACATTTTTATAAAAAATTATATATATATATATTATTAGAATGAATGTTGAATTTTCATTGTTATCTTGTTTATAAATCTAATATAGCAAAAGAAAGAAGAGTTTGTGAAGATATTTTTACTTAGTGTAAGCTGATCCATCGTTGCCTATGTCTTAGTGTAGGAGAAAGATATACCAGTGGCAGATAAAGTATAACTATATTATGCTTGTTATGTTAACATTTATAACATCTTGAATGATATTCAATTTGTGCTTTTGAACTGATAATGATTATATGTTTATTGTCTAGTTGAAACATTTGTAAAGTTTTATTCTTGGGAATTATTTTAAACTTTGAGTTATCTACTATTGAAAAGATCCATGTTATAGCTTATGTTCTTGATCATCATAATGGTTATAATATTCTATAATATTAATGTACAATGGTATTCTTTAATCTAAGTTGACAACAATTTGTTTATAACATTTAATGCATTGTCGTTAGATGTAGGCTAGTGATTGACTAATAGAGTTATTTTCAGTAGTGATTTAAAAACTATTTTTTCTATAAATCAAGAACCTTGTTGAGTAGATTAACCAAATAATATCTAGGTGGTAAGTAGTAATCATATAGATAATCAAATGTTGTAGTATCTAAGATTCATAGTTGGATGATAACATTAGTGTTAAGAGCACGCAATTGAATAGTAAATAATGTTGAGAATATTATATGGTAAGATAACATTGATAATTATAGACTTGAAATATAAGTGATTTTAATTCACTTTCGTATTACGAAATTATGGGTAAATCTTAATGTGAAAAATTGTAAAACAATTAATTTTGGATTGACCTTTATAGTTGAAATTAATGAGCAAGTTAATAAATTATATTACGGGCTATTTTGGGTGTTTTCATGTAAATATTATGACTCTTAGCTTAAGAATTGTAGATATTTTTGAGTAGGCGTCCTTGGTAGGTCATTAGGTATCCCTTGAAATCTTGTTGTTGGAATGTAAATGTAATAAAGATTTAATTTCTATTTTATTAAGCACACAAATAGATTTATAATCTTATGGGATCATTTGGTGGATGGTTGGATGATTACATGCACTTTTATGAGATTCCATACAAGTTTACGTTATAAATATTTTTGTTTTAACATCAACTAAATCGGTTCAGAGATAGACTCTAAATGAATATCTGAACTTGAGTTTCCTTGAAACAAAATTTTTTAAGCTATAGAATTATATTATGTTAATCATAATCTATAACCTTTATTTTTATACCCCATTTTGATGATTTTTGACAGATCTGGTTTTGGAGGCATTTGACAATTTTCTGCCACTATTTTCTTTTTTTACCCTGTGAAGTCGATTCAAAATTAAATTACAAAAAATAACTAGAAGAATCTTAAAGATAAATTAGAGTTTGATAGTGATTCATTATAAATTTAAATTTATATAAAAACTTTGTTTTATTACTTTTGGATGTCTTTACTATTTTTAGTGACCCTATTTTCAAACCTAATTTATTTAAAAATTGCTTAAGAGAACAAATTTTAATGTTAAAAACACATTTAAAATGCCGAATTATTTAGCATTTAAATTATTATGGGTTGATTTTATAGGTTTATAGTGGTGTCTTATAGATTATAGATTGTATAATAACTTCTATAAATAATTCTTATCTCATGGAAGTATTTTTATCATCACCATTTTTTATGCAAATTAATGACATTGAGATTGTAATGAGAGGTGAGCTAGTCAAGTTGTTTGCTTCGAGATTAAGGGTTTCAAATTCAACACAAATGGTTAACCTTAAATAATGCATTCAAGAGTGGTAATGGGGTTATACGAGAGTTTGAGTGGAATATGAGCTTAGTTTTATTGTGCTTGAGGTTGTAGTTTATAGTGCCTTGTCAACGAATCATTAGCAGATTACATTTCTTACCATTGGGGATGAGATTCAGTGTTGATTTCATTAGTATAAACTATAATTAACAACCCTTGAGTATTTAAGTCAGGTGTAGTTATTAAAATTGATTCTATTATAGTCGACACAACTTTGTTATAGATAGTTTGTTGAATTGCTTGATGGATTTCACATTCAGAGATTGAAGGTGAACAAATTTGTAGTAAGCAACGTACTTGAAGTGTGAGTACATTCCTTTAAAGTTACCTAATTATGGGTGTGAGTTATATTATGCATGCAATCATAGCGTGCACGTGTATGGATGGGTTAATAGTTGGAGTGTTTACTTGAGTGAAGATAGAGTTACACACAAAAAAAAAACAAAAAAATAGTAATATTTTTAAAGGTTTTGTTTGAGTTTTATTGAGGGGAATTTTTAGGCATTACATAGACTTATTTATAATAGTTTTCTTTGGAGTTGGACTATTATTCAAAATGGTCCATAAAGAATGATAAAGGATATAAAGTGACATATGTAACTGGGTTGTTGACTGCTTTTCTTTATGATGTGTTATCAATGATTTTTTTTAATCATGCAATGTCCAAGTATGATGATTTTTAGTTATATGTTGGAGTTGAAGACCTTGATTTTTTTTGCTTTTGAAACCATTATATTTTAATAGTTTTTTTCAAAAAAAAAAAAAATTCTTCTAAATTTTGGACTCTTGTAACTACTATAAGAGTTTAAAATTATATATGGTGGTTTTTTTTATGGCCTCTTAGATTTTTTAAGTATTTATCTTTTGGGTCAAAAATTGTAATTTTTTTGAAATAATACTTTGGTTTGTTTCTACTTTCTTAACTATGTTGAATGATATAATTATGTAGTTGATATCTTTTAGTCTATTAAAAAAATGAGTTTAAAGGTTATGGTCAAGGGTGAATCTATTTAGTTTTTATAGAAAAATATGTCCATCATAATGTTTTGATTATTTAACACCTACGAGATATAAAATAATTGAAACGTTCCACTAATTCAAACTATATAAATGATTTTAATAAATGCAATAATTTGAATTGAAAGGCAATAGTATATATTGAAACTACTTAATTTATATTTGAACAAACAATATAAGCATGTGTTAACTAATCCCAACTAATTGTCACTCACAAAAGATGACATAAAATATGAAAATTCTCAATATATGATTCATCAGGTGCTCATATATGAAATAGGGGCTGACAGACTATCTAAACGCTTCCAACAAAGTAAGGTGCATGGCAGCCAACAATATGAGGGTTTATTGGGAGCATTTCTATGCATAATGGGGTTTACAAATTTTAGGAGACATTTTACTATGCCTAGAATCTATTTATTTATGTGGGAAATATTTGATCCTATGCAATAATGTCTATTTTTTTTGTCACTTTCATTCAAAATCCTAATTGCCCTTGATTGATCACATAATACCTTAAAAGGGTTTAGTACTTTGGGTTGGACTATCCCAACCAATCCTCATTTAATGGTTGAGTGTTTCTTACTTTCCAATACTCCAAAGAGGGCTTAAACCATATGTATTTATCCTACTTAGGTGAGTGTGTATAAAATCATGAATAATCTAGAATGTAGTCTCACCTTTGACATATGGCATTTGTTACCATGTAATTTTGACATGTTTATATTCAAATTTAGATCTATGGACTACTATAGTGTTCCTACTTGAATATTTTAGATGTGTATATGCATTTTGAATAATGATTCAAGAGAGAGAGAGTGATCTATAACTCTTTAGCCATTAACTTGTTATAATTCACAAATCACAACCTGCTTTCTTACTTTGAATTTACTCCAAAATCATAACTTAATTCATATAGTGATCTAGAATTAGTGTATATTTATTATTCTAGAAGATATAAATACTTAATAATTGAATATAAAAACAAATACACAACTATTGAGAAAAATGACACAAATACTTTGACCTAGAAAAACTCACAAGGTGTAAAGAAAAACTAGCTGGAAGAGGTAATAACTCTACTTCGTATCTTATATTTTACAATAACAAAATTACAATAGTATATAAAAAAAGTATAACATACGAGTATCTTACTCACAAAGCTTTCCTTAGTCCTATCCTTCATACAAAATATAGATACTTTTTCTATTCATCAATGCCTTCATATATGGCATCGTTATTATGACCCTTGGATATGCTGTTTCATGAACTAAAGGATCCCCAACCATATAAGAATTAAAGATACATTATTTTTATTTTTTAAAGGACCCTTGGTTTCTATGGATGAATGATGTGGTGGCAGAATACTATTCATGCAACACTATTCATTGATGATGTGGCAAACACTATTCACCCTAGTGAGGTGTCATGGCACTATTTTAGATTGAATATGTGGCATGGGTCTAAATTTTATGAAGGCATATGTAAAACATGGTGGTGGACCAACCTTGTCTAAGGAGATACTTTTTACTTTTGACTTTTCACATGTGAACAAATTTTACTATTCATTGAATAGTGAACCCATGTGAAGTGGGTCAAATTTCCATGTGGGGACTTGATTTTAATTTAAATTATGAGAGTGGGTAAAATTTAACATGTGGGGCATGAAAATATTAGTAAAAAATAGAATCCACCTTCTTTTGGAAGCTTGTGATAGTGGGAGACAAGTTCTACTGTTCTTGATTGGCATCTTACTATTCCAGATTTGTCATTTCATGAAGGTGACACCTTTTTCCTTGGTGGAGACTTTGTCCCTTTGAAATTATCATCCAAGTGGAGAATGTGGCATGGATTTATTGGTGATTTCATGTTTCTTGGTGGTAAATCTGCCCATGTGAAGTATTGGCGCCAACTTGGGCCCCCATTTGTTGTTTTGCTCATACACATTCTATAAGTGCTGGTATTCCATTGCTTTGTAGTTAGGCTAGAGTTATAAGGTTTACGCTTAGTGAGAATCTTGGGTAGCCTCCTTGGTTTTGAGACCAAGTTAGTATTTGGGTTGGGAAGATATCTTGTTTAAGCTTGTGTGTGGCATTCATTAAAGGCATGGCCTATAGTTTTGTAAAGCTTTGTTGAAAGCTATTGAAATGTAATGAGTTATTGTTGATTAATGATAATATTTATGAATTTGAGAGGAAATTATATGAATTATGAGTTTGAATTTATGATATAAGTGTGAGCTGTGATTGTAGGCCACATCAAGTGGTATCAGAACAAGTTCTGATTCCTTGGGAGAGGATGCTAGAGAGCATTATGTGAGTGTTGATTTTTATTTTTGAGGTATGAAGAATGCAAATAAGAATGAAGGAGTACCATGAAATGAGGATGTGGTGAATGTGTTGATGAAGATACAAGAAAATTTGGACATGATGATGGAGCATAAACAAGAGATAGAGAGCCAAAGATTTGGCATGGTGAGGAAGAAGATAATGAAGTGGCCTGTGAAGCTACTATTTGAAAGAATGAAGAGGCAAAAATTGAGACTTTCCTTAAGGGGATAAGAGGAGTTATGGAGAGAAAAGCAAGAAGATATCATATGTGATCTTGAAGATCAAGAGATAAGACTAGAGGGAGAGATTATGGATTCCCATGAGTGGAAAAATTCAGATTTTTTTTATTGTGATATGGAGTTTGAGCTGGAAGAAATTTGCAGCCATGAAGGGTTGCTTGAGGATGAAGATTGCAACCATGTATTATGGCATGTGAGTGAATAATATTGTAGACATGGGAAGTTGTAAGGATATGAAATTTTCATCCATGAAGAGTTGCAAAAAAGAGGATATTTCAGCCAAGAAAATTTGTATTGTTCTTGTGAAGAAACATTGGGACTAATGGATGTGAAAGCTAGTGCACATATGGATAGTGTGGAGGATAATTTTGTGAAAACATGTGCACATAATGAGAGTATGGATGAGGAGTTTTCAGCCTTGTAAGTGGTTACTAAGGAGATTTTGAAATCTCATTGTGAGAATATAGAACATAAAGAGTATGCAAGATGTGAAGAGGATTTGGAAGTTTACATGAATGAAACCATGAAAGTGATTGATGTGAAAGTATGTGCACATGATGAGAGTGAAAATAATGTTGTTTTATCCATGAGAGAGGAGCTGGAAGTGGTGATACTTTATGATGTGGAGGATCCAACATGTGGTTGGATGATGTGTGAAGAAAGCCATGATGGCTTTTGGTGGAGGTGGATAGACAATTATGGGCTTGAGCTCACATGGATGGAGAAGATGCATTGTAGAGAATCTTGGAGGAGGAGGCCAATTTGTAGTGGGTGTGATCCCACAAGTCTTTGTGGTGGGTTGGATTCCATGTATGCATCCATTAGGATATGGATGGGATTTTGGAGGACGGTTTTGGGTCCAATGTGTAGAAACTGGAAGTGTAGATGGAAGAAGAATATTATTCGGGGGCACATGATGTATTGTAAGGGGATGTCGAGGTCATTCCTAATCATGACTAAAAGGGTGGTTCTACCACTCACCCCTTCTATGTGATCTTTAGATCAAATTATAATACCTTGGGTGTTTGATGCAGGGGCATCCAGGGGTTCATGCAATCTTGCATCACCCAAAAAAAAATGGTGTGTTTTCTTTTTTTTTTTCAAAATAATTGCCACAAATACAATCATGACAAATCATAGGATCTAAATTTTTTTCAATTGGAGGAGAATGATGTGGCAGTAGAATACTATTCATACAACACTATTCATGTAGCACTATTCACTGATGACATGGTGAACACTATTCACTTTGGTGAGGTGTCATGGTACTATTTAGATTGCATATGTGGCATGGGTAAAAATTATATGAAGGTACATGGAGCACATGGTGGTGGGCCAACCTTGTCTAAAGAGATGCTCTTTACTTTTGACTTTTCACATGTGAACAACTTTTACTATTCACTAAATAGTGAACCCATGTGAAGTGGATCAAATTTCCATGTGGGGACTTGATTTTGATTGTCATTATGAGAGTGGGTCAAATTTATTATGTGGGGCATGAAAATATTAGTAAAAAATAAAGTCCACCTTATTTTGGAAGCTTGTGATAGTGGGAGACAAGTTCTACTATTCTTGATTGGCATCTTACTATTCCAGATTTGTCATTTCATGAAGGTGGCACCATTTTCCTTGGTGGATACTTTATCCCTTTGAAATTATCATCCAAGTGGAGAATGTGGCATGTGTTTATTGGCAATTTCATGTTTCTTGGTGGGAAATCCCCCAATGTGAAGTGTTGGCACCAACTTGGGCCCCCATTTATTATTTTCCTCATGCACATTCTATAAGTGCTTGTATTCCATTGCTTTGTAGTCAAGCTAGAGTTAAAAGGTTTAATATTAGTAAGAAGATTGGGTAGCATCCTTGGTGTTGAGACCAAGTTAGTATTTGGGTAAGGAAGATAACTTGTTTAAGCTTATGTGTGGCATGCATTGAAGGCATACCCTATGGTTTTGTAAAGCTTTGGTGAAAGCTATTGAAATGTAATGAGTTATTGTTGATTAATGATAATATTTATGAATATGAGAGGAGATTATATGCCTTATGAGTTTTAATTTATGAGATAAGTGTGATTTGTGGTTGTAGGCCACATCAATGAAATTTTTGGTTAAAACAGACTAGGAGTTTTGAAATTATTGCTTGTAGGAATTGGTAGTTACACAATCGCCCCAAAAGTTACACAACTATCGCCTGCATAAAATGAAAATTTTTATACCAATATTATAACTCTTCCCTTGAAGTTTTGATGATTATTGAAACCAATTCTACTATTTTCTACCTGATGAATGTATTATTTTATGGATCCTACATCCCTTATTGAGAGGCTTTTAGTCTCATGAAAACTTTCTTAGTGAGAGAAGAGATGTAGAAACAAATATTCCATGTCCTCCTAAGAGTACCACTTAGATTACCTTGGTGTCTTACCCTATATTCCAATTATCTAAAAATCTTGTGATACAAGACATGTCTCTCTAACTTTTAACTGCAGTACTATAACGCTCTCTAACTCTCATTGTGTGTCTAGAATCAAGTATTCTATGGAAGGTAATTTTTTTAATTATTCTTACTCATCTAGCATGGATAATTAATACAGATTCAAGTTATAAAATTGATAAATTACTACATCTGAATGAATGAGGGTTGGTCAATTTTGAAATCATTGTTACCAATCTACTCCCAGATGGATAATGGTCCATAGCTTAGTGGCTTAAACTTCCTAGCTTGTCCTTGGAGTCTCTCTTTGCTCAAAAACAAACATACATTATCACTTACTTTGAGTGCATGATATTTGTGATGTTGGTCATGAATGGCCTCATAATTTGATTAATAGTTCTCTAACTTGTCTTTTAACATGAGATGGATTTGCCTAATCCTCTTGATAAAAATTTTCAACTATTGTCACCTTTGAATCTTGCTTCTCTATACCTACTAGCTATTCCAATGCAAAATAAAATAGATTAGTTGGAAAATATACAAAATATGTTTTAAATGATGACTTATTAGTGGATGTGTGTACTATCCGATTGTATGAGTGCTACATGTATGCCAAAGACTCATCCAAAGTCCTTATATACTTTCTGTTACAACCTCTTATTAGTAGAACCAAATTCATATTTACCACCTCCATTTGTCCATCACTTTGAGGATGGAAGGTGACACTTCAATGAAGATTAGTATCCACTTTTACCCATAGTTTGGTCCAAAATTTTCTAAAGAATATTTAGTCTCTATTTAATACTATAGACTTAGGTAATCCAAAATGCACCCAAACATTGGAAAATAAAAGTTCAACTGCTTCATACACTTTTAATATTTTCTTAAATGTAATCAAAACACAAATTTTGTTTAATATATCTAAAACAACATATAGATAATCAAGGACATACTTGGACATAAGTAATCCACCCAAAAAATCTATGGGATTTCCCATGGCCTAGTAGGTATAGTCAGTGGCATGCATAATCCTTCCTTCCTAACCTCAGGCTTAGTTGCACAAGATAGTTTACATCTTCTAATAAATTTATAAATTTATTGAATATTGGGACAATACACATACCTTTAAAAATGCACCATGATCTTAACAACACCAAATTATTTTGAAACATTGGAAGTATGTGATCCCTCATAAAGATTAGTCTTTCCTCCTTTGGCACACATAACTTATCCCAATTTTAGACTGGCCCGTCCTTGAGATAGAATCCATCCTTGCCTTCATTTTATTCCTTATTAGATTAAAATAGATGGAATGTCTTCCCAAAGTCTACATCTTGTGTACATGCTTCCTCATAATCCTCTTTCTTGAAAGGATTTATTTTTGAGATTGTTTCCAAAGCTAAAAATTATCTTATTTTGTGGCCTAGATAACATATTTGATAAAAAATTTGTGCTGCCCTTATTGTACTTGATCACCAAATATAATTATTGGAGAAATACAATCCATTTTTAATGTCTTGTATTCCATAATTTGATTTATTCTTGAAAACACTGAATAGGTTTGTGGTGAGTGTGCACAATAGTTTCTTTAGCCAGTAAATGATGCTTCCATTTCTTTATTTCTTAAACTAGTGAATACATTTATTTATTAGAAACATGATACTCCATTACTAATAAATAAAATACCTCTAAATGATAACAAATGTGCTTATCTCCTTACATCAAAACCATACCCATAACATATTCACTTGCATATGTTTTCAATTCAAATGATTGCTACAAATTAGGAAGAGCAAGGACCAATGCATACTCGATTTTATATTTCAAAGAATGAAATGAATTGTCATGTTCCTTACCTAATTAGAAGCTCTTATCCACTATTGTAGTTGAATGTAGAGGTTCAGATTTTGTAGATAAAACTAGAATAATGTTCCTCATGTATTGTATTGATCCTGCAAGACTTCTTATTTCGGTGGAAATATTTGTAGTGGGCCAATTCATGATAGTCTCTAACTTTTTGGATCCACTCTTAGTTATCATTATTTGAACACATGTCCTAAATAGACAAGTGATTATTTTTCTCACATTTATTCATATTGTATACTATCTATTTTTACTTCGGCACTTTCAAGAATTATTTCAAATATATTAAATGTTCCTCCCATGTAGCACTAAAAATAAAAATATCATATAGATACACTATCACATGTATATATGAAGGTCGTAATATATTATTAGTTAATCTCATAAATGTTGTTGGTACAAGATATAAACAAAATGATAGCTACCAATTGTACAAACGTTGTTTTATCATGAAGGCTATATTTCATACATCCTCCACATTCATTCAAACTTGATGATAGCCTGATTTGAGATCCAACTTTGGGTAATACTCAACATGCTAAAGTTCACCTAGAAAATAATAAATATATGGAAATAACTATTACTTATTTATGATGTTCTTGTTCAAGGCACAATAGTCAATTTACATCTTCCAAGAGCCATATTTACTTCACACAACCATAATGGGTGACCCACACGCTGAAGTGATTGGGTGTATGATGCCTTATTCTAACAATTCTTGAACTTGTTTCTTGACCTCATTTCTCTCTAAAAGTGATTGCCTATACAAAACTAATTTTACGAAGAGGAGATTTTAAAAAATTGAATCTCATGTTATACTTACATTTTTGGAGGCAAACTATCTAGAGTTTGGAACTCATTCTTGAAAAGATTACAACACATCCAATCTCTTCAATCCCTAGTTATCACTATAAATTTAAAATATTTATATTCCATCTTGTTTATTATCTTTTAAAATAAGTAAAAAAAATGATTATTGGCTTGAATGAGTCTCTTTTCTTTGTTATCACTTACCATTGCAAGCTCGGGATTACTTTGATGTGCATTGATAATATAATTGATTCCATATTTGATCCATTGGTACTTTTTACCCTCCTCATTAATATTGCATCCATAAAATACAAGTAATGACTTACAAACAACATATCACATTCATTAAGAGGAATTACCACTTCTAGCTCATCAACATATAGTGGGTTAATCCAATTTAAATTTGTATATTTTTGTAACTTGAATTTTAACACCCTTATTCACCTAATGCAAAGGATATGGATGTAAGTGAAATATACATGTAAACTGAGATTATTTACTAATTCATCTAAAATCAAAATGGATCGAGATATAGTATCAATAAGTACATTTATCTTTATCTTCTTGATTTGAATTCTGGTTTAGAATAGATTGATTATTTATTCTCATTCCTTGTTGTTCATGTCAGTTGAGGTGAAAAAAATTTATCATCTACATTATAATTATCTTGAATCTCTACTATTATTTTATAAGAGATGCCATGGACATATTAGAGCCATCCTTAGCCCAATTATTAGGATATAACTCTAGATGCAACTTCCAATAATTAACATAAGTATGACCATCTATAACACAATGATTATAGTATTTCTTAGGATTCTTAGAACTATGTAAATTTATGGAAACCATATTAGCTTTAAATTTACCTTTATTTAAGGTCTTGTAAAACTGGTTTTGCTCTTTCTTGACTTGATTCCTGGACTAATTTTTCTTTGAGGATTCACCCTCTCATTGTTTATTTTATTCCTTGATGTAGTAAGTTTACAAGATTACTTCATAAAGATCTTGGGGATTACTTGAGATGAACCACCTCCTCAACAGAGTATGTAGACCACCCAAGTATTTAGTAAAATTGTTTCCATCCTTTAAGTCTAAGCCTATGAGCATGGCTTGTCTATGAAACTCTGTGTCATAGTCCTACACGATTTGACCTTATCCTTGCCTATAAAACTTCCACTTAATATTTTAATTAGTTATTTTTAAAATTGGGTAAAGAATATTACATAATAAATATTTAGAATCCTCCCACTTATCTACAACCAAGTTCTTCCTTTTAGAAGCTGATAGATAGGTTTCCCACTAAACTAGAGTATGAACTTCCATAATGAGACATGTAAAGGCAAATATTTGTGCCTCGATTCATTTATGAACACTAAATTATATCTCCATTTGTTTCAACTGTTTATTTTGACTTTCAACATCTTTTTGTCCTTCAAAGGATTTAATTTCAACTTTTATTTTAACATTGAAAGGAGCATGTTTAGATTTTACCTTAGCATTAATTTTTTATTTTGGAGGTTCTTATTCATGATTGTCTTTAGAATCTTCTCCACTATCATAATTATCATATTCATGGGGTTTTTCTATTCTAAGCTCTTTTTGACTATAGAGTGAACCATAATGTCTATAGAATTTTGATTCCTTGATATCAACCTTTGTTACTTAGTGATGGTGTCATGGGACTTCATCACACTACTCATGCATGATTCCAATGTAGGTATTATATCATAAATAATTTATTTTCCTTCATGAGCCATTTGTCTCACTTGTCGATACCACTTTCTTGTAGATATATCTGAATCACAAGGAAACACTTCTCATTCTTGAGATGTTGTCATTATCATACGAATCAATCAAACTTTTCAATAATAATGTAAATATGAAACTATTCTGATACCAAAATGATCTATAAACTCTCAAGTCATTAACTTGTTAGAATTCACAAATCATAACTATTGTCTTACTCTAAATTTACTCTAAAATGACAATTTAATACATACAATGATATAAAATTATTGTATAATCATTATGTTGGAAGATACAAATAATTAATAACTAAATATAAATGTAAATACACTTATATATAACTCGCAATAATGGAGACAAATGACACTAATAATTTTTACTTGGAAAACCTGACAAGGTATAGGGAAAAACTAGTTGGAAGAAGAAATAACTCTACTTCCTATTTTATATCAGCCAATAAATGAATTACAATGAGATATAAAATAATTAAAACATATAAATATCCTACTCATAAATCTTTCGTCATTGTTTCCTCACTCCAATCCTTTCTATAAATATAGTAATACTTGCTCTATTAATTGATTCCTTCCTATATCTATGTTATCTTTCTTATAACCCTTGGAGATATCATTTCATGCAATAAAGAATCCCAAACCATTTGATAATTGAAGAGACACTATTTTTAATTTTAAATGACTCTTGGTTGCCAAAAGTAAAACTATTGGTTAAAGCAAACTAATAGTTTTGAAACCACCACTTGTAGGAACTAGCAGTTGTGCAACCATTGCCACCTACATAAAGATGTGGTTTCACTATCAATACTATAAATCCTCCCTTGAATATATAATTATTTTTGAAATTAGGTCTACTATTAGGTGCCTAATGAATGAATTATTTTTTGTAACCTTGTGGATAACTTGGAGATGATCTAAAGTCTTTTTAGAAGATTATTAGGTGAATAATAATCGTAGGGATGATTTGTATATATAGATGACTCTTATTTAATTTATTATTATAATTGACCCATGACACGTATCTATTCTGATGTAATGGAGATTTATAAATTTGGAAAATAGTTGTTGAAGGTCTATAGACATTATTGATATAGGGATACATGTATAGTAGCCAATATTATCAAGGGTTACTAATTGTGGTGTGGGAGTGAAAATGAGGATCTGAGGTATGGATAATGTTTATATAGGATTATGAAGGTGTTATTTTAAAGACAAAGTTATTACTAAATAGAAATGGATAAAGGTGGCTAAGACAGTGGACAGGTAGATTGATAGAGGAAAAATGTGCTCAATAATAAGATATATGTGCATTGTCAAAGTATGTCAAAGTAGTCCAAATTGATGTTGTTAAAGTTTCAAAGGCCAAATTTAGGTGTCTATGCTTATAGTGTTGATTTGCGATCTTTGAAAATCATCCCAATCTTATAAAAACAACATAGGATTAAAAAAACATTGTAAGATTTGAAAACATCACATGTATGTAAATGCATCACGTGCCCAAAAAAGTATCACATGATTGTAAATTCAATCCATTTTTGAAAAAAAATCACATGCATACAAAGCATGACATTCCTAAAAAAATTATCACATGTTTGTAAAAGCATAAATTGCTTGAAAAAACATCACATTACTGAAAAAACATCATATGCTTGGAAAAACATCGCATGCTAGGAAAAACATTATAGACTTACAAAAATATTACAAACCTATAAAAACATCACAGTGATGGAAAATCATCATGGCTTAGATAAAAATATTTATCTAATTAAATTTCATAAATGTATAAAATTCCATAAATGATCACAAAAATGTTTTGAATTAGATCAATAGATTTCCCTGTAGGTTACAAAATGCAATATTGGAAGAGTGTTGAATTAGATCAATTTTTTTCTTAATTTTTATTTACAACTTCTATATTTATTTGTATGTTGAATCATTTACTTTTTTATTTTATTTTATAGTCTTCATTTTATAAATTAATGCCAAAGTTGAGACAAGGATGAAAATAATGTCTGATTTCAAGTATATATAAATACATTTAATACATTTGGGTTGGGTATAATTGAAAAATTCAATTAAATTTTAAAATTTACCTATAAAGTTTGAGTGAGCATGATGTGAAGGACCATAGAATTTTTGGCAATCTAATTTTAAAAAATATCCCTAAAGCATTGATTTGTTGATGATTTAAAAACCCATTGGGATTAGAAATCATTTGGCTATTTGATGCGGAGACCTATCTTCTAGAGGATATAACTTTTGACGTGTAAACTTGATTGAGATCTCATTCATAGAAAAATTAATATAAAGGAAATAAGAATGTAACAATAATTGGCTTCACTAGTTAGGTCCGATTCCAAGATGTTTGGAGAGCAATACAAGATCATCTAAGGGTCCAAATTACTTTCTAGTATTTATAGTCATGCTAAAAATAACATAAATAAGATAAATTTGTAACCAAATTTGAATATGAATTGAAAATTGTCCAACATCATTAATTTAGTATTTAGAGGATATGTTTAAAATTTTAGGCCCATCTAAACTTGTACAAAATAGTTATTAAGAAAAGAAAGTTGTTATTTATATCAGGGGCAATTAAGTCTAGGTAGTTTCTTTTTTAGATTTTTTAATTTTGTATGTCAACTTAAAATTTGGGTTGAGGTTTATTTACATAATTTTTATGTAATAATTTTATTTATTTAAGGTTAGCTAATAACTATAAAGGTTTCACTAAATTTTGAGTATTGGACCTATTGATATATATTTTTGTTTTGCTAGTCTCTGGGTGCATCATCTAGTATTAGAGTAAGTTATAATCTTGGATGTGATATATTTGTTAATTTTTATTGGGTTTTAAAATTATATATTTTTAGATTATCATGTGATTTAATAATAGGTGTAAATATGCCAAGAGGATGAGGAGGTATTACACAAAAGATCAAGACTATGCAGCAACTGCAGAGGCAAGTGGAATAATTAATTGTAATTGTCACACATGTCACAAATCAAAGACATAGGCAAGAGATAGAGGAAATAAAAGAATAAATAGATCATGAAGAGGAATTTCATAAAAATGAGAAAGAACATGGACAACCACCATCAATGAAAGAGATGATAGTTTGGGATTTAGAGGGAAGAAACAAAAGAATAAAGGTTGAAGTTTCAGAGTACGGAGGTAATTTAAAACCAAAGGAATTGATATACTGGTTAAAAAGCATGTAAATTTTTTTTGAATGAATTTTTTTAAGAGAAGATAAGAAACTGAAGTTTGCATGCATGAAATTGAAGGCTCATGCAACTATTTAGCGGGATCACCTACCAAAAGAGAGATAGAGAAATAGTAAATAAAAGATCAATGCTTAGAATAAGGTGGAGAAAAATATGAGGGTAAAAACTTCTTCCTGTAGATTATATACAAAATATATATATAATATTATCAAATTTAAGGTAAAACAATCACAATATACAAGAGTATACATATGAGTTTTACAAGCTGTCCATACAAGTAGAGCATGATGAAAAAAAAGATGGTTGAATAGTATGTAATAGGTTTGAAGTTTTCTATTAAAGATGAATTGAGCATGCATATAATAATTTAAATGGAAGAGGCTTATCAATTAGTTTTGAAGGCAAAATAAAATCAAAATAGGTAGGATTTTAGAAGATCATCTGGGCCAAAAATAAGACAATCACCTCTAGTAAAGGGGCGAGGTGGGGTTAATTCCACTAGAGCAAGATATACCCATCGTACATAAAGATACGAGAATAATAGACAAGGGTTTTGATATCAAAAAAGAGGAAAAGGATTTTAGAGAGGTAAAGGCCATGGTGGTAGTAGAAGATGGAATTGTCCACGCAAACCTTCTGTTTTTTACATATGTGGAAAAGAAGGACACATAATGTTTGAGTGTTCACACTATCATGAACAAGAAAGGATGCAATAAGATCACCCAAGAGTAAATTCGGTTAAGGCTAAAACAAAACAATAAAATATATAAGTTGTAACAATAGACATAGGAGAAAATATCATGATGAGGAAAATTGATAGCTCTAAGGAAATAACAAGTAGAAAATAAAGAAGATGATGATTCATGGTTGCATACAAATATTTTTTGAATAAGGTACACTTCAGGAGGTAAGATATGAAAAATAATTATTGATGGTGGTAGTTGTGAAAATATGGTTTGTAAAGAAATAAAGAGGAACTAGGAATGCAATACGAAAATCGTCCCTATCCATATTAGATATCATGGTTTAAAAAAGGAAATGAAGTTACAATAGATAAATGGTGTTTAATCAAGTTTTATATATAAAAAATATAATTAATAATTATGGCATGATGTTATTCCAATGAATGCCTGCCATATGTTATTGGGAAGGCCACGGAAATATGACACAAAGGCAATTCATGATGGAGCAAAGAAAACATATAATTTTTGGAAAGATGGTATAAAAGTAGTTTTAGTACCTATTAAATAATAAGGGAAGATAAAAAACATGTTATCCATGAAATAATTTATCAAAGACATGAAAATGATGGGTTGATGTTATGCATTAATAACAAATAAAAAAGACATAAAAGTGGTACAAATGCCAATAGACATAATAAAAGTGTTGAAATAATATGTAGATATTATACCTGATGAGTTACTAAATGGTTTACCACTAAAAAGAGACATTCAATATCATGTTGATATGATTCTAGGAGCGAATCTACCCAATCAAGTGGTCTATAAGATGAGTCCAACATAACATGTAGAATTGAATAAGCATAAACATGCCCTGCATCACAAAACAAAACATGATTTAATAACATGATCTGCTAATATATTTACCAAATTTAGTACATGAAACACATGTTTAATATATAGTACTTGGTTTCACTAGATCAAATACATGGTCAAAGTCATGTGATTATGTCACCTCTATAAGTTATACTACTAGTGGAACCTTATAAGTGCCAATTGGAATTAAAGGCCTACAACTCCATTCATCCACCCACTCTTATGGCTCGTACTCATTCCAAATAAAGATAATGCAGTAGAACAAAAGCATGCCATGTTCCTCGCATGAACCATCCAAGAAACTGTATTTGAGTTAAAAAACAAGTATAACTCACTTGATCCTATTACTTTCATATAATCTTCATAGCTTATCAATTAATCATCCTCCATCAGGCATACATATCTACAAATAAATAAATTTTGTAAATCACCATGGCCCATATTTTTACTACAACATTCAGCTATATTTTTTGTATTTGTCAAATCAACAACTTCTTCAAAATTCAACTCATTTCTTACAAGCACTCTTTTGACACATGCTCCTACACTGTCATGTTCTCATTTTCCATGGACTACTTTAGTTAAACTCTAAATATGTTGTACATCAGTGATCACATGCATCCTGATTAACGAGTAGAACATTTGTGCATTCTTAAATTATGATGTGCAATTATTTGACCAGATATAATGTTGATTAAAAGTAATGTTCCTTTAACTCAAATTTCCATAAAACATCTTAAAAAAACCTTACACATACTCTAAATAATGTGTTGGATCATCATTGACATATAATTGGTACTCAGTATTTTTTGATCATGCTCTATACCATTAGGGGAAAACATGAATGCTATATGCATAAAAAGGAAACCTATATTGAATTTTAGTATTGTGATTGAACCTCTCTTTGTGGTTGCAATGTGTAATTATTTATAAAGTTGATTACTAAAATAATAGTACAAATGGGAATGTGACTTTACTTAACTTGAATTGTTCAGCTAGCCATTGATCTCTATGTGTATGCCTTGCACACTTATATACAATTTCTTCTCTAAATTTATCCATATATTTAGAAAGAAGTATTTATTCTATAACAAGCTCATACCTTTTAGATTTCTTTCCTTATTTTAGTTGATATGTCATTGATTTATATTTACTAAAACCAACTAATTATTATCCAATTCTGTGTGTAATCTCCTCATGGGTATAATTTTTCAAATTTGAAAATTTACCAAAAATGCTATAAGTTTCATCCAAACATGCCCTATTATAAAAATATTATCCATCTAGACTTTCACAAAAAATGATTGGAATAAATTACTTTAGTAATTTTGGTGGTGTTAGGAATACAAAACATAGAGCAATATTAATTACGAGAAACAACTCTTATTTTCACTATAACTCTAATATTATATGATACCCTTGTGTAATCTTTCCAAAATTATGCAAGTAAATCTTTTAGGGTGTTGACTATAGCCTTGTATTCCATGTGATTCTACTAAAGAATGTCCACAAGTCATTATAATCGGCAACATCAAGTCTTCTATGTCTCCCAATTGCTTTAATTAGTGTTTTTATGTTTATGTGCAATGCTCAAATTATGCCTAATCAATCATTTATTATTTGTTTGACAACTTAACAAAGAAGTTGTAATAATAGGCTGGGTAGTGTTACCATCTTTGGTGCATTTATTCACACCTAATTTACGGTATACATTATGAAATTTTCAATAATTTCCTTGTTCACACCATCAATATTATATGTTCTTAGTCCTAGGGTGTTCATTCTAAATCTCATCTCAATAAATTTAATTAATGTAACAAAAAATTGGCATCTTTGAGTTTCATTTAATTTTTCAAAGTGCCATTCTCAAATTCTTTCAACTTTTCTTCTCATATAGTGCTTGGACAAATTTTTAGGCATTGCTTTCAAAATGTTTTCATCAATTTCAATTAAATACATGGATCTGTTTTGTAAAATCGTAGGAGGTGTTATTAATGGTAAATTTGATTGATTTGATATTTTCATATTATTTTCTTAATTACTATTTCTTCATTCGATGGTATTCCCATGTTGTTTTCTTGATTGTTACTTTCACCAATTGGTGTTTCCATGCGATTTACATCATCATGCATACTATCATCATCACCAAAATTAAAAACCATAAAATTTGAATGTGGACTTGCATTATAATTTGGTATACTATCATAATTGAAAATTTTATTTTTAGAATTTGATATATTATCATTGTTCATTTCATCATTATTTGTGACATTCAATTCATTAGGGATTGTATACTTGAATGATTTTTTTGCATTCATTTCCTTTGCCTTTGTCTTTGCACTTATAATTCCTCCAATCTTTTACACTTTAACTTATATATCTTGATATTACAAAAGCCATCACCCATGATTACATAAATTTTTCAACTTTTGAGGGAGGGGAAAATAATCCAATTATTAAAAAATAACCCTCCTTGATGTGCAGTACCAAGTGGGGACAACAATTAAATTATTAAAAAATAGACCTACTCTCTTTAGTCAACCATGAGTAGACAATTTTTTCTACTTTTGAGGGTGGGGACATACATCAAATAAATAAAAAATAAACTTGCAACATGCAAAATGAAATAGAGCAGATTACATAGGGGATAAAACTCTTGATGTGAAAAAATAACATTGATCGTACATGTTTTTAAAATTTTTTAAGTACTAACAAAACTATGTACATGGTATTAAATGTATACAAAAACACCCTAAACCTAAACCCTTAACACTAAAACCTTGATCTCTTGGACCTTAGACCCTCAAACCTAAAACCTAAGCCCTATAAACCCTAGACCCTAAAGTGTAAACTCTTAAAACCCTAAACCAATCATTTGAGCCCCACTTGACATTGTTTACACTAGTAATTAGTTTCACAGGGCTCAATTTGGGCCAAATTACACCATTAATTGCCCCAATTGACTAATTCTCTTAATCTGTGATGACATGGAGGTTAATCAAACTCAAAAATGCATTATGTGCTCAAAAATAGGTCAAGCAAATCAAATTATCCTCAATTACCTTCACGGTTAGAACCTAAACCCTACACCCTATACCCTAAACCTTAAACCCTAAGCCCTAAACCATAAAACCTAAACCTTATACCCTAAATTATAAACCCTAAACCCTAATCCATAATCCCTAAGCCCTAAAACTTAAACCCTAAACCCTGATCCATAAGCCCTAAAAACTCTAAACCCTAAATTGTAAACTCTGAAAACCCTAAACCAATCATTTGATCACCAATTACCATCATTTATACTAAGAATTAGGTTCAAAGGGATAAATTTTGCTCAAATCACACTATAAACTACCCCAATTAATTAATTAATTCAATTTATGATGATATGGGGCTAATCAAACCCAAAAACACAATATGTTCTCACAAAGAAGTTTAAACAACTCAAATTATCCTCAATTATCTTCGTGATTGGACCTTAAACCCTAAGCCTCAAATCCTGAACCCTAAACCTTATACCATAAATTATAAGCCCTAAGCCCTAATCCCTAAACCTTAAACCCTATACCATACCCTAAACCTTAAACCCTAATCCATAAAAACCCTAAACCATAAATTATAAACTCTTAAAACCCTAAACCAATCATTTGAGTCATAATTACTATCATTTAGATTAATAATTAGGTTCACATGGCTCAATTTAGTCCAAATCACACCATTAATTACCCCAATTGACTATTTAACTCAATGTGTGATGATATGGGGGCTAATCAAACCCAAAAACATATTTTGTGGTCACAAATAGGTTGAAGTAGCTCAAATTATCCTTAACTACTTTCATGATAGATCATAAACCATAAACCCTAAATTTTAAACCCTAAACTGGTTAATTTAGACTCAATTAACATCCTTTATAGTAATAATTAGGTTTATAAGAATTAATTTGGCCCAAATCACATCACTCATTTTCCTAATTGACTAATTGGCTCAATCTATGATGATTGGTAGCCAATTGAGCCCAAAATCATATTTTATAATCATAAATAGGTCAAAGGAGCTCAATTTAACCCTAATCACCTTTGTAATTAGACCTTATACCCTAAAACCTAAGCCTTGTATACCCTAAGCCCTAGCCCTAAACCTCAAACCCTAAACCCTAAACCCTATATCATAAACTGTCAACTGATCAATTTAACCCCACTTAAATCTTTTGGAGTAATAATTTTGTTCATAGGGCTCAATTCAACACAAATCAAATTAATAATTGGCCTAATTAACTAATTGGCTTAATTTATGATGTTGTTGGGGCTAATTGTGCCCAAAATCACTTTCTGTAATCATAAATAAGTTTAATTAGCTTAAATTATCCTCAATTACCTTCATAATTGGACCTTAAATCCTATACCCTAAACCTTAAAACCCTATACCCTATACCTTAAACCATAAAACCTAAACCCTCAATGCTAAAATAATTGATTTAGACCCATTTAACATCTTTTAGACTTAGAATTAGGCTCACAAAGTTCAATTAAACCCAAATCACATCACTTATTAGCCCAATTAATTAATTGGCTTAATATGTGATGACATGGGGGATAAATGAGCCCCAAATCATATTTTATAGTCACAAATAGGTTTAAGGAGCTCAATTTAGCCCCAATTGTTTTCATGATTGGACCTTATATAGCTTAAAACATAAACCACGTGCCCTAATCCCTAAACCCTAAACCATAAATCATAAACTCTTAAAACCCTAAACTAGTCATTTAGCCTCAATAAAACAACATTTAAACTAGGAAAATTAGGTTCACATGGCTTAATTTATCCCAAAAATCACCACTAATTACCCTAATTGAAAAATTGGCTCAATCTGTGATGATGTGGGGCCAATTGTACCCAAAATCACATTCTTTAGTCACAAATAGGTTCAAGGGGCTCACTTTGGCCCTAATTGCCTTTGTGATTTGACCTTATACCCTAAAACCTAAACCCTATATACCCTAATCCCTAATACCTAAACCCTAAATTATAAACCCTAAACCTTAAACCAACATGTTTAACCCCACTTGAAATACTTTAGAGTAATACTTATGTTTGTAGGACTCAATTTTGTGAAAATCACATTGCTTATTTCCCCAATTGACTGATTGGATCAATTTGTGATGACGTTGGGGCTAATTATGCCTAAAATCATATTTTTTTGTCATAAATATATTTAATTGATCCAATTGAAGGGATGATTACAATATCATTTACATGTTTACATTTTTTTTATGTATAAAACTTTAATGTTAAAAACTATGTAATTTAATAAGGCCATTCATGAAGTTTGGGAATTAAAAAAAAATTTATAACAAAATAATATTATGGTAAAATGCATGTAAAGTATTCCATATACACGATAATTCTGAGTATGTAGTTCTTATGTTTGACATTTGAAACACATTCCTTAAGGCTTGGGAATGGATTGGATTCTCGATCCTAAGGCATGGACCTGTAAAAACACACATGAATGCATGTTTTTGACTAAAAACAACAAAATACAACTTTGGCCATGCTAAAATCTATAAATTTTATCTATCTTTTTCTTAAAAATATTATTACAATATCGATTACACTCTCCTCTTTCTATATATATATATATATATATATATATATATATATATATATATTACTTTAAGGTTGTTATCTATATTTATTTATAAGTATGTCTTTTTATAGTGATATATGTCACAACTATACATGTTCATATTTCTTTATGTATCTTTTCATTCATTGATTCAAACTAAAAAATACATATATATGGTTGTAAGCTAGATCTAATTCTATACACATTCAAAAGAAAATCTAATTTTTGATATTTTTTGAGGTAGTTAGGGGGACGGCATGGTCGGATATACATTATTGATCATATTTTAAGGTCTATTGACTTGTGAAATTAGTAAAAAAGTAAATATTAATAATTAATTTAAAAAAAATACAAGTTATAAACTAGATGATCTTATCTAACTTTCCATCAAAGGGTTTGGAAAAAAACTAAACAATGTTAAAAAATATGGGCCACAAGGAAAAATTATCTAATCTATTTTTTATAAAAAATAGTACTATATCTTTGAATTTATAATGTTTGACCTACTTATACTTGAAATTTTAAAAAAATAGTAATTTAGAAATTAAATTCAAAATTCTACAATTCATGTTCCTATGACATTTTTAAATTTTGAGTTTAGGTGTCTCAAATAATCTGTATAAGTTGGGGTTTCTTATTTTTTAGGAAAAACATGTCTATTTAAGACCCCCTTTTGCCCCTCCAATTCCATACACCTACACAATAGCACATAATAAGTGAGGTGATCCTGAGTGAAATAGGATGAATGAGATTTACCCCTACAGTCCCCTCCACCTAATATTTATGCATGTGATTTCCATTTATTTTTAAATAAAAATGGCTTTCCTTGTATGGGTCAAAGGGGTATGAGCCACTACTAATAATATTTGAATCAAAATAAATATATGAAATTAGAATGGTGCTAAGACATTTTGAAGCTCTGATTTGTAAACTTCCCACACTCACTATCACAACTAAGACTATCCTCTATTTTCAGTAATAGATCAATAGAAGGTTAATATCAAAATATAATTTCATCATTTATATTGTCATTCTAATTAAACAAGCTGCTAATACTTGTAATAAATATTCTAAAGAGCTTCAAAGATGATTTGATAGTTCCCTCAATTACCAAATTTGTCCAATTTTTACCTTTGGTGATAATGAGCTCTCTTCAAATAGTCATGACCTCAAAAAATTTATTAGTTGATTTACTGAGAGCTTAAAAAAATACCAATAAGGGGGAGTCCTTACCATCTTTGAAAAATCTCTTGCATGCACTCATCAAGGATGTCCTTTGACTACTCTATCAAAATTCAATTTAATTTCTAAACTTGATGGTGGGGCCCAAACTATTTTTTTAGAGACGGTTTTTTATACCAATCCTATTATTATGGAGCTCAATTAAATAATTATTAAAAAATAATAAAAATTATTGCAACATCCAGCATCTTATTTTCCAAATATCTAAAAAAAAGTGAATTAAAAAAAGGCTCGACAGACATATGTTCACTCTTTATGAACCTATAAAAAATTAGTAGTTATTGAAATAAAAGATGTCCATCTACTAAATTTGATTTGACTGAAAATTAAAGTTTAGTCTCAAACTACATTTGAAATGTCATTTATATTTTTAAACACTATAATATAAATCCCTTGTGGAAGCCCCTCAAATCACCAATAGACGTTGAGGTATGTGTATTCTTCTAAAATTACATTGCCACTTAAGGCCCCCTTTTGGCTCCTCATTCCTTGCACTCACCCAAATCATCCACAAGGATGGTCAAGCAAGGAAATGAACCATATGGAAAGGCATGTAACTAATTAAGGGCACAATCTCTTAAGATTATAGAAATAATATTTGGTTAACACTTTATTATCACGGGGAAAACATAAATAAAAAACATGGAAGGATCTAGTATGATATGATGGATCTCCTTTTCCATTTAATAATTTAAACTTTGGAGCAACAAATCATCTTCTAAGAGGATGAGACAGAAATTTACAAGCCAAAATATTTATAAGGATATCATTTGAATTAACCCTTTTAGTATTTTGTTCAACTCTTGAGAAATATTTTTTATTTATTTTGTATATTTTAAAGGGTATGCATCTTATTATCCATTTTGAGATGTGAAGTGCAATAAATAGATGGAGGGTTAATATAGGTGGGGGGTATATTTTGGAGGTAAAAAGGTATACTATTATTTTTGGGAATAATTAGTGTACCCTGATGGAATAAAATGATTTTGATATCTCGAGAGACTTTGTAAAATTTGAGAAGAATTGAGAGGATTTTAAGGAATTCTAAAAAAGATTGTAGAATTTTGAAAAAAATGAGAAGAAATTAGGTGATTTTGGTGGAGATTTTGAGAGTAAAATAAAAGATTTTAAGATATTTGAGAGGAAATCAAGGGAATTTGAGAAGAATTTTGTAATTATCATTAAGAAATATGAGGGTTTTGAAATGAGATTGGAAAAGAAATTTGAAGATGTTAGAGATGTTTATGGGAAATAACTAAACTAACACATGCAACATATTTCAAAGCATTCATTATTCTTAGGGTCTATTGAGCTTTTTAGTCCCCAAGAATCATAAATTAGACATTAATAGGCTCTTTTAAGGCATATTGGGATGCATATGGTTAACCATCATTACTACTAGCTTTAACATTCTAGGCTTCATCTTGGTCAAAATGATCAACGTTAGATACATCATTCACATTCACATATTTGGGGCAAAGAAACAATATGTTTAAAATCATTAGGCACACCATTGGAATCCATTTTAGTTTTAATCTTAATTTAAATGAGCAAGAGGTTTTTGAATAATATATTGAATTTTGACTTAATCTAGCACTTATTCTTATTAAATTTTCACATATATGAAATTTTGGTGTCATAGATAGAACATAAATGAACACCCCATATAAGCATAATAGGATTTTAGGAATTTTCATAAATTAAAATGAAAGATCTAACATAATCAACCAAAAAATGATTATTTGTTTCTAGATCTATAAGCATCCCATAAAATCAACCCTAGGAAAATTGAGATTTAACATGATTTGAAGCAAGATCTAATCCTAGGAGGTGTAAGATAATTTTGATTAATTAATATGTATTTAAATAAATAAATATCTAATTATACTAAGATTAAAAATACATGTAGAATACAAAAATAATTCTCTTTCAATAAATAAAATAATAATAATATACATACAAAAGGATATAAGTAGCATAATTGATGTGTGTAAAATTATGTAGAAGATACACTATTGAAATTTGAACATGAGAACACACAACTAGAGTCAAGAAGACCATATCCCAAAATATGTAGCATAATTAATGTGTGCAAAATTGTGAAAAAAATATACTATTGAAATTTAAACTTGGGAACACATAATCAGAGTCAAGAAGACCATAACCCAAAATTATAAATGTGATTAGAGACATGTGTCTAGGCCAAACCTTCAATCTAAAACTATTCAACTTATCAGGATTTTAATTCTAGGTTTTGTTTGCATGTATTCAACTTTCATTTTCTTGTCCTCATATCTTGTCCTCTGATTCTTATCAAATTTAAATATTTGAGTCTTTCTACCCTATATTTTAAGGGGGAATATATATTTAAGAGCACATTTTCAATGGAATTCCACTTTTTTATCAAGCCCGAGGGAAGAAATAAAGTTGTCTAAAATGAGTAATTTATTTAGTAATATAATATTAGAATATGTGCTAAAGGTGCTCCACAATAAATGATAATAATTGATTTTCTCCAAATGAACTACAACACTTGTCTATTTATAATTGAAATTGCATTCAAATTTTATAATATTGGTACATGTGCTATAGGGTTCACCTTAAAGAAATTATAGAAAATATCATGTTTAACTACAACTTTTGCATTGGTATGCTTGGTAAATATAGAGGTGTATTGGTGTAAAAAGGGTTTCTAATAATAAGATGAGGAGATGGTAAATTATAAAAATAAGGGGTAATATATATAATCTTATGAACACACATATTTTGAACATGTTTTAGTAAGAGACCTCCATGGTACATTCCAAATTCTAATGGCTTAAGATGAGAAACACATGAGAAGGGATAGTGGGTCTAATTGGCCAAAGGGGAGATGGAAAAACATTGTATATATTGTATACTTTTGTCCAATAAAACTATTAGGACCATAATATATGGTCTAAATAGTGGGACCAAGGGGTAAAAGAGATAGAATAAAGGTGTTTTGAGGATGTGAAAAAGGTATTTTGGGCCTTAACAAGTCAACTTGAAAGAACTACTATCACTCAATTTGGACTAAATTAACATTACATAAATACATGTATATCAACCTCCATAAATGGTAAAAGACATTTTTTTAAAATTTAAAAATGCATTTCTATTAATACTACAATTATACATTGCTAGTCATACAAAAATTGAGTGGACAACATCCCACTCTAAAACATCATACCGATACCTAAGAGTGAGAAAGGATATATAATTAACTTTAAAAAGTTAAATATAAGAATTTACAATGGATCATGCATTTTTAATTAAAAAATGACATAAATGAAGATAACATAATTAATTTTGACATCGACAAAGCAAATCAAAACACTAGGCCATAAGGGAAAAAATCAACAAAGGTGGTGGAGGCAGAAGATCTTCTAGTTTTCACCCCATTCCCTACAACCAATTACAACAAGAACATGTATATAATTAGGTGTAGGATCCCAACCATTAATTTCATTTTCTTTGTTTTCTTATTTTGTATTATCTTTCCTAGTTGGTGAAATGGAAAGAGGTAGATGATAGAATTTATCATATTGATGTGTTCCCAAACTAGTAGGGTATGGATGAGTAAAGCCACTAGCACCACCACACAAATTACAAGCCAATGAGGAAAACCATAAGTGTTGGGAACCGTTATGATGCCTAATGCAAAATTGGGGCCTTACTCTATTAATACTCATTTATAAAGTGAGATAAAGTAGGGTGGTAAGCTTGAGAAAATTCGCTTTGCTAGGGTTTCATGTCAATCCTATCTTTCCTTATGTCATCGCCTCCCAATATGGTCATACCAATTCAATGGGAATTTATAGGTTATGCACACATTTATTGTGCTTTAATATATTCCCTTTGGGAAGATAAACCCATTTTTAAATGGCCCTCAACCATGTTATCACAACTATTATTTCAAATAGTGGAAAGGATGGCATTGAAGAGGGTCAAGAAATTTACCCTGAAGGTATATGATGAAGTATAAATTCTAAAAATCCATCACATCTTGATGAATTTTGGCAATATCATGTTATTAAAAATGTATAACAATGGTATGATAATAATTATTTATTATCTTGTTATGTTGGTCGTGTCCCCTCAGAGGACTTCCTCAATGCCTGGATCCATCTTCACTAGGAACCCTTGGGTTTCCAAGTAACTAGTGTTCAGAATCTCACCAATGGATATTTCATTTTATCCTTTAAGGATCCCTCTCAATTATAGGACCTCATTTATCAGTTGAGATACTAGTTATTGAGTAATGCCCTTATGATTTTGTCTCATTTGACTCATATTTTTAAATTCTTCAACCAAGCCTCCCTTAAGGTATTCGTTTAGATCAAAATTATTAGCCTTCTGCTTCCTATATGGGATTTTATTGAAGATATTGTTAATCCCATAGGGTGGGTGATTTTACATGAATAGATAAATTTTTGATTTGCATGCCCTAACAAGTGGGTTTGTGTTGAGTTTGACTTGACCAAGGACCTCAAAGAGTCCATCAAGATTTAATTAGGTCTAAAACATTGGGCATAGAAGGTCATCTATTTTAACTTACCTATTACATGCATTTGCTATCAATCACTAGATGATAGGATCTATGATTATCCTCTTATGGGTCAGTAAACCCCTATGCACCACCAAAAAAGTAAAAGGTGGTAAAAAATAATGATGGTTGGCAACAATGTCTAATTTTTTTTCCACCGAAAGTAAAGGTGCAAAACCAAATATCATCCCATATTTTGAATCCTCCCTTGAGGAGTGAAGGTAAAATGTTCACCCCTTTTTAACCCTCCTCAATATTTTACGACCTCTTAGAGTTGAGTTTATCAAGCTTCTCAACCACATGTTAATTTTACCCATGCTAGGACACCCTATCCAAGTGAGTCTACCCCTCGACAATCACAAAATTCACCTTAAAATGGCATTGAATCTCCCTAAGAAGAAAATGGGGCTAAATGCTACTCCATATTTCTTGTGGATTTTATGACAAACTAACACACTTTGGTAGGAAACTAGTTTGAAGCACTTGAATCTAGAGAAGACATAGAGGATGGCTAGGGAGAGCTACTCATGTAAAATTCCCCCAATGAATTTAATATCATGGAATGTTTGAGGTCTCAAAAAGTCCTCTCTTATATTCTCTATGTGTATTTCCTATCAACATTTAGGGGATTTTGATTTTATTTGTTTGTAGGAAGTTAATATTTTAGGGTTCTACTACATATTATGTTATGAAATGTATTTCACATAACGTGTCTCACATTTACATTTCACATGAATATGAGCATGGTGGTGCCAACAATTATGATTTCTAAGAAATTTTACTATTTTATTGTTGCCTCAGGAAAATATTCATCACATCAAGTTATTTGGGTTTGCTTGACATCAATGGTCAATTCTTAGGAGATTGTCAACATTTACGCCCCAAATGATGGCCTTGATAGATCAACATTATGTAAATGTGTTTTTGAAAATCTACCTTTTTCTACCTAGTTGATTTGTAGCAACTTTAACATGGTTGAGAGGCTCAAATAAAAAATTTGGTCCCTTTCTATGTCATAGTGTATGGGAGAATGTGAAGCTTGGTTTAATTTAAAAAACTGTTGGGGTATGGTGGACCCACTTATTTAACGACACACATTTAATACTTTACCTTAGTTTACTTCATCTAACTATTGTGTTCGTGTCGATATGGTCCTCATATGGTTAGACTTTTTCATGCTTTCTAACCATGTCTTCTCTTTTTCTTTCTTTGATTAACAAGTTGTCACTGTCCATCTAGAATTTGTGCTATTTAACCATAAGCCCATAACTTACAAAGTGGAGTGGAATGGTGGTCATTTCAAGGTGCCACATAATAAATTATTTCTAAACACATCCATCATTAGCCATGAGGGCACCATCCATCTCATTTCTAGGGTGTGGAACATTACACCACATTCAGCTTATGTTGCTAACTAGATAAAATGGTAGAATGAGGTAATCACTCACAAAGCTAACTTATTTTTCTGCTATGGGAAATAAGTTGCCTGAGTTTAGAAATGCACTAATGGTATTGTGCTCAAGGATTACCAAATAACATCTTTTCTTCTTGAACATAGTCCCTTTGATTTGTAGTTGCAATCCATGGTATCTTCTCTAAATCATAAGATAAAAGTTATAGACAACCATGTGTCTAAAGGGATCAAACCCAAGCTTAGTTACATTGGCTGAAAGTAGAGTACTAGGCCTCAAAATATTTTATAAAATCCCTTTAGGCCAAGTAAACTAAGGATAAACTCAAAGTTATTAAGTTTATTCAACATCTTATAAAATTACCTGAAATCTTCTGAGTTTTTATTGACCAGTACAAGCTAGTGCTCCAAGCCCAAGGAGAGATGACATAAAGGGTGCATGCCTTGAAATATTGTTTATATGTGGTGATTCAAAAACTTAGTAATTATAATCAAAATCTATGTAATGCCCCACTAACTCTTGATGAGCTCTTATAGGCATTATAATGCATGGCTAATGACAAATCCCCATGTTTTGATTTTGTAAGCCCTGCCTTGTTGCAAGTCTATAAATAAAACCTACAAAACAAATCTTTAGGTCAATAATAATGGAAATATAAATTTCATTCCCAAATCCATAGAACTAGATCTTATCACCAATTATAATCTTATTGATGGGTGTCATTAATCCCTTTATTTAATCAACTTTATCTGTTGATGTCATTTAAACTAGGGGCAACGTCCAAAGTTGTTTGCAACAAGCCTTATGGTTGTAAGTTTTAAAAATATGATTTAGAGTGTTGTTATCTTTTATAAATGTATAATATAATCTATTATAGAAAGGATTTACTTATGTAATAAAGAAACACACTTGTAAAATTAAAATACTCGGTAATCTAATTTACTGAAATAAACATTCTTGCTAAAAATAAACACTTTGCTAAAATTAAGTACACTTGCTGAAAGTAAACAATCTATTGAAAGTAAGCACACTTGATGAATGTAAATAATCTACTAAAATTAAACACATTGATTTACAATCTTGAATTAACTCTTAAAACTGAAAGATAATTTCTTGTAGGTTATGAAATCTATTTATAATTACTATTATGAAAATAAAATATATTTATAGTTATTAAAAACTGTAAATACATAAACTATCATACAAAAATATGTTCCTAGTTTTTGAGAAGAGTGGGCCCTTATTCTCCTTAGAAACATGAATGAAAATAAAACTCAATTTTTAGAAACTGTAGATATCTTCATTAATTGATCAAAATAGATTACATAAATATAACTATAACTATGCCAAAATATTAATTGAACAACACTATATTATCTCTCTTCTATCCTCTTATATTAAGACATGAAGATCTACTTATATAATGCTGTAATTCTAGATCCCTAGATCTTAGTTGCCAATCTTCTATTATCAAGATAAATCTCTTAATTTTAGTAGTTTTTCAAAATAAGTGATTGAGTTTGAAATAAAAAATCCATCCATTACAAAATTCACTACATGTCTACTAAGTATGACTTCCTAGATCAATTAGATCAATTTACCTTATAAAAAATATGTGACATATTTACACTAACTGATATATATATATATATATATATATATATATATATATATATATATATATATATATATATATATATATATATATATATATATAGTAAGTGACCAAAACAATCTTCAAGTACATTGACAAATGAGAAATAAAGAATATTTTAGTTCTAAAAATTTAGAACCTAGACTGAAAGAGTCTAGAGTAGTTCTGGCAGAGTCTGGAATAACTCCATGGTAACTCTAGTAAAGTCCAAAACTGTTTCTATGAAAACCTGGTGAAGTCCATGTCAACTTGCCTCAAGGAACCTAGATGTTGAATTTTGTAGCAAGGCTACTAGGCTGATAAAAATGGTAGAATGTTTTGATGAAAAATGAAATCAAATATTAATTGAGTTTATAACTATGGATTGGGTGAGTCTATAGCTACTAGGTGAGTCTGTAGCATCAAACTATGTGAGTCTGTAGCTACTAGACAAGTTCATAGCTTGGTCTGGAGAAGACTTAAATGAATCAAAAGTGTGTCCAATGAGTTCATAGCTTGCCACATGTTAAAATATTTCATATAAGTTACTTTAGAAGATCATCAAAAAGGTCTTTATTCCTTATAAATTGATGTATCATTTGTATATATATAAATTTAAGATACTAAACACACAAAGAGTTATAATTAAGTGAAAAAAATTAATAACTTGGAATTTAGTTACATTAAATAAGATAAAGCATCCATTTACTACACTAGAATTAGATACAAACTTAAGATCCTTTCATTGTTCAGTCTAGAAGAAAGGTAATTGAAGAAAAATAAAAAAAATTAATAGTAATAATCAGTCATATTTTGGACTCATCATATTCCCCATTCTTTACCTTTTGAAAGTCCCTTAGCTACTACTCATCCCCTTATAACTTTGAATTCTATCTTATAAATGATGGTTGAGGTCATATTTGTTAAATTCATCAGCCTAGTGATCATCTAGGAGACTAGTGAAACAATGATATATTTACACAATCTATTTCTAATTATGAAATTAGTCATCTGTTTGAGGACTCCATCTATGCTATGGTGGAAAAATAATTAGAAGAAATGGTGGCCTGAATCTCATGCTAACCCAAATTTGTTCACCTCCTAAATTAATGACATCAACAATCATGTCATTTATAGTTTGTGATTTTTATAAGCTCCATATTAAATTGGTTGGAGATATAACCTCTCTTCTCTTCAATCAAATTGTCAATGTGTCTCAATGCCTGACACTGGTTGTAAATGTATTATCAAAATATTGTCTTGTGTAGAGATCAAAAGATGCAATGCTGTTATACAAAGCTTGCAAGTAATAATCCTTGATGTTTGGATTCATCGAATAAATAGATTTGAAGTTAATCAATAAATATTTGACACTGATAAAAGTAGGTCTAATACATAGCCCTATAGTTTTAGATTTTGTCACATATTCCTCATATTTGGATTTCCAAGCTATCTAATTTTTATAAGTAGAAAGAAGATCTCTCAACTAAACTTCTCCTACATATAGATTGACCATGAACTTATTATAATATCATATTACACAAATAAAATTCCCACAATAAATCTTGTTGTTCTAGAGTGGGTTTCTAAAAAATGTTCAGAAATATAGGAAGATATTCAATGTTATGCAGTAAATTACATGAAATTCTTAGTTATTACCACCTATAGAATTGTTCATGTAAATACACACTGTAAGAGGAAGAAAGAGCTCTACAAGCTAGAAGGTATTCCCCTATCCGACATGCAACTTATATATTTCTTTCAATTTTTTGGGTTTGCTATTTTAATTTCTCTAAATTTTTATTCATTATTTATTTTTCAAATTCTAAGGCTTTATTTTAGTCCTTGAGTTAAAGAAGAGTTGATAAAATCTTTACATTGTAGTCGAGTTAAAATATTAGCAATATCTATAGTTTATTGTTTGATGATAACCTTAGCTTTAGAGAGTGCAAGGATGAGATGCAATTATGGATTTTCAGTGGAGCTAGATGACTTTTCTTCTTCAAAAATCATAATACTTTTTCCTTTGTCTAGTAATAGTCTTATATCAGGTTTTGAAGAAGATGGAGGATATTATGCTTCATGTACTAGAATTTCTTCTATGAGTATATTTCCTTCTTGAATAACTTCCTTAATAGGAGCCATTACTGTTGACTCAAGAATATCTATTGTGACAGGTTCTTCATCATGAGTCACTATTATTAACTTATGAATATCCTTTGTGATAGCTTCTTCATCCAGTGTAGTCTTTTTTGCTATTATTGGTGAAGGAAAAAATGGTGATTATTAAAGCCTATCAAGAGTTGTAATTGCTTTTGTCTCCTCATCATCCTGTGATGATTAAATTTTTATGTCTTCTTTTGTCTTCACAGGGGAATTAGGCTCCTTTAAAGAGGTATCATCAACTTCTTATGATGCTCCAATTATTTTAAGTACCTATGATGTGCTTACTGAAGGGATATCTTTAGATTCAAGGTTTATATAGAATTGTGAAAGCCTAAGTATTAATCTTCTTTTTGTTGGACTCTGCTAAAAAATATATTCAATCACATGTGTTGTTTATGATCTAGTCTATCATCTTTCACTAAACAAAACCCTAACACTAGAAGAGAAAACTTCTTCTTTTACCTTGGGTATTAGTGTTTTTATAGAATAATTTGAACTAGATGCTGAAGATTGACTGATTCTAGATTTCCAAAAATTATTTCAAGCTAATTTACTTTGCAAAGAAATGATGTTGAATAATCAAATTGATAAGGCCATGATAACTAAGTGGAGATGATCTATTAGTGGCCAAAACCTAAATGGATCCATACATGTATAAGGGTAGGTTAACCCTATGTTGAATTTATTTCTATCCATACTTGAGATGAAGAATGATCCTCATAGCTTCACACCCCAAAATGCTGCATTGACTTTCACACATGAAATATTTCATAACCCAAAAGAAAATAGATTTGTAAGGTTTAGGTAGATATTTCATAACCCAAAAGGAAACAAATTTTTAGGGTTCAGGGAGGGTTTTCATGCTAATCCATTTTGCCTATCCTTGATGATTATGTACACATGCAATAGATATTTGTTCATTCCTATTAAACCGTGTAATTAAATAAAAAAAATGAGTTCTCCCAAGTATTCTCTTACCTTCTTCAGTAATCTTAGAAGTTCACTAATTATTATTCTAAAAATTGGAATATTTATGCCTTTTCCTGTAGTGGAGTCTTCTATTAGATTTATAATGAATTCATTCACTAGAGTTTCATCATGCCCTTCAAATTTTTACAAAAATAGAATCCAATCAAATTCCTCAGAAACTACTATATAAATGTAATTAGTCATCAGTCTAGTTACGAAATTAGGTCCAAATCATTGATTTTATCCCATGGCAACTCTAGTATTTTTTTGGAAGCTAGAGGTATTTTAGCATGTGTAAACAGACAGTGATAATGAAAAAGAGAGCACACAATAAAAAATGAAAGGAAGCAATCAAATGGATATTAAATTTGTTTTAGCAGCTCCTAACATGATTCAGAGCAATCATGATATTGTGTGAATATTTTAAATGAAACTATCTTTGAAAGAGATTTAATGTACTTTTATACTTAATAAACTTGTGTGCCATCAAACACGTCATCATTATTTAAAGTACTTCAGATTGAGTCAATATATGGTTTATAAATTTGAATAAAATTGACATGACATTCTTTTTACTTGCATGTCATTTCACTTATGAGCTTTTCATGTCATCAAATACTATTTTTAGTTGACATGAAATTCATTTTACTTATGTTTTTTGTCATTTATTACCTTTCCATATCATCGAATGCAGCTATTTAATTATTACTTTGATAACTTGCAAGACATCTTCTCCTCAAACCTCCTCTTTAACATGAACATGCATGAATAAAAATGACTTATACCAACCTAATGTAAATAAATATAATACCCTACTTAGATAATCATACTCATATCTTTCATTCTTTTCCTACCACTTAATTCTAAATAGAGAACAAATGCATGGATTAGTATTTCAGGAATGTATGCAAATAAATACATCATTGATTTTATTACCTAAAACAAATTGATCAATTTTTTACTGTTTTCTAATTTTTGTTTTTTGCCCTTAACCAACCAATTTTTGTTGTCAAGCCAAGGCTCATTATTCAATGTATGACTAGCTAGGAGGCTGGTTTTCTGATCAACATTATCAATAACGTCCTGAAAAAAAAATTTACTATTGAATTTTTTTATTTTGTTATATATATATATATATATATATATATATATATATATATATATATATATATATATATATATATATATGAAAGGAGAAAACTAATAAGTGGTTCCTTTCTATGTATATAATATACCATCATGGAGTTGTTATCATGGAAGAACTGGGCCCTTTCATGAAAACCACTTCATGCCTGATATTTTGAAAAAACTCTTCTTTATTGATAAGTTTTTGATATAATTTGAATCTATGTCCATTGACCAAAAAAGTCTTTTTATTTCCATCTATTGGTAGTAATTATATTGATTCATTCTCAAATATGTTTTATATTTGATATGGGAATCATTATCATGTTCTCAACTTATCTTTGAATTGTTGAAATTTAGAGTTAAACAAAAGTGTCTAATCTCCTTCTTGAAATCTTATTGATTTGATGTGAAAATTATTCCATATTTTCCTTTTATATTACATCATTTTTGTTTTTTTTAAAGCTTTTGTCATCATCTCATCAATGTCATTTAATTAGAGAATTCTATCTTGTTGTACTTTATCTAATTCAATACCTACTTTCATTGCTATTTTCAAAGTTTGTAATTCAAATTCAATGGAAATTAAAGGTTTCTTACTATAAACTAACTCATAAGGTAGAAAATTAGTGGGTGTTTTTCAAGTAGTGTTGTAGGATCATACATCTTTTGGTATTCAAATTACCCAATCTTTTTTGTTGTTGTTGACTATCTTGGTCAGAATGTTCTCCATCTCTCTGTTGTTAACTTCTACTTAGACATTAGACTATGGATAGTAAGGAGAAGATTTTATATGATTGATTTGGTAGGATTTCATGAAATATTTGATCATATTAAAGATAATTTATGGTCATTGATCTGTGACTATCTCCTTAGGTTCACCAAACCATCGTATGATCTTGAAATATAAAAAATTTACTACTAATTCTTCTCTAGTAAAAGACAAGGCTTAGATTTCAACCCATTTAGTGATATAGTCTGTACATACTAAGAATTATTCCTTTCTTTGGGATGAAAGATCGACATGACTAACAAAGTCTATTCCCCATTTTTTAAATGGCTCCAATACTACCTATGGATGAAGAAGAATCTTTATTGATAGTGTAGGTTATCCCATCATTTGACATGGATCACATTGTTTGATATACTTCTTTATTTTTCTATGAAGGGAAGGCCAATATTATCTTGCTCTTATGATCTTGTGCATGATTATTTTTATTGAATAATAACCTCCTTTTGGTTCATCATGACAAACTCTAATGATGTCATATGCTTCATTATCTACTACACATCTATGAAACACATGATCAAGTCCATACTTAAATAACAAGCCATTAATCAACTTAAAAGAAGAAAATTTTAAATTAAACGTTTTATTTCTTTTCAATTAAAATTAGAAAAAAATTTCTCTATGGCCAAATAGTTGGCTAGATCAGTAAACCATGGGGATTCTATTAAAACAAAAAATAGTTGTTCATCTAAAAATCTATCTTCAACTAGTTATTAACTACATGCAATATTTATACTAGACAAAAAGTTTGAAACCACATAAAATTTTCTTAGTTTATCAATGATGGCTATATCAAATTATTACAAAAGTAACAACCATCTTATGATTCTTCTTCCTACTATAGGTTTATTCATGATACACCTTATAACTGAATGATCTATGTATATGAAGACCTTATAACATGTAATATAGTGTTTAAATTTATTGATGGTATAAATTACAAGGAATTATTTTTTGTGGTTATATATTCTTTTTAGTTGGTGTGAGATTTTTGCTGATATAATAAATGACATATATATGCTCATTCTCATATTTTGGTCCTAAAACTACTCCCATTACATAATTAGAAGCATTAGTATAAATGTGAAAGGGTTTTTACCAATTAGATCCTCTTAACACTAGTGTAGAGCTCAATTTTCCTTTAATGACTTCAAAATATTTTTGATAATCATCACTCCACATAATATCATTGTATTTTGCCAACAAATCAAACATAAGGTATCAATTTTATCAAATTCTTCTATAAAATATGTGTAAAAACCAACATGACCTAAGAAAATTTTGATATCAATTTGATTCTATGGGATAGGCAGGTTGAAACTTGTTTTAGTTTTCTTAGCATCCACTTGATTCCCCTTAGCAGAGATGTGGTGTCTTAATACTGTGCCTTGATCCATTATCATCAGACATTTCTCATGACTTAGTGACCATTGGTGCTCTTCACATCTGGTTAAGACCTTATAAAGATTATGTAAGGCTTTGTCAAATGTATCTCTATTAGTAGTGAAGTCATCCATGTACACTTTCACATAATCATTAGTCAAATTAGAGAATATGACCAAAACTATTCATTAAAGTAATAGAGATATTACAAAATAAATGGTAAGACTCTCTAAGAAAATGTACTCCATGGGAAGGTAAAGGTGGTTTTTTTTTGATCTTCAACTACCACTATTATCTGATTGAACCCACTAAATTTGTCCAACAAGAAAAAATATTTTTTTCATACTAGATTATCAAAAATTTGATCAATAAAAGAAAGAAAAAAATAATCCCTCATAGTGACTTTATTTAGCTCTCGGTAATCTACACACACTCTCCATTTTCTATTTTTCTTTGGTACAATTACCATTGGAGAAACCCATTGGCCATTAAAAATAGGGTAAATGAATCCTATATTCAACAATTTTTCAATTTCAATTTTTACTATATCCTTTAATGCTAGATTTATCCATCGTTGTGGTTATTTAACAGGGTTGTCTTAGTTTGTGTAAATGTGAAAGGAACAAACACTTAGATGAATTCCTCTCATATCCATATAATCCCAAGCAAATGCTTTGGTGTGTTTTTCTAGGACATCAAAAACTTTCATTTTTTGAACATATTTTAACCAACTATTTATATTCAATATTTTTCTTGGTAATATCATAACTTGTTTAGTATCAGGATGGAAAAACTCTACTTATTTTAATTCACTCATCAAGGAATTAAGAAGACATGGATCTAGTAATAATAGATGAAATATAGTTATATTTTTAACAAATTCATCTCTTAGAGGAATGATTCTGGTTAATGGATAATGAAATATAGTTAAAAAATTAGTTGGTTTGTCTTCTGCCCAATTCCAAATACTTTATTACAATGGTCTATGGTCATATGTTGAATGTCTAGAGATTGAGTCTATATTCACAATTCTGGTGAAGTCTGTATTTGATGGACTGATGAAGTCTATAGGTGATGGATTGGTGGAATTTGTAGCCAATAATTAGATAAAGTTTATAGTAGACAAATTGGTATAGTCCATAGTAGATAAACTAACAAAGTCTATAGTAAACAGGCTGACATAGTCTGTGACTAAGATCATGAGGTTAGTGGAATCTTCCAGATCTTATGTTAACTTATTAGTTAATTCTTTCATGTGTCTTTGTACTGTTATTATGGCTAAGGATGAAATACTGTTCTTATTTTTTTTAGTTCATTTCCTCAAAGTGTTTCAGTGTAATCCAATGAGGGTTTTGTAGGGGGTATACAGATATTCATTTTGATTTTTGACCATTTAAATAGTCATATCCTATGATCTACGATCAATTAATGTTACTAAAGTATCTAACTAAGGTCTTCCTAAAATGAGGGGGTATCTTATATTTTTGTTTTTAGGTTGCAGCACCATAAAATCTATGAGATACTCCTATGAATTAATTATTATAGTTACATCTTCTATAGTACCTTCTAGTTTAGAAACTAATTGATCAATCATTTGGAGAATGGTGTAGGTAGGTTACATCCCCATAAGGGACAATATTTTAAGAGTTTTAATTATCATTGCATTGACTGATGTACCCAAATCTACTAGAATGTTGGGTATTTATTTATTTCCTATGACAACTATTATGACTAGACTACATGGGTCTACATATTTGGGTAGTAGTAGTTTTACTATTGATAGATCAACTAGTTTACCATCTACATGTATAGTCCTTGGGTATTGTTTCTTTTTTCAGGTGTCTTGACATGCAAGCTTTTTATGAATCTATTTAATTATATAATATTTTTGATGGCTTGTAATAAGGCTATATCAATGATCAATTTTCTTAATTCTCGAATCAAATCAGATTCTTGCTTAGTTTTAATTTCCTTCAATCTATTAGAAAAAGAATAGGTGGAGTAGTAATATGTTCCTCTGTCTTTTCTGATATTTTTTAGATTCCTCTTTTCTGACTATGGGTTGAGGTGTATCTATTTTTGGTTTTTCATTAGACAGTTTAGAGATGGTGATAGGAGGTTATTGAATTATTTTGTCTGATCTAAACTAAATGTTTATAAATTCAATAGCTTCTACATTCATGGTTTCTCTTTGTTCATTTGTGTAGATAGGGGCTGATGATTTATTCTTGGGGTAAGCCATCAGTTGAGTAGGTAATTAGAGATAATTAACTTGTTCTGAAGGTTGAGTTGCAAGAGGTGCCATCAAAGCTTATTATGGTGGAAATCTTCTTTGAGGGTTAAACTATGGATTAACATGCCACTATGTATTTCTCTATTGTTATGACTATGGTCTGGGTATCCATGGTTGTCGATGCATCATCCTAGGTTGAGGAATCATCTATTTTTGATTAGTCTATTGTGGGTGTACTTGTCACCACATAGGTTGAGGCGCTTGAGTAATTTAGAGTATCATCTATGGATTAATTGGATTTCTTGGGCTAAACTAACCTTGGGTCTAGATTTATGGAAATAGATTATCTTTGGACATAATTAAAATATTCTATGAGTGGTGTATTTTGTTTCAGTTGATTTTTCAAGTAAAAAGATGGTTACAATAGTTTGTGTCATGATCTTTACTATCACATATCTCACATATTTCTGTTTTATCCAAAAGACAATATATGAGAGCATGTTTTAACTTATGTTTTGAATGATAGATGCTTAAGAGTTTTTTAATGGAATTAGATTTGTCTTGAAGACCATATAATATAGTATTTAACTAGAACAAAATGTTAGTTTTTAAATTCGAAAATTCCTCCATCAATCGACTAGGTTCATTGGATTTGCCTAATTTTTCTTTCCTGATACTTGATTTTGATCTAGAATAATTAGTACATAGATCTAATATTTGGTAAAATGTTAACTTGATAATGTCTCCTTTACCCATCAAGTTCAAAGCATCCTTGGATTCATTATCTATTCCCTTAAGAAAGATCATTTTCACTACTTATGTAAGTGGATAACCACTATGTTTGTGGGCAAATGTGAATCTATTCAGATAATATTCTAAACTTTTTTCTTCATTATGTTTGATCTTGAAGAAATCCTCTTTCTCGTCCCTTACTCTATATTAATATTGATACTTATTAATAAATGTAGTCTTCATGTCTTTCCATGTATTAATATAATCACTTATAAGTCCCATAAACCACCTCATGACTGCCTCCTTAAGCGTAGAAGAGAACAGTTTGAGTTTCAAATTATCCATTGTATAATCATAAGTTTGGCATAACACTTTGAACTCAAATAATAATTGATCTAGATCTTTTGAGGACTTACCCATAAAAGTTGGCAGAATTAATGATGAAATATTTTTTATGGAGGTTTGATTTGTTGGATCTATGAATATAGAAAAGGAAAAGGTTCTATCTTGTTGTAATTGCATTCTATTTTCTTCAAAATCTTTTATATTTCCTTGGTTAACAAATCATGAATTTTGTTTCTTCTCAACCTGTATTATAGATCTAATTTATTGCTTACTCTTGATCTTGCAAAGATTGAGGTCCAAGACCTACTATTCCAGACAAAGGATCCTCAGGATTAATTCTTCCCATAGGAGATGTCCCAAATGTGAGTCTGCTTCTAGGGTTTCTGTGTGAGGATAATACTAATTTTAGTGATGAATCTAAATGTGATTAAAGTGTTTTTCTTATATTTTTATATCTCTCAGTCAAAACTTTTATTCTTTCCTCCTTTGGTCCTAACTCAGGATCCTTAGAGATGAACCCTCCTTTAACATCTTTAGGCCAGTTCATAAATTTGATTTTTTGTTGTTTTTGATTAATTTTTTAGTGTTTTTGGTTTTTTACTATAGACTAATAAATATTACCTTACTAACACCTACAAGTCATCAGCCATGGTGTTAAAAATAATGGGTGTCGTTAATCTCCTCATTTAATCAATTTTATCTATTGATATCATTTAAATCAGGGGCAATGTCCAAAGTTGTCTGTAATAAGGCTTATGGTTGTAGGTCTTTTAGAAATGATTTGGGGGGTTATTGTCCTTTCTAATTGTATAATATAATCTATTCTAGAAATAATTTTCTCATGTAATAAAGAAACACATTTATATAATTAAAACACTAAGTATTCTAATTTACTAAAATAAACACTCTTACTGAAAATAAACACTCTACTAAAAGTAAACACACTTGCCGAAAGTAAACAAACTACTGAAAGTAAGTGTTATCACTTAAGTTTTGTACTCATTCTTTGATGTAGAATAGTTTGATGTGTAATACCTAATGATACAATTGGAAAATCTCCAAATCGTGATACTTTGGTAAAGAAGGCCAACTTCCTTTCATTAAATTTGATGCAACTAATAAGATAATAGTTCTACAAAAATTTCGCTCTTTTTTAGTGTTCTTTCTCCTAAACTAAATTTTGACTGGGAAAAGGGTAAAGAATGAAACTTTTACAAAAACTAAAATGGTGATTGCACCAAATATTTTAGTGGCTCTTAATACTTGTATGATAAACATAATAGAACATGAAATCAATTGAGATTTATTTAAGCACAGACTCATGCAAATGAAAAATCAATGGCAATATTTTCTATTCTCATAGAAGGGAAAATATTCACTTACTTTCATCAAAAAATATTTTAGAAGGGTAAAATAACACAAAAGAATTTCTTGTGACTAAAATAATAAGTGTAATATCCATAAATACTTGAATAACTCTACATACACAAATATCTCTTAGACAAGAAAGACGAATCTTCAATTTATTTTCATTCTCAAGGTTATAACTTGTAGACAATACATTCAAAATGTAGAAATATATCCTTAACAATAAAAAGATAGATTGGGCCACAAGGTCTACCCATATTTATACAAAAATATCTCATAGATGAGATGAAGTTATGAAAACTTGAACACCTAGTAAAGAGAACCATGCAGATCTGGAACTTCATGCAAAAGAGATGAGGTCTTCTATTTATAGCATCTTTGACTTGTAGGATGGATTGGAAAAAAACATGCAAAAGCTAGGCATGGTTTTTAACTTGGAATGGCATGGATGGAATTGAAATATCTCCATACAATGCTCCTTCTTTGCGCAACTAGAAATAACTCCTCATGCAAATGGATGGTACCCAAAATAAAACTTGACGTTCAAAAAGATAACTAAAGTCACCTTTGTAAAACCCTAACTTGCAAAACACAAGTGAAAATTTTACAACTTTTTAATTCATATCACTTTGTTCAAATGGACTTTACAATTTTCAATACATGATTTTACACTTTTTAGAAATTTATAACTTGGCAAAATAGAAAGTGTAATTTGCAATTGCTTTTTACAAGTTTTACTTTGTCAAAAATATAAAGTGTAAAATATTTATAAAATATAACTGTACTTTTACAATATATAACTTACAATGTTTTTGAAAATGAAATTATAACATGTGGAAATATTTAAGTAGAAAGAGATTAATCAATATCCAAAATTTCCTCTGCTTTTTTATCTTTTTTAGCATGTAATTTTTCAATATATGCATCAAATGCCTTAAAAATTTCCTGTATTCTTTCTTCATCTGGTCTAGGTAAGAGGCTACATAATCTACTTGAATATCAAACAATTCTTTCCTAAAAGTCTTAATTCCCTACATTTCCATTCTTACCTTATCTATTTCTCTTTCATACCTGATAAACCTATAGATATAACTCAGGGTGAAGACTATAGTCTTTGCAGATTATATTTCAACCACTTTTATGAACTTATTTTAAACTTCCTCTACCTGAAAGAGGTTTGTTGTATCATCTACTAGTTTGCATGACATCATATTCATCATTCATTCAATGTCATACAACATATAAATAGCCTTATCATGTGTCACCTTAGCCTTGTGAGCAGATTCTGTGAGTATCCTTATTTGAAACTAAGCCACCCTATGTAATTTCTTATGCTCAACATTATTCTATAGTATATTCTTAGCAATGAGGGTATCCATATCAATTGAAGTCACAACTATCAGTTTGGGATAATATAAGTTCAAGGTTTGAATTTCTCCTTCATATTTATTGACTTGTTATATAAGGATATTCTTTTTCTCTTCAATTATTTCATACTAGTCCATTATTGTAGCAATAACCTTATGGCCCTTAGAAATGATTTACTTCAACCATTCTTTGGTGGCCCTTCTCATATGAACAATCTCTTGAATTGAATCAATTGTAGCTTGATTCAGAACTTGATTGACTGGCGACATTGACTGTGGTTATTTTGACGATTCACTGGGCTCTAAAAATTGGTTCAATGTAACTATAATTTGACCCACTTTGTTCTTTAATTCATCCTTGGTGAACTTATCATAATCAATTATTTTGAAGAGGGACTTGATGCCCAAATTGCACATCATGTTTTAACCCCTCTCTTGTCGATCGTCCAAGATGGATCTTAGAAATTTGATAATCTCCTACTACAATTTTTTTTTTTGATTTATCTAGTGGGGGAAATGCAATTTCAACATACCTTTCCCCTTTGTCATCATTTAGTATCTTAGAAAAGGTCCTAGGAGTAGGTTTGGACTTCTTCTTGCTCTTTGATAGACTAAAGTCTAGTGTGCTGGGGTCAATAATTTATTTTCTCTTTTTTCCCACTGATTATGATAGCTAGTTAGGGGTAGCATATTGTTGCTTGGGCACTGTCACCAAGGAATCAACAGCTAATGTTGCTACACTGGTAGACATTGTGATAATTGTAGAATCTTGTGCAGATGTTACCATTAATCACTCAGAAGATGCCTTTGAAATTTCACTCCCATCAATTGATTATAAATATATATTTACATTAAGAAATTGAGTCTCTCCAATCTCAACTAAAGTCATTGTGGAAATAGTGGAAGTGGAAGAGGTGAGGGCAATGGAAATAGTTGTGTTTATTGGGGGTGTGGAAGATGGGATAGATATAGGGATTGTGAATTTGGGAATAGGTCGAAGGGTGGAAGCCAAAGCATTAAATGAATCAATGAAATGTGTGAGACTACTCAGGGTTGATGTAATGAAAGTGAGTGGGGATGAAAGTCAAATAATACTTACCCCAGGAGTTAGGGTGGCTTATGGGACTGAAGTCAGGATGATTGAGTCTATAGATTTGTATTGTTGAGTGGTGTTGACAATTAATGGTGATGGAATGGATGGAATTATGAATGGAACGGAAAGAGGTAGTGGAATGAAAGGGGAAGGTGAAATTTGAGGAAGGGAAAGTGGAATGGAACTTTGATAATCCACTGATGAGGGACCTTGAGTGTCCACTTGAATTGATTGTAGTGGTTGAACTTGGTTTATTGTGGTAGGAAAAATAGGTGGAGTGGAAACTACAAAGGTAGGGCGACTATCAATAGGAGGTGAAATGGAGACCTATGATATTAGATAAGTGGAGATAGGAGGTGGAGGTGTTGGAGCCTTTAAAATGATATACACAGGAGGAGGGAGAAAAATGGAAATTAGGGTTGTCACTATGAAAGATACAGGAATAGAAGCTATATAAGCTCTTGATACTATTGTGTCTTTTGATGAAATGTCCATTAGTTATTCTAAAACTGCCTCATCCTTGCTTGATTGTCCCTTTTTAGCTTTAGTCTTCTTCTTCTTCTTCTATGGCTCCTCTGATGATTCTTCTACTGTTCCACTTAGACCCTATTATAATATAGAAATCCCTTCTGCTTTAAGATTTAAAATATTCTCTTTAACTCCTATTATTTCTCTTGTTACTTTTACCCCTTGCTCCTCAACCAATTGATTGTTCTATTAATCACTCCTGCTATTCTATCAAATAGAAAAAAAGATTCAAGAGCCAACCACCTTAATGGTGGTAAGGGTTGTGTGATGATTTATGTATAATAAATTGGGTCCACATTATCCTCATCATCCACCAAGTCATCAGGGATTGGTGCCAAATTATAATCCTTGATCTACTATAGGGTCATTCTAGAATAATCCCTCATCCTGACCCTCTCCTCATCCGCACAATCCTCCCCATAATCTTCATAATATGAGATGTGAGCATATGTTGTAAGTGTCAGTATGGTTGTGATCTTATCATAGACATCAAAAAATGTCTTGGACTCCAAGGTCTTTAAATTCATTTGGCACATTTCAGTTTTAACACATTTGACCTTGAGGAGGGAGGGACATGTGTATCTACCAATAAAAATTAGGAAACGAATTCCCACCTTATGCCTATTAGAAAGGAGCTTATGGGTCTCTACAAGTTGTCTGACCAGCTCCATCAGTGCCCATTTATCACTAAAATATTTTGGAAGGGTCTATGGGCAGCCACTAAAACCCACTACTCTGATATAGGAGTAGGTGGTGAACTAAATGAAGTATGAGCCCCATTTGCTAATCTATTCAATTGTTGCTAATGAGAACCTTGTTCCTAGTTATTTGTAAAACATGGTAATGATACAATAGATGACAACGTCATTTATCCTCTTGAAATGCTCTCTACTAGCCTCCAATGTGAGGTCAGTATAGTAGTTATATAATCTGTTAATTTCTTTAGGGACTATGTTGAGGCCTGAGAAAGATCTTCCTTTGGCCAAAATGTAGACAAGGTAAGAAGTCATATAAAACTTACCACTTATTTGAACCTCTAATACTTTCTTGTGGACAGAATCACTTATTAATTGATTTGAGTGATTGTATGGAATTTTTATCGGATGACCCAGATGTGTTGGTACATCTATTCATACAAACTCTTAGCATCAAGACTGCTAGTGATTCTTTGCAACAATAAAATAATGTCTCCCACCTTATCAATGAAATCAACCCTATACAAGGTCTTTGGTAATCTGGTGGAGGTCGCCTTGGGGGAATTAAGCCACTATTTGTTGATAATATTTTGATGCACATCTCTTTTGTAATCAAAGAATTATGTGAATGTTTATTGAGTTATATCAAGATAACTCTCAAATTCTAGGATTGCAAATACTAAATCAATGTAGTTAGGGTCTAGATTCAGAATACTCTCTCCTCGTTCATTCAAGACCTCTCTTCTATTAGGATCATAGTGTTAGGCTAGTGTAATCACCAATTTGGGGCTTTGGATTGATAGTGGAAAGGTTGTAACTTATAGTAAAATAGAGTCATAAATACTCTGGACCCAATCATTTTTAAACTTTGCACCTATTCTGGTTCAAAAGTCTCCTAGGTTAATATGACCTAAATCAATATCTGTTATTTTTGATGTATTGGAATCTAAAATGAGATTTAATCTAGGGCCTTTGGATTTGAATTTTATCTCTTTTTGATATGTAGAGTGCATTTATTGCTTGTGAGAAACCAACTGTGAGAGTTGGTAGGGTTTGCAAGTTTTTCAAGTAAGTAAAATCTCCAATGAAGATGGGAGGTGTTATGTGCAGATAAAAGTTTTAGTGGAACTAGGAGGTACTTAAAGCAGGTGATTATTCCATGGAGCTAGGACTTGTTTGCTGCAATGTGGATTCTTGCAAGGATGGGAAGTATTCAAAGCAGGTCCACTATCTGTAAGGACTTGGAACTTTGTGGAGATGTTAGGTGCTTGGGATAATGGTAAAAATAGTGAAAATTTTAGGTGCTTGAGTCAATTCCAATGTTTGCAGGGACCTTGGAGGTATCTTCAGGGAATTTTCATTGGGTTTTAAATAGGGAATATGATTATGGAATATTCACTTGGTTAGGTGAAAACCTAGATTTTAACTGTGAAATTGGGAGGGAAAACTCAAGACCTTTAATGATGACCATTTTGGGGAAAATTTGAAACCCTCATAATGAAACTCTTGGAAAATGAAATCTTAGAAAACCCTAAACTTTTGAATTTAATTTTTTTTAAAAATAACTAGTCAAGCAATAATTTATACCAATGCCTAACCTTAGAGAACCTTTAAATAATGCCAAAGAAAAAAATTAAAACCCTAACAAAAATACATGAAATCTTTTTGTATAAATGGAAATAAATTTGAAAAGCTTCAATCTCAGTAATAATGGTAGAAATATAAGGGAAATACTGTGTAAAGGTGAAAATGATATGGCAAGTAAGATTTACAGATGTGGCTTTGACTAGCAGGTACTTGTATATATATCAAGGGTTTCTCGCATGGCAAAGGTTGCCAGAGCTCAAAAAATTCAAGTAGCAATTTAAACAAATGATAAGAAATCTCCAAAATGCTTAGTTTAAATAGGATAACCCTTGCAATTAATGCATTAATAGTGTTTAGTGATGGATATAGGAGATGCTTGGATCAAGTCCCATGTCCATGAGATGGGGGTGTTTTGGTTTTGCTTTGAATGGTGGAAGGTGGAACCCACAGTGCATTTTGCAAGTTTTAAAACTTACAAATTACACCTAGAGTTTTGGATCCTATGGCTTGGATGTCTGGCGGGAGGTGGAACCCAAGATGCAATTTGTAATTTTACAAATTGCACATTGAGCTCTAATTCCCACAAGAAGGGGTGTTTGGGTTTTATGGGATCTAGATCTTAACACATAATTTGCAATTTTGTAAATTAAAAATTATGTTTTGAGTCCTAGATTCGATTAGTTAAAAGGTTAGCGGGATCCAAAGCTTGACATGCATTTTGTAATTTTACAAATTACAAAATGCATATTGGGTCCTAGATTTCATAGGCTGGGAAGGCTAGTTTCTTTTCAAGATCCAGAACCCATGGATTAATTTACAAATTTGCAAATTGCATCCAAAGTTCTGGATTCTTCAATGCAAAAGGGAAAATTGGGTTTTTGGGGGTTTCAAAAGATTTTTCAAAAAATGAAGGGGGTCTCCCTTAGGGTATTAGATGTTATGATATTTTTGGTATAAAACTATCAACATTTTTGGTGACCTCTATGGGGTGATTACCTATTAATTAATTTTCATCTAGTATCCTTTCTGGATCATTGGGCATGGAGTCAATTTATCTTGACAAACTTTAACCTAGGGACGAATGAATTGGAATTGCCTATACACAACAAAATAGGAAAGATAAATAAATAAAATAGGGAAAATAACACAACCTAAGGAAACAAAAATATTAATGAGTTGACCTATGCATAAGCACTTATTAAAAAACATAACTAACCCTACTACATACAAAATTTTATTTTCAGAATGAGTTTTTACCTTAAAATCAAGCTTTGAGGTATATCCTATTGACTAGGATAGGCAATTCTGATCCATCAAGCTTAGAGAGATGGAATGTATTGACTCCTTTGCATTGAATAATAATATATGGACCACTCCATACGGCATCAAATTTGGTGTGATTGCCTGGTTTAGCCTTATTCGCATCCTATTTGAGAACCATGTCTCCTTCATTGAAGCTCCTTTTAGATGCCTTTTTATCGAAAGTCTTCTTCATTTGAGCCTGATTAGCTTCCAAAACCTTCATTGATTGGTTCTTGATGTCTTCGAGTTCTATGAGTTTAGCCAATCTTGCTATCATTGCATCATTATCGATCAAATCTAATTTGTGATTAAACTCTAGAAATAGTAGCTCAAGTGAAAGTGGGACTTGAGCTTCTCTTCCATATACCAACATGAAAGGGGAATTACCAATGGCTCTTTCAAGAGTGATCTTATCATCCCATAGTGCTGATTTCAGTTTTATGTGCCAAGTTCTTTGGTTGTCTTCTATATTCTTTTGATAATTCTTATAAGGTTCTTGTTAGTTGACTTAACCAAGCCATTACCTTGAGGGTAATAATTAGAAAAAGTATTCAAATACAAATTATGTTTGATAGTCCACTCACTCACTTGAATGCCCATAAATGCTTTAGCATTATTAGAAATAATTGGTGTGAGGCACACCAAATCTTAACACTATGGTGTCCATGAAATCCAGAATAGACACTTCCATAACATTTTTCAATGCAACTGCTTTGGTCCATCGTGTAAAATAATCTACTGTGAGGACCCACTTATTCCCTGCAATCGATGGTGGATTGATCATGCCTATGAAATCTAGTCCCCATTGAGAAAATGGTTGATTTTCTTGAATGGGCATGAGAGGAAAGGCTGCTAACTTTTGCTTGCCAGTGAAGTAAGCACACTTTTCATAGTTCCTTACCCATTGCTGGGACTCTTTGAATAATTCAGATTAATAATAGCCTCCTCTCATTATCTTTATGGTCGTGCTTCTTATAGATAAATGTCCTCCTGATTAGCCATCATGAAATTCTTTAAGTACCTTAGGAACTTGATCATGCTTAATACATCTTAACATAACTCCACTCATATCCTTTATAAATAGTACTCCATCAACAAGGACATAAGGATTGGACTGGAGTCGATAATACCTTTTCTTAGACTATTGAAGATCATATAGGTACTCACCTGCTTGTAGGAAGTTGGTCATGTCTTGGATCCAACTTTTGAAAAAAAGGTGGATTAGCTATCCGAAGTGTATTTTGAGTATATATTGCTTCAGGTGTTGATTAAATAGTTATAAAAATAGAAGCCAAATGTTCACACAAACCCTTTCCTCTTACTATCTTGGTAACTTTAATATCTACATCATACTCCATGACCTTGGTGATCTATCCTTCTTGTTTTCATTTATCTCTCAACTTTTCATAAACTCTTTAACACTTGGGTGAATCACCATCAGATGAATCTTATTATTGAAAATCATATGCCTAGATTTTTTGAGAGCCTTAATTATGGCATATACCTGTTTCTCCACAAAACTATAATTTTTCTCATATCTTTTCAAATATTGGATGAAGAAAGATATTAGCTGTTCCAATTGATCATAATTATGTTGAGTTAAAATGGCTTAGATGCTTCCTTCCCCTTTAAATGCATAGAGAATGAAGTCTTTCTCATAGTTTAGGTTGACCAGGGTGGGAGCCTGAGAAATAGCTTGTTTGATATCCTAAATTCTATCCCTTCCATCTTATGTCCAGTTAAAAATGGTACCCTTCTTAAGCATAACAGTGAGGGGTTTTACCAGAGAGGGAAATTTTGAGACATATCTTCTCACAAAATTATTGTTTCCAAGGAAACTCTAAAGTCCTTTCTTATGGTTTGGTAGTGTTAATGCATATATAACACTAACTCTTTCTAGGTTTATTACAAGACTTGCCATTTGCACTATGTGTCCTAGTAGTTTCCCTTCGTGAACCAAAAAAACACACTTATTTAGATTGAGGGAAACCTTGAATTATCTACACCTTTTATATTTTTTTCTAAGGTGGTACAAGTGTGCTTTAACATGCTTCGAGTAGACCATGATATCATCTAGATATACCAAGATCATTTTATTTATCAGACCTATGAATGCCATATCCATGGCTCTCTAAAATGTTGCCCCAACATTAGTCAAACCAAAAGGCATATTTTTGTATGCATACATGCCCTATTTTGTGCTAAAGGTAGTTTTGTACAGGTCTGACTCTTGTACCAGGATTTGGTTATAGCTAGAATAATAATCTAGAAGGGAAAACATTTTATATCTTGCTATAGTCTATAAAAATTTCTCCATGGGTGGGAGAGGATAATGGTCCTTTAGAAACACTTTGTTCAGGTCTCTAAAATACATACATAGTCTGATTTCACCATTTTTATTTCTGACAGAGACCATATTAGCAACCTAAGATGAGTGCTAGATTAGAAAAATTATATTAGCTTCTATTAATTTAGAGAGCTCATTTTTCATCAGGGGTTTTATTTTTGGATTAATGAGCCTCTATTTTTGTTTGACAGGCTTAGTGTTTGGATCCAATTCTATTGTATGTTGGGCTAAACTAGGGTCGAACGCTCTTAGATCATGATAATTCTAAGAAAAGTTATCAAATTATTGTCACAATTCAATAAAATTTTGCTTATCAGAGTCGTCACATACCTTTTATAGCTTCAAAGTTTTACCTTCCAAAATGACCACCAGCTCTTAGTCTTCTTCATTGATCAAAATGTTCTCGCCTTTCAGCTGGTCATCCAAATTGAAGATGTTCTCCAGCATAACAAGACCCATAAGTAGCTTGTTTGTCTTTAACTGGATGATCTAATCCCCATATTGGTCCTAGAGCTTTCACTAGTTCTTATCTAAGAATTCATCTTCTTCTCTCAAGAATTTTATAAATTATTTATCATTATCAAAGACTTACTAATTAGTGACATTATCAGAAATAGATAGTCTTGCTACCAATTTTACATGCTGGCTATTTTATTTATTTATTTCCTTGGGTAAGTTATATTGGGATCACACTTAGGCCATACAATCAACATCTTTATTTTGCGATCTTGGTATTGCCTGAATATTTAGAGCAGTGAAATATTTAAATAGGTCCCAAACCATGTTCTTATAAGATCTCAATAAATTAGTCATGCTTTTAGATATTACTTGGTGAATAATCATCTCACTATCACTAAATATCTGCAAGGATTCTATCCCTCTCTTTTTGGCTAAATGCAGTCCTCGAATCAAAGCCTCACATTCAACTACATTGTTAGTGCATCTAAATTAAAGTCTGAAAGAATAGAAATAACTCTCCTTTTGGGGAGAGATCAAGATGACACCTGTACCCACTCCATTTTTACTTTTCAAACCATTGAAGAATAATTTCCATATACCTTGAAGATTTTTAATTAGTTTTAGAATATTAGGAATGATTACATCATTTTCATGTATGCAATATATACCCAACTTGATTTCTTATACATGGTCATAAGGATCAAACTACAAAGATGATTTCCATTCATCTAAGAGAATATCTAGAATATCTTCTGTGGTGGTTGCATCTTCATGATCAATTTCCTCCTCTTGACAATTCATATCCATGGGGCAAGTGTATGGTTCAATATGATCCTTAGCTATTGGGTTAGCTCTTATTGTTACTCTTGTCCCATACCTCATCCTAAGTAACATGCGAGACCAATCCATAGACAAATATCCTCCCATTTTTGTGGTAAAATCTCATGAAAGGCAAATGGAAAAATAAGGGGGGCGATTAATAACTGAGATATGTTGAGAGATTGATAAACTTAGATAAGCATGGATAATGGGATTTAAATATTTTATTATTCCTACTATCTAAAAAATAGTCCCATCCAACTAAACCACTACCTTATTCAAAGGTGTATATTTTATGCCAAGATCATCAACTATCTTTTTGGTCATAATAGAACTACTAGCCCCTGAATCTACCATGCAATTATGAGCTAGATGTTTCCCAACTATTAGTGAGAAATAAAAATGGGAAAACTTACCACTTTTACCCATCTTAGTTTCAGTTTGTGGTTGACATAGATTAATTTTAGTATTAAGTCCCTTGGCTGGAGCCTTATCTGCTATTTGCAAATTCTTTAGAGCCTCTTATAGTAAATATCTTTGTGCTAGTATAGATAGTGCATCCCACATAGTGACATTCAGATTAGTCTTCTTCATTTTCTAAACAATGCTAAAAGGGATATTACCAACCTTTTCTTGTGCTTTTTTTAGAGATATATCTTCTTTCATAAGATTTGGAGTAGGTACTTTCACTTTGGGTTGGCTAATGGGTACAAAGGGTGGCCTTTGTACTATGTTATTCTTTGCAGGTTATGGTAAAACTTTGGAAGTTGAAGCTTATTCCACCCTATGAGATGATCACTCTCAATTTCTCTTATCTTTGATTGTGTATTGGTTGCTAATGGACCTCCACCATTGAAAAATACATCCTCTTTATTTACCCCAGAAAAGTTTTCCTCTTGCGAGTTCAGAAGAGCAGCCTCTCCTTAAGTAGATTCTTGTGTGTCTGCTTGTTGGGAAGTGGATTCTTCTTGTTGTCCATGTGTACTTGTCATGCCTTACACCATCAAATCTTGACTAATGATGCCATTGGGACAAGTATTTTGATTATTTGTCTTTAAACAAGGATACCACCACTCATAGTCCTAAACCAAGTTATTTTGAATAGGTACAATGGCTTTGGAAGTATTTGGTGTAGGTAAGGCATAAAAATTCATGGGTTTTAGTTATGCATTTTGACCTTGCAACTACTGATTGCCTTGGTATTATTTCTTATCTCCCTTATATGGCTACCTATTGGGATGGTATGTTGGGTTAGCCTATTGGTATGGCTTATAATTTTGAGATTATTGCTTCTTCATTGCTATCGACTCATTACCAAAACTATTAAGCAGTGACTTGACCTCATATAGTTCATCTATAGTAGTGGGGGTCAAATCCAGTGCCTTGATCGTAGTGGGAATTTGAGTAATTATAGGTGATGTAGGATCTATTTTTGGAAATAGAGGCATTGGTGGTCTTGGGGCAATTTTTCCAACTTGGATTAAATAATCCTCTACCCTTATCGTAATTTCATAAGTGCTAGGGAGTGTGGTGTTTCCCATAGATTGAATCCTAATAGCTATATCACTATTTAGGGCTTTCAAATAATGTAAGAAATCATTATTTGTAGTTGGCTTGATTATTACTAGAATTTTATTCCATGTCTTTTAGAAATGAAAATTAAAATTGATCATGAGCTCATGAGGAGCCCGTTGAATGGCGGTCAACTGTTCAACCAAGGAAAGGTGGTCACTCTTATCTTTGAATTGAGCACACAATACAGTGCCTAAATTATCCCAAACTTGAATAGGGTTGGGAGCAAGACTTCTGTACCACTACAAGGTTTTACCCTTGAAAGAAGAGACTAGGAGTCTTATTGCAACATTCTCTTGTACCACATTATGGACTGCACATAGGTTGGCAATATCTTGTTTGTGCTCCATAGGAGTAGTGGAAGTTTTTCCAGTGAAATATGGTAGGTTATTTAAGACAGAGGTTGGTATATCATAATATTGAGCCAACTAGTGAGGGCTGGCCCCATTGAAGGCTAAAAACATTTTTGGCCATTATATGAGGAATAAAATTGATAGGAGCAGGGTTATTTATAGGGGATGCAAATAATTTTTTTGGATATATTCTATAATGAGGTACAACTGATTTTGATCTCTTTTTAAGTGGAAATGAAAATTCTAAAAAACCAGCTTTCTTACCTTTTATAGTTAATCTCATTTGTTGGCTTGGCATATGTAACCCTTGAAATCCTAAAACCATAAACTAGTGGAGTCACAAGGTGCCTTTGGAGTGCATTCAAAGCTTGTATAACTTTGGTCGAGAATAACACCAATTTATTTATAATTTTTGGGTCTCACTGAGCATGCCAAAAATTGTTATCACATAGGTTTTGCACTCATTTTTGTATGTAGAATAACTCACTATGTGATACTTAATGATATAATGAGAAAAACTTCAAGCTGTGAGACTTTGTCAAACTGAGATTAACCTCCAGAGAAGGATAAATTTCTTTCACTACATTTGATGCAACTAATAAGATACAAGTTTTATAATTTTTTTTCTCTTTTTTAATGTTCTTTCTCTTAAACTAAATTTTGACTGGGAAAAGGGTAAAGAATGAAACTTTTACAAAAATTGAAATGGTGATTGCACCGAATATTTAGTAGGTATTAATAATTTATTAATAAACACAACAAAATAATAAAATAATTGAGATTTGTTTAAGCACAAACCCATGCAAATGAGAAATCAAAGGCAATATTTTCTATTCTCATAGAAGGGACAAGATTCACTTACTTTCATCAAACAATATTTCAAAAGGGTAAAATACCACAAAATAATTTCTTGTGACTAAAATAAAAAGTGTAATATCCACAAATACTTGAAGAACTATGCATACACAAATATATCTCAGATAAGAAAGGTGAATCTTCAATTTATTTTCATTCTCCAGGTTACAACTTGTAGATAATACATTCAAAATACATAAATATATGTCTAACAATAAAAGATAGACTGGGCCATGGGTTCTATCCATATTTATACAAAAATATCTCATAGATGAGATGCAATTATTAAAACTGGAATGGCCAGTAAAGATAACCATGCAGATCTAGAATTTCATACAAAAGAGGTGAGGTCTTCTATTTCTGGCATCTTTAACTTGTAGGATGGCTTGGAAAATATCACACAAAAGATAGGCATGGTATTTATCTTTAAATGATGTGGATGGAACTGAAAGATTTCCATGCAACATTCCCTCTTCATGTAACTAAAAATAGCTCCTCATGCAAATGGGAGGCACCCAAAATAAAACCTGACTTTCAAAAAGGTAACTAAAGTCACCTTTGCAAAACCCTAACTTGCAAAACATAAGTGATATTTTTACAACTTTTTAAGTCATATCACTTTGTCAAAATGGACTTTACAATTTTCAATACATGCTTTTACACTTTTTAGCAATTTACAACTTTTACTTTGTCAAAAATGTAAAGTGTAAAATACATGTTTCCCTTTCTCAAAAAGATTTATAAAATAAAGTTGTACTTTTACAATATATAACTTAAAACATTTTTTCAAAAAAAAGAAAAACATGTGGAAATATTTAAACAAAAAGAGATTAATCAATATCCAAATTTTTTTCTGCTTTCTTATCTTTCTCGTTATATACAATTTTTTTCAACATATGCATCAATGCCTTGAAAATTTCATGTATTCTTTCTTCATCTAGTCCACATGAATAGAGGTGAGTGGCTGCACAATCTGCTTGATATCAAATAATTCCTTCTTGAAAGTCTTAATTTCGTACATTTCCATTCTTAACTTATCTATTTCTCTTTCATACTTGATAAGCCTGTGGATAGAACTCTGGGTGAAGAATGTAGTCTTTGGAGATTCTTTTTCAATCACTTACTTGAACTTATTTCAAACTTCCTCTATCTGAAAGAGGTTTTTTACATCATTTGCTAGTTGGCATGACATCATATTCATCATTCCTTCAATGTCATACAACATATCAATAGCCTTGTCATGTGCCACCTTAGCTTTGTGAGCAGATTCTGTGAGTATCCTTATTCAAAACTAAGTTGCCCTATGTAATTTCTGATGTTTGGCATAATTTTGCAGTATCTTCTTAGCAATGAGGGTATCCATATCTATTGAAGTCACAATTGTCAGTTTGGAATAATATAAGTTCAAGGTTTGAATTTTTCCTTCATATTTATTGACTTGTTCTCTAAGGATATTCTTTCTCTCTCTAATTATTTTATACTAGTCCATTATTGTAGCAATAACCTTACTTCCCTTAGAAATGAGTTCCTTAAACCATTCTTTGGTGGCCCTTCCCATATGAGTAACTATAGCTTGCTCCAAAATTTGATTGACTAGTTGTACTGACTGTGGTTGTGTTGATGATCCACTGGGCTCTAAAAATTGGTTCAATGCAGCGATAAGTTGATCCAATTTGTTTTTTAATTCATCCTTGGTGACCTTATCATTATCAATTCTTTCAAAGAGGGAGTTGATGCTAGATTTCACATCATGTTTTAACCCCTCTTATTGACCATCCAATGTGGATCTTGAAAATCTGATAATCTCCCACCACAAGATTTTCTTTTGATTTTTCTGGTGGGGGAACAACAATTTCAACATACCTCTCCCCTTTGTCATCATTGAATATCCTAAAAAAGGTCCTAGGATTAGGTTTGGACTTCTTCTTGACCTCTAATAGACCAAAATCTGGTATGCTGAGGTCAATCATTTATTTTATCTTTTTCCCCACTAATTTTGCTAGCCAGTTAGGGGTAGCATCTTGTTGTTTGGGCACTATTTCCAAAGAATCAATAGCTAATGTTTCTGCACTGGTAGACATTGTGACAATTATAGAATCTCATGTAGATGTTGCCATTGATCGCTCATGAGATACCTATGAAATGCCACTCCCATCAATAGATTAAAAATTTATATTGACATCAAGAACTTGAGTCTCTCTAATCTCAATAGAAGGTGTTGTGGAAATGGTGGAAGAGGAAGAGCTGAGGGCAATGGAAACAACTATGTCTATTGGGGGTGTGAAAGATATGATAGACACAGGGATTATGAATTTGGGAATAGGTGGGAGGTGGAAGCCAAAGCATTAAATGAATCAATGAGATGTGTGGGACCACTCAGGGTTGGTGATGTAAGGAAAGTGAATGGGGATGAAAGTGAAATAGTACTTAGCCGAGGAGTTGGGGTGGCTTGCAAAACTAAAGTTAGGATGACTGAGTCCATGGATTTGTACTATTGAGTGGTGTTAGAAATTAATGGTGTTATAATGGAAGGAATTATGAATGGAATGAAACGAGGGAGTGGAATGAAAGGGGAAGGTGAAAATGGAGGAAGGGAAAGTGGAGTGTAACTTTGAGAATCTACCAATAGGGAACCCTGAGTGTCCATTTGAATTGATTGTAGTGGTTTCACTTGGCTTATTGTGGTAGGCATTATGGTAGGAATAATAGGTAGAGTGAAAAATATAGATGCAGTTGGAGTGGAAACATGAGGTAAAATGTAGACCTGTGATATTGGAGAACTGGAGACAAGAGGTGGAGGTGTTAGAGCCTCTAAAATGATATACATAGGAGGAGGGAGAACAATGGGAATTGGGGTTGTCACTATGATAGATACGAGAATTGAAATTGTAGAATCTTCTCCTACTGCTATGTCTTCTGATGAAATTCCCATCGGTTGTTCTATAGCTTCCTCATCCTTGCTTGATTTCCCCTTTTTAGCTTTAGTCTTCTTCTTCTTCTTCTTCTTCTTCTTCTTGTTCTTGTTCTTCTTGTTCTTCTTCTTCTCTAGATCCTCTAATGATTATCCTATTGTTCCACTTGGACCCTATTCTAATATAGAAATCCCTTCTTATTTAAGATTTAAAAACTTCTCTCTAACTCCTATTATTTTTTATGATTACTTGTACCCCTTTCTCCTCAGCCAATTGATTGTTCTATTAATCACGACTGCTATTCTATCAAATAGAGAAAAGGATTTGGGAGCTGACCAGCTTAACGGTGGTAAGGGTTGTGTGATGATTTATGTATAATAAATTGGGTCCACATTGGACTCGTCATCTACCAAGTCATCAAGGATTGGTGCCAAATCATAATCCTTGATCTAATGTAGGGTCATTCTAGAATAATACCTCATCCTGATCCTCTCCTCATCCTTACAACCCTCCCAATAATATTCATAATATGGGACATGAGCGTATGTTGTAAGTTCCAATATGCTAGCGATCTTCCCTTAGACATCAAAAAATGGCCTAGACTTCAAGGTCTTTATAGTCATTTGGCACATTTTAGTTTCAACACATTTGGCCTTGAAGAGGGAGGGACATGTGTATTTACCAATATAAACTGGGAAATGAATTCCCACCTTGTGCGTATTGGAAAGGAGTTTATGGGTCTCTACAAGTTGCTTGACTAGTTCCATCAGTGCCCATTTGTCACTAACATATCTGGGAAGGGTATATGGGTAGCCACTAAAAACCATTGCTATGATATAGGAGTAGGTGGGGAACTGAATGAAGTATGAGCCCCATTTGCTAATCTCTTCAATTGATGCTAATGAGCAACTTGTTCTCCCTAGTTATTTGTCAAACATGGTAATGATACAATAGATGAAAGCATCATTTATCCTCCTAAAATGCTCTATGCTAGCCTCCAATGTGAGACCAAGATTGTATTTATGTACTCTGTTAATTTCTCTAGGGATTGTGTTGAGGCCTAAGAAAGATCTTCCTTTGGCCAAAATGTAAACAAGGTAAGAAGTCATATAAAACTTGTTCCTTGTTTAAAAATCCAATAATTGATTATGGAGGGAATCACTTATTAATTAAGCCTAGTGAATGTATTAGACATTTTATTAGATGACCCAAATGTATTGGTATATTCATTCCTAGAAACTCTTGGCATCAGGACTGCCAATGATTCTTTACACCAATATAATAATGTCTCCCATCTCATCAATGAAATCAACCCTATACAAGGTCTTCAGTAATCTAGTGGAGGTGGCATTGGGGGACTTAAGCCACTATTTGTTGATCATCTTATGACACACATATATTTTGTATTTAAAGAATTGTGCATATGTCTATGGAGTTATATTAAGATAACTATCAAAATTTGGGATTGTAAAAATTGAATCAATGTAGTCAGGGTCGAGATTTAGAATCCTCTGTCCTCGCTCATTCAAGATCTCTCTTCTGTTAGGATCATAGTTTTAGGTTAGTGTAAGAACCAACTCAAGGCTTTGGACTGATAGTGGAAAGGCTATAGCTTTTGGTAAGCTAGAGTTATAAATACTCTAGATGTAATCATTTTAAAACTCTACACCTATTCTGGTCCAAAAGTCTCCTAGGTTAATATGACCTATATTAATATCTGTTATTTCTGCTGTATTAGAATTTAAACTGAGAGTTACTTCAGGGCCTTTAGATTTTAACTTCATCTCTTTTGGAGGAATGGAGTCTGGATTTTTTGTTTGAGAAACCAACTGTGAGATCTAGTGAGGTTTGTAGGTGTTCCAAGTAAGAAAAATCTCCAGCAGATATGGGAGATGTTCTGTGCAAATAAAAGTTCTGGTGGGGTGATTGAAGCAGGTGAGAATTTTGTGGAGTTAGGAATTTTTCAGTGAAAGTTGGATATCTGGGAGAAATTGAAGGTGCTGAAAGCAATGTGGGTTTCTGTGGGGATGGGAAGTGTTCAAGTAGGTCCACCGTCTACGAGGACTTGAAACTTCGCTTAGATGTTAGGTGCTTCAGATAATGGTAAAACCCATAGAAATTTTAGGTGCTTGAGTCAAGTCCAATGTCCGTAGAGATCTTGGATGTATTTGTAGGGAATATTCACTAGGTTTTAAATGGGGAATATTCTTATAGAATATTTGCCTCGTTAGGAAAAAACCTAGATTCTGACTGTGAAATTAGGAGGGAAAACTCAAGACCTTTGATGATGACCATTTTTGGGGAAATAAGAAACACTCATGATGAAACTCTTGGAAAACAAAATCCTATAAAACCCTAAACTTTTGACTATAATTTAAAAAAAAAATGACCAGTCAAGAAATAATTTTTACCAATGCCTAACCTCAGAGAACCTTTAAATGATGCCAAAGAAAATAACTAAAACCCCAAAAAAAATACTTGAAATCTTTTCATATAAATGTAAATAAATTTGAAAAGCTTTAAATCTTAGGAGTAATGGTAAAAATATAAGGGAAATACCATGCAAAGGTGAAAATGATGTGGCAATTGAGATTTGCAAATGTGGTTTTGACTAACAGGTACTTTCTTGCATGTAGTTTGAGGGTTTCTAGCATGTTGAAGGTCATCAGAGCTTGAAAAACTCAATTAATAATTTAAATAAATGATAAGAAATCCCCAAAATGCTTAGTTTAAATAGGATAACCCCTATAATTAATGCATTAATGGCAATTGGTGGCAAAGATAGGAGATGCTTGGAGTAAGTCCCATGTCTGTAAGGTGGGGGTTTTTTGGATTCACTTTGAATGGTAGAAGGTAGAACATGCAGTGCATTTTGTAAGTTTTGCAACTTACAAATTGCACTTAGAGTTTTGAATCCCATGGCTTGGATGTCTAGTGGGAGGTAGAACCCAAGACACAAATTGTTATTTTTCAAATTGCACACCAAGCTCCAATTCTTATAGGAAGGGGCGTTTGGATTTTGTAGGATCCAAATCTTGACACGTAATTTACAATTTTGTAAATTATAAATTGCATGTCGATTCCTAGATTCTGTCGATTAAAAGGTTAGCGGGATCTAGAGCTCGACATGCATTTTAAAAATTATAAATTGCATACTAGGTTCTAGATTTTTCTAGCTAGGAAGGTTAATTGATTTGTGGGATCCAAAACCTGCAAAGCAATTTACAAATTGCATTCAAAGTCCCAGATTCCACAATGAAAAAAGGAAAAATGGGTTTTTAGGGGTTTTAAAGGATTTTACAAAAAATGAAAGGGCTCCCTTAGGTTATCAAATGTTATGATATTTTTGGGACAAAAATATCAATAGTAAGCACACTTGCTAAATGTAAACAATCTATTGAAAATAAACATACTAATATGGAATCTTGAATTAACTCTTAAAATTGAAAGATAATTTCCTACAAGTTATGAATCTATTTATAATTACTATTATAAAAATAAAATATATTTATAATTATTGAAAATTATAAATACATAAAATATCATACAAAAATATGTTCTTGGTTCTTGAGAAGAGTGAGCCCTTGCTCACTTTGGGAACATGAATGAAAATAAAACTCAGTACTTGGAAACTAGCGATATCTTCATTAATTGATCAAAACAAATTACATGAATATAACTGTAACTATGATAAAATATTAACTGAATAACAATATATTATCTCTCTTCTATCCTCTTGTATTAATACATGAAGATCTACTTATATAATATTGTCACTGTAGATCCCTATATCTCAGTTGCCAATATTTTGTTATCAAGATAAATCTCCTAATTTCAATGGTTCTTTAAAATAGATGATTTATAGTTTGAAATAGGAAGATCTGTCCATTACAAAATCCACTGTATATCTACTAATAATGACTTCTTATATATATTAGATCAATTTGCTTTATAAAGACTATACGACATATTTACACTAACTGATACATATAGAAAGTATATTTATAAATCTACTATTTATAGTAATCCTATAAATAGTACGTGACCAAAATAATTTTTAAGTACATTGAAAAATATGGAAAGTATGAATCTTTTAGTTTTGTAAGCTTAGAAGCTGGATTGGAAGAGTCTGAAGCAGTTCTGGCAGAGTCCAGAGCAATTCCGTAACAACTCTGGTAGAGTCCAAAGCTGTTTCTGTAAAAACCTAGTGAAGTCCGTAGCAACTTGCCTTAAGGAACCTAGATGCTAAAAAAGTATGAAGTAAGGATACTAATTTAATATGAATGGTATAATTCTTTGATGAATAATGAAATCAGATCTTAAATGAGTCCGTAGCTATATATTGGGTGAGTCTGTAGCTACTGGGCGAATCCATAACAATAAACTGTGCGAGTTTGTAGCTATTGGACAAGTTTGTATCTCAGTCCAGAGAAGACTTGAATGAATCAAAAGTGTGTCCAATGAGTTTGTAGCTTGCCAAATGTCAAAATATTTCATATAGATTACTTTAGATGATCATCAAAAAGGTCTTTATTCCTTATAGACTGTTTTATCATCTGTATATACATGAAATTGAGAGATTAAACATGCAAAGAGTTATAATTAAATGACATAATTAGTAACTTAGACTTTAGTTACATTAAATAAGATAAAACATCTATTTACTACACTAGGATTAGATACAAGCCTAAGATCCTTGCATTGTTTAGTCTAGAAGAGAGGTAATGGAAGAAAAATAAAGAAAACTAACAGTAACAATGAGTCATATTTTGGACTCATTGCCCATCACCCTCCTTAATTTATCTTATGAAATCCTTGTCAAAGAACTTACGAACCATATTTGTTTCACCCTAATTGACATCATCAGTCCATAATAAACCATCTTCATTAAGAATAGATACATTCTAGATAATCTATTTTTTTTAGAAAGTTATAGAATGGGCACTAACCTCTCATCAGTGAACCATATTCCGCAAACTATAAATTAAGGCCTATGCTAGAATTGAGTGGTCATTTATTCTGGCCATGCTTCAAGCCTTAGACTTTGGCCAAATTTTTATTTCAACAATTCAAACTTCATTTTTAGAAGCTTCGACCTATCTCACTATCAATGGGCTCAAAGTGGACAACTTATTTCATTCCATTAGATAGGGTTTCCCCTTGGATCTAGCTTTATACATCTTATCTATTTAAGAATTTGGTTATTTACTTGTTCATAGTGTTAGGTTGTGGAGCTAAAAGCTTCACTAATGCAAACAGGGGAGGAGGTTGTTGAGTGTCACAGTCACCGACATCGGTTAGGCTAACTGACGTCGGCTAGTGGTGGACAGGAAGCAACCGACATTGGTCAGGAGTCAGCCGATATCGGTCACCTCCAAGCAGACAGGGACCGATGTCAGTCGCCTGTGCGGTTCCAAAACTGTCGGTTGCACGAACAGTTAGTTAACGAACCGGTTGTTTGCATGTAGAAGGCCAATTATAGACTTGAAGCTGTGGATCTAATTATTGTAATTAGGTGTCTAATTATTGTTTGCATGAGATCTATATAATAGACTCATGGGCTGTATTGTAATTTGTGCTAGAGAGTAAGAGAGCAAAAATTAGCTCCTTTAGAGTAAAGAGAGCAAGGTGTGTTCCTCCTAGTGCCACAGTGCCAAGTATGAGTGCTGGTTTGGAGAATCAGAAAGATTCTTCATGTATGTAGGATCTTGGTTGGTAGGTGTGCAAGGCCACATTTGGATATCTACATGGTAAGTAAGATCATTGATTTGCAGGTGTATGTGTGTGCGAGATCTAAGTTTGCAAGTGTGCAGAACCAGATTGATTTGTAGGTGTGCAAGATCAGGGAGGTCAGCAACACAACAGGGAGCAATATCAGGGGGGATCTACTTAGAATACGGTGTGTACTCAGTTGGAGAGAAAAGAGTAAGGCAAGGTAGATCCTTCTAAAGTAAGATCATTTGAGTTGCAGGTTGTTGCAAGTTCATGGGAGATCTACTTGGAGTGCATTGTGTACTCGATTGAGTATGTGTGTATACTCGGTGTAATGGCAGTAGTGATACTGACTGGTTGGAGGTGAACAACAACTCTGTGTGTGAGTTTCTTGTTGGGACCGTAAGAGAGAGAGTGAGCTTTTGAATAGATTTACTGTTTATGCCCTAGAGGTGTGGGAGCCCTAAAGGTGTGTAAGGAAGAAGACTGTGGCATCTTCTTTGTTATATTTGCTTCTGGAAGAGTATTAATACAATTGGGTATTATCTCTCATATTCTGTGTTATTTCTGAATTCTAGTTACTTGTTACTTCTGGTTAAATTTCACATATAGTTGCTTGTACATGGTAATCAATTGTGCTTCCTAGATCCTAACAATGGAGTCAGAGCATGTTTGTTGTTCTAGATTCTTGACAAAGTGGTTTCAGAGCTAAGGTTGCAGGGAACATATTTGTGTTTGATTACATGTCACTCTTAGGGGTTTTTGATTGAGTGGGAGTATAGCAATGGCAGGAAAAAGTACACTAAGAATAGAGGAATTGAAAAGCACGAATGGTCAATTACGGTGTTATGAAAAGAAAGAGCAGGTAAAGAAAAATTGTTGGTTGGTAGAAGATCAGCATGAAGGAACTGAAGAAGCAGATGTTGCAGGTGTTGTTGCACATGATGCTCTAGGATGTTCCTTGGATAAAGTAGAATCTTGTTTTATAGATTCTGTTGCCTCTTTCCATGCAGCCCGAAATAGAGTATTTTTCTATGTTAAGGTCTTTGGAGACTTTGAAAAGATTTATTTAGGAGCTGGTGTGCCTTGTCAAAGTATTGGCAAAGGGGAAGTGAAGCTGAAATTGCAGGCGGCCAACACATGGGTGTTGAAGGATGTCATGCAGGTCCCAGTCTTGAAGATGCGACTAATTGCTTTAGGAAAGTTGGGTGATGAGAGATGCACAGGAACTCTCACAACGGATGCACTTGAATTAATATGTGATAAGAAAGTAGGTACTCTTTATCTACTTACTTGTATTACTAATTTTTCTTTTGTTGCAAGGACGTGGCTTTGTAGGCTTGGTCACAAGAGCAAGAAGGAGATGCATGTTCTTAAGCGAAAGTCAACTGTATTTGACAGACTTAAGAACTGGAAAGCCTTGGTGTTCATGGAGGAGATGACAGACAGAGATCAGCTGAGGGGACTGAATTACTCTGAGTAGGGCAGTTTGGACAGGGTTTTGATCAAAAGAGAGCTCGCAGGTAAAAAGTCATCACTCACAAGCGAACACAGGTACCGACATCGGTAAGTAAGAATTGGTGTCAAACAGACAGGTACCGACATTGATCATGTGTAGACTAGAGGAGTCGGTGGTGTCAGGCAGGTAAAGACCGACGTCGGTAGTATAACCAACATCGACGACTTGGACAGTCACATAAAACCGACGTCGGTCGAATGCAGACTGTGTGGTGACCGAGGTCGGTCATTGGAACAAATTTTGGGCAGACAGCAAGCTATCAAGGAGTCTCAAACGCGTATGTGGAGGACTGAAAGGGTAAGTAAGCCTCAAATTTATTGTTCCTCTTCTTTATACTCATTGCTCACTGCAGAGTAGGAAGGATCCAAGAAACAGTGGGAGCATGGCATGATTAGGATGCAGAACCAAACGAGAGATTTGGTAGGGTTGCCAGCCGGTATGAAAGCACTGAAAGATGAATGGATACCTTAGTTAAATAATAGAGAGAATAGACACGTAAGACGGAAGGCCATGTCATATGGTCTTGAGGAAGCTGCAGGACAGTGGTACAGGTTTGACAGGTGGATGACAAAGCAGAGCTTTAGTCAATGTCAGTGTAACCATTGTGTTTATCTTACCAGGTTGGATAATGATTGCAACATTATCCTGTTACTGTATGTGGATGGTATGCTAGCTACAGGTTCAGACATACATGGTTTTGCTGAGCTAAGGGTAAGATTAGTTCAGTGGTTTGCCATGAAAGATTTGGGAGCAACAAAATTCTTTGACATGAGTAATCTTAGAGACAGGGAAGATCACAAGTTGATGTTGTTACAGGGTGATTGTGTGAAGGTAGTGCAGGTTGCAGAATCAGGCATCACACCTATGGATGGACAGTTCACAGAACGGGGTCCCCAATCACATGATGAGGTTGAGTACAAGTGTACTCCTTGATTTTGCCTCAGTAGTGGGAGCTATTAAAAAGTTTGGAACCGATCCGGGAAAGAAGCACTGGAGGGCAGTTCAGTGGATTCTCAGGTATCTGAGAGGGACCAGCAGTAGGTCGACATGCTATGCAGGGTCAAGTTCTTTTCTACATGGGTTTGTAGATGCGGATGCGGCAGGTTACTTGGATGACAGGATGTGCACCACAAGATTTGTGGTGGTTGGTCTTCAAGGTTGAGCTTGAAGAGGGATACAAGCCAGAAAATAGATTAGATGGGGTACAGGTATAGGTACAGTGCAACTATTTATCTCCAAGTGGGAGATTTTTAGGTTGTAGAGCTAAAAGCTTCACTAATGCAAATAGGGGAGGAGGTTGTTGAGTGTCACAGTCACTGACGTCGGTTAGGTCGACCGACATCGGCCAGTGGTGGACAGGAAGCAATCGACATCGGTCAGGAGTCGGCCGACGTTGGTCACCTCCAAGCAGACAGGGACCGACGTCGGTTGCCTGTGCGGTTCTGGAACTGTCGGTTGCACGAACAGTTAGTTAACGAACCGGTTGTTTGCATGTAGAAGGCTAATTATAGACTTGAAGTTGCAGATCTAATTATTGTTTGCATGAGATCTATATAATAGACTCATGGGTTGTATTGTAATTTTTACTAGACAGTAAGAGAGCAAAAATTAACTCCTTCAGAGTGAAGAGAGCAAGGTGTGTTCCTCCTAGTGCCACAATGCCAAGTATGGGTGCTGGTTTGGAGAATCAGAAGGATTCTTCATGTATGTAGGATCTTGGTCGGCAGGTGTGCAAAGCCACGTTTGGAGATCTACATGGTAAGTAAGATCATTGATTTGCAGGTGTATGTGTGTGCGAGATCTAGGTTTGTAGGTGTGAAGAACCAGATTGATTTACAAGTGTGCAAGATTAGGGAGGTCAGCAACACAACATGGAGCAATATCAAGGGAGATCTATTTGGAGTACGGTGTGTACTCGGTTGGAGAGCAAAGAGGAAGGCAAGGTAGATCCTTCCAAAGTAAGATCATTTGAGTTGCAGGTTGTTGCAAGTTCATGGGAGATCTACTTGGAGTGCGTTGTGTACTCGGTTGAGTATGTGTGTATACTCGGTGTAATGGCAGTAGTGATACTGACTGGTTGGAGGTGAACAACAACTCTGTGTGTGAGTTGCTTGTTGGGACCGTAAGAGAGAGAGTGAGCTCTTGAAGAGATTTACTGTTTATGCCCTAGAGGTGTGTAAGGAAGAAGACTGTGGCATCTTCTTTGTTGTATTTCCTTCTAGAAGAGTATTAATACAATTGGGTATTGTCTCTCATATTCTATGTTATTTTCAAATTCTAGTTACTTGTTACTTCTGGTTAAATTCCGCATATAGTTGCTTGTACATGGTAATCAATTGTGCTTCCTAGATCCTAAAAGTGGAGTCAGAGCATGTTTGTTGTTCTAGATTCCTAACACATAGGGTGGAGCAAGGGCTCATTGAGGGCATTATTCTTCCTAATATCTCTCCTTGACTCATCATTGGCCACTTTGCAAATGATGTCTTTCTCACTTTTGATGAACAAGAAGCTTCTATTAAATAGGTGTTGAACTACCTTGATATTTTTTACAAAGCCTTAGGTTATAATATGAAATGGGCCAAAACCCAATGTTTCAAACAAAACGTGATGCCTGTGATTGAATGGCTTTATATATATATATATATATATATATATATATATATATATATATATAAAATTGGAAGTGGATCAAAAAAAGAGATAAATTTAAATTTATTAGCATCACATTTTATTTTGATAGATCTCCCTCCAAGATTTGGTAGTATGTTATTGATTGAGTGGAGAACAAGGTGGAATATTGATCACAAAGCCTCTCTTTTTAGCTGGAAAATTTTAGGTTTGTACTAGTATTTTGGTTGCCACCTATGTCTACTATTATTCTTATTGGTCCCCCTCTAAAGCCACGTATAATAAGTTGGCCAAAATTCTCAAGGATTTCTTATGGGCTAATGATAAACAAACTTGTGGGTATCATAGAGTTTCTTGGGATATTTTTTTGTCTTCCTCATGAGAAAGTGGTATGGGCATCACTAACATTTATAGGCAAAGTATTGCTTTGCTTGATAAATGGGTAATTTGAGCAATCAAAGGTAATAAGGCCTACAAAATTATTCTATGGCATTGCATTGTCTTTGGCTAGCCATATGGTAAAGTTTGTTGGAAAAATGTTGGGTTTCACACTTAATTGTTACCACTGCGACTATCATATTGAGGGATATTATTTTTCTAAGAACATTTAGAAAGCTTTTGAAGCTATCAATCTATATCTTAAATGGGGCAATGGTTGTTGGAGTGGCTTGTCCTTCAATGATCACAATTTGTGGTGGTCTTCTATTATAACCAATTCAAAAATTCTCTTAGTAGAATTGCTAGGTATGAAAACTTTGAGACTTTTCAAAAAAGGTATGCATAAGGTTAAATGTTTGATTTATTACCATGATTGGACTCCTTGGCCTCTGTCAAATAAAAAATACAAGTTAATCAATTCTGACTTACCTTCCATTCTACGTATCCAAGAAATGATGTTCGATGTCATGCTGCATAAGATGGGTTTGCAGTTTCCACGAGCTTGGTGGGAAGATTGGAGATGGAACTATGATACTTTAATAATTACTCTCTAGGTCTCTTCAATCAAGTCATGAGCCCTTTTTCTTCAGCTTTAAATAAGTTAAACAGATGCTGAAATATGAATTCCTCGCCCAGGGCCTGGCTTGTTAGACTTAACCGAATTTGGAATGCTAATCTTAAACCCAAGCTCACTCACTTTCTTTGGTACCTGGTTTACCAAGGTCTTCCTCTTAGGGAGCGTCTCCTTCATATTATGATTGCTCAATCCACTATTTTTCTTGTTTCAAACGAGAGTCCTTAAAACATCTATTTTGGACTTTCCCCAAATCCTAATTTGCTTGGCACTAGATCCATAGCCTCTTTCATCCTTTCTACCTAAAACCATTCTTTTGGTGAACAACCTTCTTTGGGGACAACGCTTAGTGGCTAACATATATAGCTTTTTTATGGAATCTATTCAGGGTTATCATATTATTTTATTTATGGAAAGCTAGAAACCCAGTTTTGTTTAAAATTGAAGAAACATCTTGTCTTTTTTTTTTAATGACAAGGTGGGTGTTATCTCTTTAGATTTTATGTAGATACAAGCACAAACAGAGAATGTGCCTCTAGAATTTTAATACCTACGTGAACCACTCAACCACTAGGGAGTGCTCCTTGTACTATGAGTTGTGTCCCCTTGGACCACCCAATGCATGTATCTCCTCACCTAGTACCCTCTCGTCGATGAATTTGTTTGTGTAATCATAGCCACTTCTCCATTCCTCCTCCTCACCAAGGGGGGTGGACTCTGTCATCGCCACATGAGAAGTTTGTTATTGGTCTGTCTCAGTATAGGTTATCTGTGTAGAGGAGTGGTCTAGTTGGCAGTGTTATTCAACCACTTCCTTATTACTATATCTTTAGTTTTTCTAGATCTTATTCATGATGGTTGGGTGGCATCTGATCTTCCCTCTACTGAACCTTCTTCTTAAAGTGCCCAACCAATTAAAAATGCCCTGCCACATCCTTTTTTCATAAACAACTTATATCTAATTATTTACATTTTATATTATTATTTTAAGTTGCTTAGATCTCTTATCATCATACCTTATTCAACTTTTTTGTTAATGTAAACTGGTTTCTTGCCATCATAAAAAGTAGGCCATGAATTTCTACCAATCCCAGCAACATCCTTATTAATGCAACCATCTTCTAAGTTTTTCTTGATTAATATTACTAATGCGTTCCAATGGTAATACTCATTCATAAAGCTAAGATATGAGTTAAGCATAGAAGAGAGGTGTCCCTATAGTGGGTCCAATCATATTTACAGCTAGGGGACAACTACTACTTGGCAAGGAAGGGAGAGAAAAGCAAAAGCATAAATATTTTTTAAGAAACCAATCCAAGGCCGGATTACAATGGGGTGGGAGCGTTGTCGAATAAAATGATTGCGACTTAACCAATAGAGCTTGATCATCAATTATGCCTCTACCAACCACCCAAAGCATAATTCTTTCCGGATAGTTTGCAGTAGGTAAGTAATCAAAGGCAAATACACTTGGATGACGGTTTTATTTCTTAAAAAATAATCTTAAACAAGCATTCCACATAACTTTCAGGGTGTTATCAGATGTAACGTCCAAACATTCTGTTTCACAATTTGGATAGAGTTCAGATAAAGTTTTAAAAGGTATTGTCTCAATGGGGACCAATACCAAAACTTTTCTTTTTCTGTTGTACCGCAGCTGGATGTTCAGGTGGGTGGAGAAGAGAATACTTATTGATTGATTGTCCACAGCGAATCCATTGGCATGCGAATGAGTACATGCTGACCAACTGACATGTACAGGGGTGAGATTTGACGCCCGTCTCCTGGTTTTTAATGGTTTTGATGTGTAATGTTACAATTTTTTTTTTTTATATTAATAATAATAAGAAGTGTTGAAGTTGGGTACATTTTTATAATAATTTTAAATTAAAACGTATAAATTATTGAGTGTGTTTTATATTGGATATTTTATGTTTTTACAATTCATAATGATTATACAAAAAGTTTTGGATAAAAACTGTCTACATTTCGAATCATATTCTATTATTCATTGTCGAATAAGTATTTCTTCTTGATGATGAATCACATAAATATTACAAAAAAGGATGCACAATTTTTATCCAAAAACCCCTGTAGATGAAGTTTAACAGTTACCATGTACAGACAATGGTACCTGTCAAATCTCAACACGACGTGGGACATGATGAGTAGTTGTTAGGTAAACACCTAACCATTCACAGCACGAGAGAATCATCCAAGCTGAACTCAGCAGGCAGAAACGAATGGATGACCGACGCTTGCCGGTTCCTGAATTAGGCAATGGGCGGCCCCCGCGCCATCCCAGGATTCCACGTGTAACACGAGAATAATGGCCTCTCGCCACGTGTGAGAAAGGGGGCTGAAGGAGCGATTGAATGGGCTGATTTTGATTTGCGCGGGTCCATCCGACCGCATCCGCTTGGCCTATGCCAAGAAAATCATTCCGGTACCTGAAATTGAATCATTCCGGCACTTTCTGAAATAGTTTGTACCTTTTCAGATTATTATTCTTTGCGATTGCCTATAATAACCGCGGAGATTACAAAACGTCCCAAAACACAGAGGATTGCTCCTAGGGTTCAGTTCAGAGGACATGTCTCGTGACCCGCTTGTGTTAGGAAGAGTGATCGGAGATGTGCTGGACCTGTTTGCGCCGGCAAACATCAAGTTCACAGTCACCTACACCTCCAAGCAGGTCAAGAATGGTTGCGAGTTCAAGCCCTCCGCCGTCGCAATTAAACCTGCCGTCGACATTGGCGGCGATGGTCAAGATTTCCGTACCTTCTACACTCTGGTACGTTAGCTTACAGTTTTTCTGTTTAATGAAGAAAGATTTTTAGATAAACTCGTGTAAAATTTGTATACATTACAAAAACACAGGTCAATTATCAACTTCTGATTATCTTATGCATAACTTATTTACTTTTTTAACTAATTTTTATATGTTCAAAGAACGGACCAATTTGTCATGTGTATTAATTAAGATCAATTTATACTCATATTATATATAATTTTTATGGTAAAACATTCAGATCATGACGGACCCGGATGCACCCAGCCCAAGCGATCCAACGCTTCGGGAATACCTACACTGGTAAGCATTGCCACTGCCATTACACTACTGAGCTGAGTGAATATAGATTAAGATTAACTAAGAGATTTGAGATTCTCTTCGCAGTGTGGTAATGTTGTCAGATAGTTTTAAGTTCCTGAGTCATTACCTGTTGTGTGTGCAGGATGGTAGCAGACATTCCTGCTACAACCTCGGCTTCTTTGGGTAGGCGAGGCCGCACTTATTCGTCTTCTTCTCTGTCTTGGTGTCTGATAATGGTTTAAAAAATGTACTGTATGAGGATTTAATGGTGGATTTTTGCTATGACAGGAGTAGAGTTGATGAACTACGAACCTCCAAGGCCGACCATAGGAATACACAGGTTCGTATTCGTGCTGTTCAAGCAGGTGGGTAGGCAGACGGTGTCTCCGCCGCCGTCGCGTAACAACTTCAATACGCGAAGTTTCGCGCAGCGCCACGCTCTGGGGCAGCCCCTCGCCGCCGTTTACTTCAATGCCCAGAAGGAAACCGCAGGCCGAAGACGAAGCTGATCGTTTTGTTCACTTTCACATAGATTTAAGTTTTCAATTGCTTTGCTTACCGTACCTCTTTTCCCTCTTTTGTTTCTGTCTATGTAAAATCTAATATATTATTGCACTTCCTCGTTCCGCACCCCACGAAATACAGAGTCTTTTTTGGTTTGTTGGAGTTTTGATAAAAACACATGTACTAAATTTAACCTGAGCGTAACCAGCTGGTACGTCAGTAAAAATTGTCATTCAAAGGATTTCTGGTTTAAATCGTAGATGTTTTATTAATTGTGCCGTTGATATAACATGTTAAACACTCGTCTCGACATATATATAAAATGATTGATCGAAATTTGATAAAAAAACAGATCGATAATAGAACATAGCCACCGATTGCACTCTTACCTGAATAATCGTTGATTACCCACCACCTAAATTCTTAAAAAAAAAAAAAAAAAAAAAAGATTTTAAATATAAATAAATAAATTCTCATATACTTAAATTGAATGATTTTTAATAAAAATATGAGACTTTTTGGATCAACGGATCCCACATCCTAATCTATCATCAGCATGAAAATAAAGTATGAATATGACTGATATAAAATCTTCACTGCTTACTAAGGAAATGTGTTGAAAGTATGAATGTGACAAAGAAATCGATACGAAATCTAATGTGTTGTAACAGCCCAAGGTTCGGTGTTACCTCAATTCAAAATTTCAAATGTGTTTGGACATTTCAAAATAGTTCATTTATATTTATATGTATTAGTTGTTAAATTATATAATTTTAAGATGTGTTTATGTTTATAAATTATTAATTTAAATTGTGATATATTTATCAAAATTTTTAATCTTATATTTTATTTTAATATTTTTTAAATATATATATATTTTTTTCCATTTTTTCAATTTTTTTTCTTCTTTCTTTTTCCCCTTTTTATTATAGTTTCTCAATAATAAGTATGTTGTATAAAGTGTTTGGACATGTGGTTTAATAAATTTAAAAGCACATTAATTTTAAAATATTGATAAAATTGTAGAAGAAAAAAATTCTAAGTAAAAAAGAGCAAATTCTATTTTTCGTTATTCATTTTAAACAATATTTAATTCCTTCAATGAATCACAATTTAGAAATAGAGTTTTCATAAAATTAACTCAAGTTCCAATTTTTAATAATTTTTGAAACTTATTATTTTTAGTAATTTTTGCATTCAAATTCGGAGGGGCCAACTAACTCCTCTTATTATCTATATATCTAAATAAATCTCAATGATAAAGTTGCAAATACAAATTAATGTTTGATTTTTAAAAAAAAAAAAAATTAGAAAAAAAGAAAAAAAGAAAAAAAGAAAAAAAAAACAAATTTATAATTAAAATACAATTTTCAACTTCTAGATGGTCAATTTTGACCTCAAAAATTTGTCAAAAAATTACTAAGAAGCTAATGTTGTTTATTGTTGTATGGAGCACTTTAAGATCTTTATTTTTAAAAAAAATCTCAAACTAGTTCACGGATAAAAAAATTATGACTTTCATAAGATATATTCCACATCATGGTCCCCTCTGTATTTTGTCCATATGACTCTTATTCCATTTTTTCATTTATTAACCTTTGAATGTTGATTTGGGTGCTAATAGGTTCTTAATTTAATTTTAGTTTATTTATATTTTTTTAATAGTTGGGAGAATCAAGGTTTAGTCTACTAACTCAAAGCTTATTCAACTTTAATTTTTATAAGACAAGCTACCCTCTTATAATTATTCAATTGACTGTGTAAATGAAAAGGCATTTTAGAGAAAATAAAACAATTATTATAATATCTATTGAAGTACACAAGTTTATATCACACACACCACAAGACACTTGTTTATATGTTATTGAAGTTATTCCAAAAATTAATGTGTATTTTTTTAATTATTATTATTTAAAAGCCTGACAAATATCAAGGCAATTCAATGAGAGAGGATTTTGAATATCAGGATTAGATAAATACATTCATTAAATTTGTGTAAACTTTTCTACATTTTGTCTAGAACATATAAAACGCTATGCACATCAATAAGAGAGTAAAAAATAATCATTGAGGAGTTTATCTATTTGTCAAAAAAAAATGGGTTAGGTTCCTATCACTTCTGAGAATACATTATCACTATCAAACTTTTACGATTATCAATAAATCATAAAATTAAATCAGATAAGCCCAACATATAAGTGTAGGTAAACTAAAAGAGGGTTTAAGTGGATATATTTTCCCTCAAAAATAAAAAGTTGAATTTACATGAATTATTTAAGATATCTAAATTCTATTCAAATTTTTTTAATCCAATTACTAAACTACTATTTTTTTAGAAAATGATAGAAATTTAAGTAGGTTAAACAATTGAATTCAAAAGATACTTCCATTTTTTTGGGTTAAACATAGTAAATAAATAGTTGTGACCTTTTCCAAACCAAACATTTTTATAGTGTTGTTAAATATTTTTTAAACCTTTAGTTGGAAAGTTAAATAATATCATGTTATTTTTTATCTCTATATTTTTTATAAAATTTAATGAATATTCTTTAAATAATTATATAAATAAATAAGACTTGAAAATGATTTTAAAAAAATAGATTGTGGAATGTTCTTTTCATTGTCCCCCCTCGGGCCCCCTAAACTATTTAAAAATAGTTTTTTGTTTTATTATATATATAAAACTATGTTTAAATTTTGTCATCATTTTTTTCATTTTGATGGGAAGATTATACATACATATATATGAATTATTAAAATGTAATAAAGATTAAAATCTCAATCTAGTTAAATTGTATAAAAATATTTTTTTAGATTAAAGAAAATTGACTTGACATGTTTTTTGTATTTTCATCAAATGTCATCATTAAATACATAATTTTTTTTTATCAAGGTAAAATATTATTTTTATCATTATAAATCTGAAACACAAATTATATAATATTTTATAGATCTACTCCTCACACTCAGGAACCCAAACTGTTTTCAAACCAAGAGACAAGGCTTTAAAATTTCACATTCCTATATAACACATACATGCTAAAAAAAACATATATGTTACTACACACCAAATTTGCATCATATATTTTAAAAGGAAAGAGAAATAGGGATAATTATTTCATAAATAATTCTCATTAACTCCTTTTAAAAATCGTAATTAGATTAAAATAAACAAAAACTAAAGGAGTCCACCCTCTACACTTTAAATTTTGCAACACGAAAGAGGACTTCTATATAAGGTTCTCACATGCATTTATGTTCAACAATTTATATATGCAATAAATCAAGACAAACAAGCAAAACTCATGACATTCATGTATTTAATTGTCACTGATAGAGATAAACACTTGCTCACACAATAAAACTCGAATCAAAACAAAATTTATATTAATATAAATGATTTCAAAAGTTTTCATCCCCATTTACCACACCCACAATGACTTAATTAATTACAAAAATGAATGCATGAAACTTTAGACTTATTAGATATCTTGAAGTTCAAGGAGAATTCAACAATATCTTATCTGATTGCACCCAAAATTCCCCACAAAGACTAGATTGAAACATATTAAACGGTTTGAGAATAGAACAAAATTGAGCTCACAAGTGCCTCAACATGTGACACAACCTATAATGTGGAATAATAGAAATATACAATTGAATTTAAAGTAACTACATATAAAAACACATTACAAAACAACATAGACATGAGTGTCTCATAGAAACTTTAATAGTCACGTACAATAAACAACTCAAATCTACAAGGGAGATGAAGTGTAAACACGTCCAACTCACTCTGAGTTTGGATCCATGACAATACACAAAAATTATGGTAAATGACAAAACATATATTGCATAACTAAGAGACACACACGAATGATTTCTCAAATATAATCCAAGGTTCATCTAAAACATAGAGAATCCATGTCTAACATCTCACTATGAAAACTTCATATATTTCAATAGAACATAGAGGAGAGAATATTTAGTAAGAGGTTGATCTCAATAAAATTGATACATCATACCTTGTCTTGGTTGCATAAAATTATGAGGCAAATGATGAAATCCAAAATTACATATGATTCTTTGTCCATTCAATATTAAGTCCATGATTACAGTAAGTGAATGGGTGAAAGTCCAAAACACATGTCCTTTTTACATCTATAATTATAGTGCATATTATATTATTAATTTGGTGCAAGTTATAAAGCAAAATAATGTAAATACGAAGTCATACTTCACTTGAAATCTATGATCAATGACTTTATCTCACTTTTAGTGCACAAAGTGGAAAGTAACAATAATCTTATATTTTTTGTGGAAGTGATAGTAGAAAATGAGGTTGTGTTTCTTTATACAATGTAATAATGAGATGTGTGGAGAGGAGACACTCTATTTTATGGTGAGCTAGAGTAATGGTGAAATGGTGGAGAAGGACATAAACATATAAAACATGTATGTGATAAAACATTTCAGGTGATATCATACACCAAATGGCCCATATCATACATCTAACTTGGATTTAGAGTAGTTGTTGGATTTACATGACCTACATGCTTTGTAAAGGGGTATGTAACTTGTAAAGAAGTGACATCTTTGATTGGTTGTTTTCTACTATTAGAGATGGATGAAGACGTCATGGGAGATGATATTATTACAACAAGGATCTATGTCTAATGTGTGGCTTGAATCAACACTACAATTTTGTTGATATAGGGACAAGACATTGAAGCCCTAAAGGCTAACTTGTGGCTTTCATTCTTGCTACCAATATATTGACACCCAAAGAAATTACATAAAGTTTGAGAACATATGGAAATGTCATAATCAAACCTTTGGAAGAAAATACAATGAAAATTAGTGTCTTTCTTCATAAGCATCTTATTTATCCCTTATGGTAAAAAAAATATAAAATCTAAGGGAACACTAGTGAGGAAAAATATATTTTAGAAATATTCTTAAATGAATATCATATTTTTGTTGTTTAATGCTTCATTCAAAAAAGATGAAATGAGATCAGTGGTCATGGATTTGAAGTGAGGTATGACTACAAATTTACTCTCTTTAAATTTAAAAAACCTCACTTTACTAAAATAAAAAATTACATCCCTTCTATGAAACTGACACTTTCTAGTATGGAAGTTGTAGAATCCACAAAGAGAGCTACAACTTGGGTGGTGTCTAATTTGAGATATGTTATACTGTCATAGTGTTTGGAGAGAGTATGCAATTTTTTTTTGCAATTTGAACCCAAGTCTAATAGCCTACCCAAAATTGGTAGTGCTTGTAGTCTTGGCGGCAGTTTTACATTCCTCCATTTAACGAATAAAGATAAATGAGCACTATTATTATAAATACAATGGTTATTTCTAGTGTTATTGAGAATGAGAAAATAAAAAACTTGGAAATATTAATATCCATATTTATTTTCATATGGCATCCTAAATCAATTGATTAGATTATATAGGAGGTGTCTTTCATTGAAGATGACTTTTTTATTTTTTGTATAATCAATTGTAGAGTCAACTAATTAGGTTTTATAAAGTTAAAGTAATTATAATTTTTATCCAATTAGTATTAGACTTATTTAAATTAACACTTGGTGTATTCTCTATATTTTTAAAGTAGCCATTGGATATCTGACACATGTTTCTATTGAGATGATCCATGTTTCACTCATGTGTTGGGAAACTAAAATAATTTAGTGGAAACCATAGATTGCATTGACATATGTGACATGCCATTGAAATTTTCATATGTATCTATCTAAGGTTTGATTGCATCCGTTACCTTATTTCCCCTCATTATCACAACTTAGATCACCTTGAAATCTTTCACTGTTTTCATGTTCAGTATGGCTTTACCCTTCCCCACCACTTTGTTATTTCTCAAAATCACCATGAAAAAGAATGGATGCTCCCTGCACAACTCATTTTTATGTTGTGTGAAGGAACACAATCTCATTTTCCACCATCAAGTTCACCAAAAATATCAAATTATTGTTTCTTAATGTTTCATGCACAAAAGGTGATATAGGGTCATCAGTCATAGGTTTCAAGTTTCAAATAAGGTACAGCCAACAATTTACACTCTTCTATTTTACAAAACCCTGCTCTACCAAAAATTAAAACTACATCTCTTCTAAGATAACTTCACCTTTGAAGCAATTGCTATTTTTCCATTTAGGTTTAAGAATTTAACTATGAGAGATGAAAGGCCAAGGTCTGAAACATACCTCCATTATCTCACTTTCACATTTATTGCTCACCAAATTTTATGCAAGCTCGTTAAGATAAAATTTTCATAATAGGTTATTTATGTGGAAACCTTTTCGAGGGAAAACCATAAATGAATAACTTCTTGGAACTACCATCCAAATCCAACCATAAGATAATAATCTTTTTACAAAATTTGTAGGCACCAACCTACTGGAGACACCAATCCCCACTTCTAAGAACCAACTTAGCAAGAAAGCAATCTCTTCTTTTTGAGGCACCGACCTCTACTGAAACAATCTTCCACATTACTATGGTTGCTTCATCAACGAATGGTGGCAAATTCAATTTCTTCTTCTTCTCCACAAAAATTTGTTTATGCTTGAATGATAAAAATAATTATTTTCATTCTTGAAATTTGCATGTGTTTGTATGATATATATTTTTATTCTCCACACACTTGCTTCCTTCTATTATTTATTAATCTTCATATATCTCACACTTCCACTTTCATATCTTTCTCAACCTTCTATCCATCTTATAATAGCCTTCAAAGGCTCTTCACAAAGGAGGTGTCCCATCCAAGAAGCACCTCTTCATCAAAAGATGTGATCGTGGACATTTTTGTTGATATTTTTGTCGACAATTTTGTTAACATTTTCATCGATATTTCCATTATGATTCTAAATAATACAAAAGTATTTTAATAAATCACAATTTAAAGATAGAATTTTCATAATAGGTTATTTAAAAAAAATATCATACATTTAATTTAACTTCCAAATTTTAAGTGTTTGAAATTTATTATTTTTAGTAATTTTAATATTCAAATTTGGATGGACCAACTAACTACCCCTTATTATCTACACGTCTAAATAAATTCTAATGATAACTTGCAAATGTAAGTTTATGTTTAGCTATAAAAAAATTTGAATTTGAATTTAAAAAATAAATAAATTATAATTTAAATACAATTTTCAACTTTTAGATAGTCAATTTTGTCAACAAAATTACTAAGAAGCTAATGTTGCTTATAGTTATATGGAGCGCTTCAAAATATTTATTTTAAAAAAATCTCAATTAGGTTCACCTCCCACATCATAGTCTCTTGTGTATCTTGCCCATATGACCCTTATTCTATTTTTTCATTTTTTAATCTTTGAATGTCAATTTAGACACCAATAGATTCCTAATTTTATTTTAATTTATATATATTTTTAAATTTTTTTAAGGAGAATCAAGGTTTAGCTCAGTGATTCAAAGCTTATTCAATTCTAATTTTCACAGGGCAAGGCAACCCCTTAAAACCATCCAATTGACTATATAAATACAAGGATAACTGCTCCCTTGACACATGGGGGTATTTAACTTGGATGGGGGTAACTTTGGTAATTTTAAATTGTTTATAAATAAGTACAGTGAGTATTCTATAGATGAAATTATTGAACATTCTATAGAGGAAATTATTGAGCATTCTAGATAAAATCAAACAATCATTAATCATTATAGCATCTATTCAAGCACATAAGTTTATGTCACACACACCACACGATACTAGTTTGTATGTTATTAAAGTTATTCCAAACATTGATGTGTATTTTTTTGCATTGTAACTATTTAGGGCCCTAACAAATATCAACGTAGTTCGATGAGGGAGGGTTTTGAATATCACGACGAGATAAATACATTCATTAAATTTGTGTCAAACTATTATACATTTTGTCCGAAACATACAAGCACTATGTACACCATTAAGAGAGTACAAAATGGTCATTGAGAAGTTTATTTATTTATTGAATTTTTTTGGATTAGGTTCTTATCACTTTTGGGCATATATTATCACTATTAGACTTTTACAATTATTATTAGATTATAAAATTAAATCAAATAATCATAATATATAAGTGGAGGTAATTGGTGGACCAAAAAGGAGCTCAAGTGAACATGTTTTTCCTAAAAAATAGAAACCTAAATTTATATAGATTATTTCAGATGCCTACATTCAATTAGATTTTTTAAAAATCTAATTATTAAAGTACTATTTTTTTTGAAAATGATGAATTTTAAGTGGGTTAAACAATTGAATTTCAAAAGGTACTTTTTCTTTTCAAGCTGAACATAGTAGATAAATAGTTATAGCCCTTTCTAAACCAAATGCTTTTATAGTGTTGAACTTTTTGGTGGAAAGTTAAATAATATCATGTAATTTGTTGTTTATATATATTTTAGAAATTTTAACGATTATATTTTTAATAATCATATAACTAATTAGAACCTAAAAATGATTAAAAAAATAGATAATCGATTGTTCACCTCATCATCCACCATCCCCCAACTAATTAAAAAATAAAGATTGCTTTTTTTAATATATAGAACCATGTCTAGATTTGTCATCATTTTTTTCAAATTTTGACAAGAGGATCAACACACACACACACACACATTTATAGGATATAAAAGAATTCTTAAAAGTTAATAAAGATTAAAATCTTAACCTCGTCAAATTATATAAAAATATTTTTTTTAAAGAAAAGAGAATTGGCTTAACACATTTGTTGTATTTTTATTAAATGTCACAATTAAATACACAATTTTTTATCATAATGAAATGCTATTTTTGTCATTACAAGTGAAATATAAATGTTATAATATTTTATAAGTTTAATCCTAAAACTCAAAAACCCAAGCCATTTTAAAATCAAACCTTTAAAATTTTGCATTCTTATAATGTGTACATGCTAAAAGACATCTTACCACTCACACCAAATTTGCACCATATATTCTAGAAGAAAAAAGAAATGGAAATGAATATTTCATAAATGATTCTCATTAATTCTTTTTAAAAATCATAATTAAATTCAAAGAAACAAAAACTAACATCTTGCAACATGAAGGAAGACTTCTATATGAAGTTCTCACGTGCATTTATGTTCAACAATTTCTATTTACAATAGATTGAGACAAACAAGCAAAACTCGTAACATTTATGTACCTAATTGTCACTTATACATAAACACTTGCTCACACAACAAAACCCAAATCAGAATAATAAAAAAAAAAATATTAATATAAATGATTTCAAAAGTTTGCATCCCCATCTACCAAACCCCACAGTGAGTCAATTAATTACACAAGCGAATGCATGAAACTTTAGATCTATTAGATCTCTTAAAGTTCAAAGAGAATTCAACAATATCCTATCTGATTGCGTCCAAAATTCCACACAAAGACTAGACTGAAACATATTAACACGGTTTGAGAATATAACAAAATTGAGCTCACAAGTACTTCAACATGTGGCACAACCTATAATGTGGAATAACAGAAATCCACAAATGAATTTAAAGCAACTACAAAGAAAAACACATTACAAAACAACATAAATATGAGTGTCTTACAGAAAATTTAATAGTTACATACAATAAACAACTCAAATATGCACAAGGGAGATGAAGTGTAAACACGTTCAGCTTACTCTAAGCTCGGATCCATGACAATACACAATAATTAAGGTAAATGACAAAACATGTATTGCATAACTGAGAGACACCCACGAATGATTTCCCAAATATAATGCAAGGTTCATCTAAAACATAGAGAATCCATGTCTAATCTCTCACTATGCAAACTTCATGTCTTTCAATAGAACATAAAGGAGAGAATATTTAGTAAGAAGTTGATCTCAATAAAACTGATACATCATACCTTGTCTTGGTTACATAAAATTGCAAGGCAAATGACGAAATCCCAAATTACATATGATCATTTGCCCATCCAAGATTAAGTCCATGATTACAGTAAGTGAATGGGCGAAAGTTCAAAACACACATCTTTTTTATGTCTATAATTATAGTACATATATTATAATTAATGGTGCAAGTTCTAATGAAATGGATGTAATTTTATTTTTTGGTAATGTATGGTTTTATAAAGTGAAAGAATGTAAATACAAATCACTCAAAACCCATGATCAATCACTTTGTCTCATTTTTACTATACAAAGTGGGAAGTAACAATAATTTTATATTTTTGTGGAGATGATGGTGGAAAATAAGGTTGTGTATTCCTTCATACAATGTAGCAATGAGATGTGTGGGGAGGAGACATTTTGTTTCATATTGAGCTAGAGCAATGGTGGGGAAGGGCAGGGTTATACAAAATATGCATGTGATGAAATATTTTAGGGGATATCTTACACAAAAGGGCCTAGATTGTGCATGATTTAGAGCAGTTGTTGGATTTATATGACCTACACGCATTGTAAAGGGGTATGCATCTTGCAAGGAAGTGACATCTTTGAATGGCCATTTTTTACTATCAGAGGTGGATGAGGATGTCATGAGAGCTGATATGATTACATCAAGGCTCCATGTCTGATATGTGACTTGAATCAATGCTACAATGTTGCTGATATGGCGACAAGACATTGAGGCCCTAGAGTCTATCTTGTGGCTTCCGTTCATCCATTCTACGATAATATTGACACCTATAGCAATTACATCAAGCTTAAGAACATATGGAAATGCCATAGTCTAACCCTTGGAAGAAAAGGCAACCATAATTAGAGCCTTTCTTCATAAGCATCTTATTTATCCCTTATGAAAAAAAAACATAAAATCAAGAGAACACTAGTAATAAAAATTACGTTTTGGAAGGATTCTTAAATGAATATCATATTTTTATTGCTTAACACTTCATTCAAAAGAGATGAAATGGCGTCAACAGTCATGGATTTGAAGTGAGGTATAACTATCAATTTACACTTTTTCACTTTAAAATACCTTGCTTTACAAAAACAAAAAATTACATCCCTTCTATGAAACTAAGACTTTCTAGTATAGAAGTTATAGCCTCCATAAAGGGAAAGTTATAGTTTAGCTTGGGTGGTGTCTAATTTTAGATATGTTAGAATGCCATAGTGTTTGGAGACTATGCAAAAACTTGTAGCGATTTGAACCCAAGTCCAATAGACTACTCAAAATTGATAGTGCTTGTGGTCTTGGTAGTAGTTTTACCATTTGTTCATTCACCGAATAAAGATAAATGAGCACTATTGTTATGAATACAATGGCTCTTGTTAGTGTTACTGAGAGTGAGAAATGAAAAAGCTTGGAAATATCAGTATCCATATTTATTTGCATATGACATCCTAAATCAGTTGATTAGATTATATAGGTGACATCTTTCATTGAAGAAGGCTTTTCCATTTTTTGTCTAATTGGTTTTAAAGTCAACTAATTAGGTTTTATATATTTAAAGTACTCATATTTTTTGTCTAATTAGTTTTAGACTTGTCAAAATTGACACATGGTGCATTCTCTATGTTTTCAAAGGAGTCATTAGATATCTGATCCCTATTTCCATTGAGATGACCCATGTTTTAATCATGTGTTGAGTAACTAAAATAGTTCAGTAGAAACCATAGGTTGTATTGATCGATGTGACATGTCATTAAACTTTGCATATGTATCTATCTAGATTTTAATCATGTCGATTACTTCATTGTCCCTCATCATCACGTCCTAGCTCACCTTGAAAATTTTCACTGCTTTCATGTTCGGTATGGCTTTGCCCTTCCCCACCACTTTGTATTTCTCAAGATCACCGTGAAATAGAATGGCTGCTCCCTACACAACTCATTGCTATGTTGTATGAAGGAACACACAATCTCATTTTCCACCTTCAATTTCACTAAAAATATCAGATTATTGATTCTTAATGTTTCATGTACAAAAGGTGATATAGGGTCAACAGTCATAGATTTCAAGTTTTAAATAAGATACGACCACCAATTTACACTCTTCTATTTTAAAAAACCCCACTTTACCAAAAACTAAAATTAAATCACTTCTAAGGTAACTTCACTTTTGAAGCAACTACTAATTTTCCATTTAGGCTTAAGAATTTGACTATGAGAGACAAAAGGCCAAGGTCTAAAACATACCTCCATTATCTCGCTTTCACATTTACTTCTTTACTAAATTTCATGCAATCCCATTAAGGTGATTTCACCTAATTAGTTCATTATTGTTCATCAATCTTTTAGACTTAAACATCACCATGTCACGATACATTTAGACTTACCAGGTGTCTAGGCTTAATTCCCTCAGGTTTGTAGATGCATAAGTGAATCAGAAAAGGAGAATTATTTATTAATGACACCTTGTTGCACTTATAGGCTTAACCTATCTTCAGAACCCTATCAAAGAGCGATTAGGAAATGAAATCCTCTTGTTGAAATCCTTTATTGGATCTTTATACTTGGTGCCTTTCACACCCTTATTAGAAAATGAAGACCTGTTAAGGAAACCTTTTTCCCTTTATCTTTTTCATCTTTATGCCATTAAGCATGTCCCATTTCTTAATATCCATATTTGAATGAGTGATGATTAATGTCTTATCACTTAACTAATTTTTCCATCGATTAACCTGTCAAATGAAATTACCTAAAACTTTTGTGTTGATATGCATACCTGTAATTATAGTAAAGAAATCATTCTTCATTTATGACCACCATTTCACCTTATTCTACATCTATTACATACATCATATCTCTTATTACTAAATCCTTTTGATATGTGTATCAAACATAAAGTCAACCTCAACCAGTTCACTCTCTTCTCTCCATATTTTAAATTATAACTATTTTATTATTTAATATCATTCATTCAAAAAATGTGGATGTAATATATCTTTGTATATGTAATATAAACCATATATATTTTATTAATTTCAATAAACTAAATTCAATTTTTTGGAAGGATGATTGATGTGTCAGTGGCCTCTTTTACTTCCTTTATCTAATTTTTGGGTTGCCTCTAAGCTTCACATGGAAAAACAAATCTCCCTAGGCCTCACATGGCAAAATAAATCTGCAAGGAGAAAAAATATATCAATTAGGCCATTAATCTCCTCTCCACGACCTTTTCAAAATGCCACAATTTAAATTTTATTTTTTTATTTTAATGTTTACTTATTTAATTTAAGGTAAGGTTAATAATTAATAAGGGGTCCTCTAATGAGCACCCAATTCTAGTTCCTAATGATCCCACTCAAAGCTAACAAACTTAAATATAAATATTTTAGTTTTTCATCCTATCCTAATCAACTAGGTTCTCATCTCACCAACATGTGTCCCTGGGCTTATGCTCTATCAATATACCAATGGATCAAAATAAACTACTAAGATTTAAAATAAGCTTTCATACAAGGTAAGGGCCACAAAAAATAAGAGTGATCAAAAGGTCACAGTTAACGTAGATTTTGAGCCATCTCCTCATTTGGTTTTATTTGCTCCTCAGTGCTAAATCTTTACCAACCTTCCATAGTCACCAGCACATGTTTTACAATAGTTCTTAGAATGCAATGTCATATCTCTCCCTCCCATAAATAGGTTGATACATCACGGTCTCTTCTAAAAAGATATGATTCTAACACATTCTACAAGTACCACAGGGCACTAGGCCATACAAAAAATAAATACATAAAACTAAAACATAAGATACAAGATTTGATTGAGGCTAACATTACTGATGTGGGCACACCCACAAAGGCACCAAAAGTAAAATAAATGAAAGCTAAGGTATTAAAGATATTCTTAGATCTATTTCCAAAGCACACAATGAATGAGGTAGGGAGCACTTCAGGTATTCACTACACATTAAGGACATCCACCACTAGCCTTATATCATACTATTTCAGAGAAGACACACCCATTGCACAATATCATTGGTATGTACCACACCATAGTTGGAAAACTAGACCGCTTATCACCTTCTCAGATTAGGATATTGTTGATGATGATATAGATTTACATGCACTCTTTGTATGAGCTTATATAGATCATCATCCTATCCAAAGTGTTATGATTGACAACGGGTCAAGGATTAGCATGTGCACTATGACACTTTTACAACATTTGGGGTATTCAGAGCAGGACATATTCCCCATATACATAGTTATTATTGGTTTTAGTGGTCATGTTCAAAGCTCCATTAGGGAGATTGTGCTTCCATTATAGGTTGGACCAGTACATATAGCCACTTGATTCTTAGTAGTACCTAGTGCAAGCATGTTTGATATGTTATTGGGTAGGCCATAGATACAACATATATGATCCATCCCATCTATAGTGCATAAATTCTTGAAATATATACATGTAAATCAAGTGGTCAAAGTTGAGGGGCTTCCATATGAGTATCTTCTACCTATTCCACAACTAGTTATAACATAGTTACTAGTTAGAGTTCTAGCATAGTTACCAGATATAACACAGTTATCACTTATAGCTCAGAGCATAGTTCCTATTGATACATCATAGAGTTTAGTAGAGACACCCATGCAGATAATATTTACTCCTATAATATTGGCACATACGCATAATCTCCCACATAGACCATTATTAGAGAGACCCTTGTATTAGAGATATGTCATAGATTTTATATGACCTTCCTCCACTCAATTTTTACTAAGATTAGTATTATTAGGTTCTTAGGGTTCTCAACATAGGGCATCTATGTCACCTACCACTTCTTCTACCAGAGGGTTCCTAAGACCCATATAATTCACAAGATACCATAATCAGTGCCACAGATTCCTAGCACCACTACATAAGGAGATACAAATATAGATACAAATCACTCAATATAATAGATTATGGGATCATAGTTTCCCTTTTACACAACACACATGATCATAATTCCCTTATTTGACATAGGTTACAGTGATAGTGAGTCTCCCATGAGACTCATCGGTTAGTATGGTTTCTCTCTTCTTTTCCATACTTTATTTATCCCTTTCTCTTTGTACATAGTTTATTTTCATATTGCTTGTACATATCTTATTTATAAAAAATACAAAAATAATACAATATTTTAATAAACACAAAAACATTCAAATAATTACCTATAAAATACAAAATTTATAGATTTTATGCATTGATATATTTACATTTCTTATATTTACTAGCCACTACATATGCTATCTATCTTAGTATAATCTATTTTATCATACTACATGATTCACTTATTCTTATTGAGTGCTTACAGATTGCTTTTAGGACTTAGGTCCACTACACTAATCTAGATTTACTATTATCTACCCACTTGGGGGCATCCTATACATAGTTTCGATCACTAGGTTCTATCCTTACATACTTTACATTCCAGTTTTAGCATTTTTATATCTTGATATTGATCATTGCTACTCATACTCATATTTTTTTTATTGACTATCACTACTTTAGAGTCAACATATGTACATCCTCATTCTTACATAGATTTGTATTGCATACTCATGAATGCTTTCATTTTTATTTTTCTTAGTTTATACTTGATTGTATTTATATGCTTCTTCTATTCGAGGGCACTTGGATATGCTATTGTTCTTTGGCTCTACGCTACTTCTATTCATAATACATATGTTTTATACATTTGCCCATGTACCTTGTGTGTGATTTCCTAATTGTGTATGTGGACATTTGAACATGCCCTTTCATGTGGCTCTAATCCAACTTAATTGTTTCTTACATATGTGGATATTTGAACATATCCTTATATGTCTTTTTTTCTTAGAGTTAGGGACATGTGCCCATGTCCTTTGTATTGTGGCCCCTTTGCCTACTTTGTGTGCCTAATTTTTTTTGTATGTATGATTTTTTATATGCATCATGGCCATATAAATTTTATTTTCTTATTACACACACTATTTTTCAATGCCATGAGGGACCTCATGCATCTACCCTCCCTAATTGGGTGACGTGATGGACATCATGCCCCATCGCTCTAGGTAGCTACTTAGTTCTACCCAAATTTGTTGTTACATAAATTGATTACATCTATCTTGACACTCTTGTGCAATGCTAGACATGAAATACATCTTACATTACATATTTATGATAAGATCATATTACATTTTGATGTTATGTATGCACATTATGTTGGATTGTCGCATAGTTATCATATATGATTCGATTAACACACATTTTGTAGAACTTTTTCTTTTGAGGATAAATAATTCACAGGTTCAATAACTACCCTCAAAATAGGGGGAATTCATAGGGGTTTATCACAGAGATCAGGATGCTATATTGCATTCACAATATATTTTTCATCACATAGGCTCAGTTACATAAAATTAGACACAAGTAAACATAGTGGAAAAATAGTGACCCAGAAAATAATATAGTGACATAGATTTCAGACCAGACATACAATAGTGCCTAAAAGGGGACATTAAAAACACATGTTGCTACTATCCAAGATATGGAACTACTACCTATAGTCTCAATTTTAAAACAACTTAGATTGGCCAAAATAATACAATATGTACAATACAAGTTTGCATAGATCTAGTTATAAGTTTATCAGTTATACTTAGTTTTTACTTAGATTCATACTAGCTCAGCTTAGATTCATACCAGTTGCTTAGATTGGGGGCATCATATGCAGTATAACCATTCCCACATTTAGTTCATAAACTCAAATATAATTTTTATAACTCAATCCATAATCAATATACTCAAATACCAGATTGGGGGCATGTGTGTGGCACATTATTTCCATACACCCACTTACACACTAGTTGATTGGATGGAATGATAAATTCCATGTCATTCTCTATGATGTATAAATTTTACATCATATTCTAGGTTATCATCAGTTTCATGCCTTACTCTATCTGTAGTGGTTGGCATTCTCGAGTGGTTGTAGAACCGACATATTTAAGCCTAATGTACTCAAGTTACTATAGAGATGACATACTTAACTAGACATTTTTAGTAATTCATGTAGTTTAGTTTTAAATGGATCTACTACACATAGGTGGGAAATGATGGATTCATAGCCTACTTGAGTTCTTGAGCCACCCGCATGAGAGAGTTGGACACACTATTAGTCCAATCCAATCTATTCACAGGTCATGATCCACCAAGCAAGGGTGGGCAATGATGGAATCAAAACTAAATTGAGTTCTTGAGCCACCCACACATGAGGATTGAGCAAGCTATCAATTCAGTCTATGTTATTCATTAATTTATCACTATACACATGCACACACATAGGTTGTCACCTAGTTTACTCATTAGTTTGTGTACCCAATGAGGTGTATTATTCCTTTCTTCTTTCCCATCTCTTTACTCAATTTTACTTAGTTTTACTTCTTTACTCAACATAGTCTTTTACTTTTGATATCTCTTAAGTAAGGATTGCTTTATGCATGTTTCATTTTTAAGACATGCATTGGATCATGCTTCACATACTTAAACCCAACTTCACATACTCATATTAAAATTCACAGGCTTCACTTCTTAGGTAAGTCTAGGTATGCTTCTTTTTCCTTTATATTAGTCATTTCACTTTGCTACATGTATAGCATAAAGGGAGAAAATGTAATCACCTAAAAGGGGTATTTGAGTGATAAGAGTGCTACTTGAGATTACCTATCCTATATTATCCCTTGACCTATCCTAGATCCTATTATCACACTTATCCAGCCTTTGTGTGGGCCATAGACATCCCTAGTTAACTCAAATGTAGTCCTAGACCCTTATTTTTTGATCCTGGCCCTTCGTGCATAGTGCTCTACTAGTTGAACATTAGTTCCACATTAAGGACATTAAAGCCACATGACACTAGTGTCCCCAAAATGGAACTTATTTCATTTACCCTAACTTTCACAAATGAATATATTTTCAAAAGTAAAATCCTCATAAGGTCAGCCTAAACATCTTTTATTATCCATATAAGAAATATAACACTATAAATACATAACTTTTATCCATATATCCACTAGATGTACATCAGTTGAAAAATACCTATTCAAACATGAAACAAGTTGATTAAAATTAAGGTTATCAATCCCTATTCTACCCTACTTTTGCATACTACCATCTACAATAGCCCTAATTTCATATTTTCTAGATTTTCAATCTCAAGAACACTCAAGGCACTCAAGGCCACTATCATACTAGCATCACTTACACTTTCACTAGAATCTAGGTGGGGAGAACTACATCAGGCTTGATCCCTCTTCAGGGCATTGGTATGTAGGAAACTCTCTTCATAGTGGGGTGTTGAGGATGTCCAACCTATTCTACTAATGAAAATTTGTTTTAGCTCATATCCTACTTACAAGGAGTATTAGGGTTTGCATCATTAATCAGTCATTACAAGAACAATACAGAGTTTCAAAATTCATGAGTGTAGGAATAGACCCCAAAAGTCCAAATATAGATGCACCCAAATGTTTGAGATAGTCCTGCATAGAGGATATTAACACCAATATCAAGACATTAGATCCACATGGTGCTACTGTCCAAATGTGGCGCTACTATTCAGAAGGGGTTCTAACACAAGGATCCAGTTGATGACACTTAGACCTACATCCATCTTAGTTTTCAACACTCAAATCATTTGTATTAGGTGTTTTCTAGATAATTCTTTATTTGTATTATTTATTACTATTTTTAGAAAAGTCAAAGATGGTCAATTTTGTAACAAGTCAGTGGCAATATTTTATGAATATTATTTCCCTAATTTAGTATACTCAGCGATTTAATCAAACATAGGATTTACATAACCTAAATCCTAAAAGTTTAAAACACTTATTCGACTTAGTCGACTAGGTTCCCAATCTAACTCAACCGCACAAATTTAAAGTTCTAATCCAAGAATTCAAACCACATTCCCTATCTATCTCCCACCTAACTTGGATTCAACTCTATCAATATATACCAACATGTTGTGGGCATCCCTCTATATAACTATCTTCATCGTAGCTCTACCACCCAACACTAATCTATTCAATGATCCTCATGGCTCTACAAAAAAAATCTCACAACAAGTACTATACAAATCCAAAGGTCATGGATTCTTCCATGATCTACCTTCTAAAAGCTAATTACAGAGATATGACCTAGGTCAACTGCCACCCATGAAGTATATGACACTCCCATGCATAGAATGTAACTTACCAAATATATGGGCTCGTTTACATATTTTTCTTAGTTTAAGTCACTTTGTTGAGTTTCCAAAGCAACATTGAGTTTCTGAAGTAATATATTTCACTATGTGATAATGAATCACTTAGGTTCATTGACCCATGCCCATTTTTCTCAAATCATTAATCTCCCAACAAATTTTCCCTAATGATAATCGATTCACCATGTCACCCAAACTAATCTAGGTTTATTTTCCAATTCAGATGATTGTGTCACCTAGACTCCTATCTTAGACCTATTTTTAATTTATTTTTTACTTTTGAAAATTTAGGTGGGGTTTTTATTGACCACATTGTATTTTTTAATTTAATTAGATAAAATATTATAACATGTTATTAAAATCTATGAAAATACTAGTAAGATTAAAATTTTGTGCTTTACATAAATAATCATTTTTTAACATTTTGATAAATATATTTTGAAAATTAATTATAAGGAATTGAAGTAGATTTTAAAACATTTTCTTAAGTTTTAAGGATTTCCAACTTCTAAAATCCCTATCTTCTAGACTGCATAATATAAAAATATCTGTAAACTATAATAAATTTAAAAATAAAATTAATTCACATAAAATTAATTTAAGAAGTTTAAATAATATGAAAATTATAAATCTAAAATAGCTCTTTTAGATTCAAAACTACAAAAATAAAATTTGATAATTTTAATATAAAATAAACAACTGAATATTTAATCAAATTTCCATCTCCTTTAAGTAAGAACATTATACATATTCTTCCACTTTTTTTTAATAATAAATTCACATGAAAATCATAAAATTTAAAGATTTTACTTTTCTTAACAGAGGAATGCAACAATGTGAAAACCTCAAACTTTCAAGTAAATAAAATTATTACATTCTTTTAAAACCTTTTTATGAAGAAGGTTACATATTTTAAAGAAATAAAAGTCTCGTATCAAGACTCCACAGATGCATCCAAGGACATTATATATTCTAAAAAGGATCCATCAAGCAAACTCTAGAAAAAAGTCAATGAATTAATTGAAGAAGGAAGTGCTCATCTCCCAACCTTTTCTCCATCATCAAGTGGGATAATGTAAGCACCCCTAAATGAATAAATCCCCAAACCAAAGCCTAAGCCATCCAATATCGACATGAAAAAAAGAAACATAATAGTAATATAATGACATGGGAATAGGGTATATGATAACTCAACTAAACCACTAAACATAATATAAGAAAATAATATACACATAAATAAGGTAATTTAATTAATAATTAACACTAAGGAGGAGGGGTAAAATTGCATAAAAAAATAAGTAAGCATGTATGCACTCTAAATTTTTATTTCAATATAAAAGCACATAATTTACTCAATATCATTTCAAGGCAAAAACACAAACTTCTTTAAAACCAAGATAAGGGGGGGATGGTTCCATTCCTTATAAGAGATAAGGGACGACGACCTTAATAATTTTCTATCCCAATCCTAATGACTTTCTAATAAGTAATAAAACCTAACAAATTCAAGCCTTAACGCCCACACATACATAAAGAAGGGTTGGCTTAAAATTGTCAATATTATTTTGTCATTTTTATTATAGCTAACAAAACAAATAGAAAAATAATGGTGGTTAATTGTTAAAAACTTCAAAATCACTTATAAAAAGTTTTAAAAAATATGACCTTAGACCAAAATTAATCTAAATAAAAGAAAAAATTTTAAGCCAAATAAATATATCGAAAACTTATTCATAATTTTATTAAAAACAGGTAATGAATTCATTAAAAGAATCATAATTTAATACATATCATGAAAGAGATTTCATGTTTAGATCCTTACCTAAAATCCACCTCTTGCAAAAATCTCTCTTCTTTCCTATGATTCATCCTCCTCTTAGTCAAATCTCCAAACCATTAAAATTATTCTTTAAAAATAAAAATAAAAAATAAAAAATCCAAAACTTAAACTCATAATATTTATAGAAATTATCCTTTAAATATTTTCCCTTTCCTTTCCCAAGACTTTCATCATAAGTTTTGTACACCATTACTCTTTCTTACATATTCAAAAAAATATTATTACATTTCACAGGGGCACCATGCCCTTATTACAACCCCAATAACTCCTCTTACATCCTTATTTATTAAATATTCATCTTAGCCATTAATTGGGATATTTGGAGACCGAATAGTATCCAAAATACCAAAATATCTCAAATATATTATCCCTTCCACATGTACAAATAAAAGGCTTAATTTTATCCCTAGAAAAATCAAGACTTGTTCTCTACACCTCCATAAATAAGACTATATCTAAATCTGAAATTTAGTAAATTATAAAATATTTATGGATCGGATAACACATCCACTTAGTATTATAAAAATTTCAAGTAACATTCATGAGTAAAGTGGGAAGATGTTGGAATGAATATTTATATACAATATTACATAATTAATAAGAATGTATTTGAGCTCACATAAATTTAAAATTATATGATTTAAATATAAATACTCTAATAATTTATTGTAAAAGTTGTTAGTACTTAATATAACACAAATATTTATTGGTTGGTCATTTATGTCACTTGCATACTCATTACATATATTAAAACTTTGATTTTAGTAATAATCGAAGAAAATATATCATCAGGGGTCATAAATAATTTAAAAAAAAAAACATGTATTAATCACCTTCAATCAATGATTTCAATACTCAAAATTCTATTTCATGATATAAAAAATAATCTATCAACTAATATTATATGCATGATATCCATATAACAAATCAAAGTGATGTAAACATATTATCTTAACTAGTCAAAACACCATAATGCACATAAATGAAATCAACTACTATCCATATGTCAAAGAATAATAGTTAAAAAATCCTTTCCATCAAAATAAATGAATAATAGGCTATTAAATAGAAAAAATACAGTGTATAAGGGAATAAATAAAATCAACACAAAAGGTGGCCCTCACATCCTCCTCCTATTATTTAGACTTTCTCATGGAAGTCACTAAAAAGGTGGGGATATTAGACTTTCAAAGGTTATACATCCTATTAAGTAGTAGTTATATAATCATAATGATACCATAATAATATAACATGGTTCAACTTAGAGTTTCCAAAGCCAAGAGTCCTTCATACCAAGATCTAAATTATATTCAAAATTAGTTATCCATCTACATCTACCTGCAAGGCCATACAATCTAATGCAGGGGATATGTCAAGTACATATCAACACAAAATATAAACATGAAAAATGCATTGAAATTGTGATAGGATAAGTGGAAAATATATGGGATATGATACTTGAGTGATGGTCTATAAAATATCAAAAATTCCCCCCAAAAGAGGTGCGAGCTTAGAGCCTTTTTCATAATAGATTAGGCTCTTACGCAGTTAAATTCTAAAGAAAACATTACCACCCAATGAATTTATTTAATCTATCTTCTTCACCTCAACATAATTAGTTTGAATATCTTACACCTCCTAAAGGCATTTTCAGATAAGGATAACTTAACATTTCAATTCTTGCAACATAACACATGACCAACAACAAATCTATCCTCGATCATATCCCAGGTAAAGGGTCTTATGCACTCGCTATTGTATGAAAATTAAACTAAATACATATATTCCTCTCAATATGATGTATAATCCATAACATATGTATGAATTATATCCTATAACATCTAGTTTACCTACTTAGTTTGACCATCTATGTTCAGGTGATAAGAAATACTAAAATTGAGGTGAGTAATCAATGAATTATAGAGAGTATTGTAAAAGTCTAGAGGTTTATACAACATCTTTTTCAGATATGATATTTTGAGGAATTCCATGAAATTAGATAATTTCATCAAGGAAGACCTTCACCATTGATGGGGCATTGTAAATGATCTTCATCGATCAAAAGTGGGATACCTTGGTTAACTTGTCCAAAGTTACCATGATTGTGTTAGTCTAACTGTAAAATCCATGGAAATGATATTCCACTTCCATTCTAGAATTTAATGGAGATATAAAAACTAGGTTCCAGATGTTTATGTTTCCCCTTTACTGTCTAGAAATTAATAAAACAATCTATAAATTATGTAATGTCACATAATAAGTCAAGCCAATGATAAAGCTATCTAAAATATGCGTACATATTATTCACTCAAGGTTTTTAAAATAAAGGGGCTTGATGAGGCTATAACACACCAAACCATGTAAGTCACCATTCACAAAAATGCACCCTTGTGCTATGAAATTACATCTTCCCCTAATGTGTAACCCAAAAAATTCACTAAGGTCTATCTTAGACTCTAAAATATGTTAAACCTCTTGGTAAAATCTATATTCAGAGAGTTTCTTTAGAATCCTAACTCTTAAATCAATATAAAGAGTCATTGTTGTCAACTTGTAACATCTATTTCTTAAGGAATCTACAACTATGATCTCTCTCCCTTTGATATATGTTGAACATTAAATTTATACTCACATAAAATTTCCATCTAATGCTACTAAATGGAACTTAGGTTGAGATAAGTCAACATGTGTTAATGCTTAAGTGATGTGCCTTTAATATAAACTAGAGATCATGTAGGAAATATCACCATCTCAAATAAACATACACAATTGATGTGAGTTCTATGTCATGACTTGAGTAGTTAAATTTAGAATATTTAAGATTTTGAGACTCAAAATAAATCATGAATTTCTCATGCCATATAATTACTCCTAATTTATCCAAGTATGTAACCATTTTGATCTATGAAATTGACTCAAGAGAGGATGGTTAGTATAGTGTTAGTTCCAAAATGAAATAAACACACTAATAACATAACATCTCTAGGCCTAGACAGTAAGGAGAGATTAGTTAATAAAAGAAAATGACAAACACAACTAAAAAGAAAGGAATGAAAAGACAATAATTCCTTCACCTTCTTTGGATGATCCAAATGCCTTTGTAGTAGTGGCTTGCTCGGCTTATGCTCATGAAGTCCTTAGCAATGGAAGCTTGGATACCTCCATCTCTCCTTGGCACCTTATGGCTTTGGCTTGGCTTGGATTAGAATCAATTTGGCATGATAACACTAGTTGTATGAAGCTTTTGGAATAAATCTTGCATTATAACTTTGCACAAATTAAGCTTAGAAATGATGTTGTGAGGCCTCCTATTTATATATTTTTGGTTTTGATCAGAATCAACCTCAATCATCCATCTCAAGATTGAGATGTGTGGTTGATGATTAATTCAATTTTTGGAATTATATTTGTAATTATCCTCATCATGACATTGGAATAAGGGGAAATTAAGAGGCATGGATGACATCATGGAAGGCATTGATGAGGCATGGGAGGCATGAACCTTGATATTTGTGGCATTTATGGCCTAGGGATGTCTTCCCAAGAAATGAGGTCACTTGATGATGTAGATATTCAATATTCATTTCCAAAACAAAGTATTCAACAAGTCTTCATGGAATTCTTTATTAGGCCTTAATTTGGGTTAATTAGCTCTTAGACATGATTAGGCACTTTGTGCACAAATTACTCAAATTAATCAAAATGTCTTGTTATTGGTCCTAAATTTGATTGGATTAGAATTGGATGTCCACGTTAGATGCATTAGATGCATATTCCCATTTAGGATGTTTCCAATAACAAATAACAAAGGCATGAATCTTATGCAAAATATTTGATAGGAAAGAGTAGTCTAGAGCATGTGGGTGTAAAATTGGCATTTTGACTCGAAATGATCTGATCAAAGTTAGCTGGCCCATAAATTGCATTACCCTATTTAGTGATACTATAGCCAAAATTGGCACTTGAATATGTCAGTTTCACATCATTTAACATGTTTTAGTGTTTTTAGGCCAAATTGTGTATTTTAGATGGAAACTAGCCAAAACCCTGATTGGAGGTTATAGGTGGCCAGTTTTAGGTGTCTATAGTTTGCCCCTATTTGGAAAGGCATTACAAGATATAATAATATTAATGTATTCTCAAATAATGAAAAGGTCCTATATGCCTACAACTGCAATGATGATAAACTAATTATATGATGCCCCCTCGAGGGAATGATTTGCACAAGTGGATTGGTGAACGGTCCCTCAAAAAGAAAGAAGTAAAACAAGCGAACCATAGAAAATAAAGATGATGGGATGAAAACACAATGATATTGAAAAATTATTCAAAATCATTAAGAATTCAAGTGAGACAGTGTACAATGGTTTGCCCAAAGGTAGTTATAAGCATTGTACCCTGATAGTGGTAATGTGGTATGATAACATAATGATTTTGCCAAAGGCTATTATAATCATTAAGAAGATGGAGATGCCATATTTAGGACAAAAAAACAAGATAGTAACATGCCCCTATATAGGTAGACAGAGTAAAGTGATGACAACACAATGATTTTCCCAAAGGTGGTTATAATCATTAAGAAATGCAGGTCAGATGGTGTGCAATGATTTTCCCATAGGTAGTTATAAGCATTGAACCCTGATTATGAAAAACATGATAAAATTGGCCAAGGATGATGATAACTTAACACAAAGGGTAATGATGATTTGGAACAACCTACTAGTAGGGAGATGCTCATCCAATCTAATAAAGGTTGAAATTCTTTCGTGGTTAACTACTCTATTTGGGATATGATTGGGAGTGAATCAAGATGTCAGTGCCAAAGAGATGCCACCATTGCTGAATAGACTTCTTGAATCTAAGGTTTATTATAGCATGTGATGGTAGGCTTTATGATAGAACACCATAAAGACTTGGCCAAAATATGCATGAGGATTGACTCCCATAATCCAATACCCAATAGAAAACAATACACCAGTGATAGAAACCATGATGACTATGTAAACATATGAATATGGATGGATTCAAGTGTAAGTGTGGGAAAGGAATCACCCAATGAACACACATAAAATGAATCAAGATAATAGTGCTAAAAGCAAACAAAATAGGTAGACAAATAAACAAAATAAGAAAAAATAGACAAACAAATAAAGTAATAGAAACCCTATGAACATTGCCCCTAGAAAATAGGCAACAACTTAACAAATGAATAAAGTGGGGGAATAGAAAAAAAGGAAGTGGGTGGCTAAGCTGGCTCCATTTGCACTAGGAAAGTGGATGTTGCCTACATAGTTCCATGGATGTAATATCCAATAAAAAACTTTAGACCAAATGTAGTTCTCCCAGGGAAGGGGAAGAATGTGATAACTGATGAAAATAAATAGAATAGATGTGATAGAAGAATATGAATGGTCTTGAAAAATGGCAAGTGCATGAGAGAAAAAGACCAAAAAGGATGAGGAAACTAAATGACAAGTGATTAGCTTGTAACTTAGTAAGGGTTCCCAGAATCCTTAAGGCAAATAAGTGGTTAATGTTTTTATTCTTTTATAATGATTTTATAATGTTTTTGGAAGTGTTTTGGAGTGTCACAACTCAATCGAGAATGATGAGACACTAAATGGTTCAAGCTCAAAAAATGATGAGTGTTTAAACTATTGTTACTCATAAAATGGTGAGAGCATAGATTCAATTGCTTGCAAAATGGAGAGAGCATGGCTTAATTTGCTCAAAAAATAGTGAGAGAATAGAAAAGGTGACTGAGCTGAGCTCAAAAAGTATCGAGCATTACCTACATAGTCCCAAAGTAGGACCTCAAGTCACTGTAGTTTTGCCCTTATGATAGAGAAATTTGACTAGTGTAGCAGTCAATTCAAATAAAATAGGCATAGTTAGTATAAAGGTACATCATGGTATAGGAAGTGGCAAGTAGGTACATCAAGGTTTAATTTTGCCCCTAGTTTTCCCATAGGTGGTTATAACCAGGACACAATGACATAGATCAAAAGTACTAATTTTCCCAAAGGTAGTTATAATTAGTAGCAAGACTGGTGGTAAGAAAGATTAAAAAATGAAGGATGCAACTATCAAAACTTCTATCACACTATCCCAAAATATGATCTCTGTCTAAAGTTCTTGAACAAATTGATGAACTAATTAGATACCTTGATGCTGAAACTATGTAATGAATGACAAAAACCAAGGTTAAACAGGCTAGGTTTTTAGAACACACTGGGTTGATCGGTCAAAAGTGGAAAGTGGATATGGAAAAGAGGATGGATAAGAATGATATGTGTACAAAGAATAATAGTGAAAAAAAGGCATAACTAAAATGGTCCTTATAGATAATACACCTTAGCATTCAAGCATAGTACCGCTTGAGATGAGTAATATTCATTGGCTTCTGGGAGTTCATCATCATCTGGTGTGGCAAGCTTGTATTCTCTTGATCCATAATCTATAGTGATGATGAAAGGAATTATCCAATTTGGTTTAAGTTTCCCTTTATGTTTCTTCTCAGTTGTGGTATTCTTTTGGTTTTCTTTGAGAAAAAGATCACCAAGTTCAAATGTTAAATACTTCACATGCTGATTTTAGTGGCCTTTGAGTTGATTTTGGTATGATTGAAGATTTTTGAGTGTGACTATGCATTTTTCATCAAGTATATCTAGCTCTTGCAAGTGAGCTAATTGATACTCATGATCATCCAGGACATGCTTGAAAGAGATATGTAGTGAAGGCAATTCAACCTCTATGGGAAGGATGGATTCAATACCATAAAAAAGTGAGTATGGAGTGGCTCTTATGGGGGTATAATTATTAGTATGGTATGCCCAAAGGGTATGGAATATTTGGAGGTGCCAATCATGATCGGCACCATTTACAATCTTTTTGAGATTGTTGACAATGGTTTTGTTGGATGTCTCAGCCTGGCCATTACCTTGAGGGTAATATGCTGTAAAAAAGTGTTGTGTGATGTTGTATTTAGTACATAATTGGTCTACATCTTTATTCTTGAATGATATTCCATTATTAGATATAATGTTAGAGGGGATACCTTAGTGACAGATGAGATGGTTGAAGATGAATTTAGAAATTTACTTTCCAATCACATAAGTGAGGGGTATAGCTTCAACCCACTTAGTGAAATATTAGGTGGTGGTAAGGATATGTTTATGGACATCAAATGAAGTGGGGTTAATATTCCCAATGAGGTCAAGTCCCCATGTATAAAATGGCCATGGTTTCAACATCGATTTCAAAGTTTTTGCTGGGGCATAAATTAAATTAACATGTCATTGACATTTGTCACATTTCTTTACATATGCAGTGGCATCTACATCCATTGTGGGCCAATAATAACTAGTATGCAAGAGATTTTTGGATAAGACTACCCCGCTAGAATGGGCTCCACATATTCCTTCATGAACTTCTCTTAACGCTAGCAAAGACTCTACTAAATTTAAACAATGAAGCATAGTTCCATCAAAACTATGATGGTAAAGAGTGGATCCAAGTAAAGTATAATGAGTGGAATAATGAATGAAGGCTTTGGTTTGTTTTCAAGATAGGTTAGGTGGTATAACTTGGTCCTGAAGGTAGTTGTAAATGTTTAAGTACCATATAGAATTATGAGAAATAATATCACAAATCATGGCAATGGTTGAAGGTTCATGAGCTGGTGCTGACAAAATTTTGATAAGGAGCTGATACTCTCTAGCTTTATCTATTTATTGAATTAGTGAGCCAATAGTAACCATGGTATCTACAGTTTTGTTACTATCCCTTGGTATGTGCTCAAACTAAATGTTGGCAATTTACTTTTTAAGAGTGTCAACCATGGATTTATGTGGAACCAACTTGTCATCTTTGGTTTGAAAATGATTTGTGGCTTGATTGATAATTAACTAAGAATCACCATAAATTTGAAGATGAAATATATTCTACTATACTACTTGTCAAAGTTCTATAACAATTGCTTCATACTTGGCCGTGTTGTTTGTACAAGGAAAGTTGATTCTAAATGATTTAGGGATTAGATCCCCCTTGTGGTGTAATAAATAATAGGCCTACCCCTGATCCATGTGCAGTGAATGAACCATAAAAGTACATATTCTAGGGTTACTCCTCAAGGGGTGTATCAATAATGGTCATGATGGATTCATTAGGAAATAGAAACTTGAATGGTTGTGTGTCCATGAGAGGTGCTTTAACAAGTTGATTTGCAAGAACTTGTCCTTTGGTTGCTTTCTGATTGACATACTCTATGTCAAACTCACTGAGAAGCATGATCCATTTAGCCATTCTACCTTGCAAAGATATTTTAGATAGTGTATACTTGAGTGGATCTACCTTTTAAATGACCATGGTTTTATTATTCAACATGTAATGATGCAGTTTCTGAGCTATGAAAAACATGGATAGGCAAGCATTTTCAATAGGTGCATAGTAATGTTCATATGTAACCAAGGTACAACTTAAGTAGTATACAACATGATCCTTTCCATTGTCATCATGTTGAGCCAAGAGTGACCCTAGGGCATGATCAATAGCTGATAGGTATAACAAGAATGGCTTTCCTAGCATAGGAGGTAATAAAATAGGCAAATTGATAAGATAATCTTTGAGTTATTGAAAATATATTTGGTAGTGATCATCCCAATGGAATGCAACTCCTTTATTTAAAATATGTGTAAATGGATGACACTTATCTGCTAATTGAGAGATGAAGCATTGGATTGACTGGATCTTACCCTAAAAACTATGAAGTTGCTTTAAATTGGTTGGTGGTGGCATCCCAGTTATAACATGGACTTTAGCCAAATCAACTTCAATACCTCTACAAGACAAAATGAAGCCAAGTAATTTTCCTAAAGTTATACCAAACATACATTTCTTTAGATTGAGTCTGACTTTGTACTTTCATAGTCTTTAAAATATCCTATGTAGCACTACTAGATGGTCGGCCTTGGTCTTGGATTTTCCCAATATGTCATCGACATAGTCTTCAACAATATCATGTATCATATCATGGAATATGATAGTCATGGACCTTTGATATGCATCTCTAACATTTTAAAGACTAAATGGTATCACTTGATAATAAAATGTTCCCCATGGAGTGGTGAATGCTATATTATGTTGATCTTTTGGTGCTATTCTAATCTGATTGTATCCTGAAAAGCCATTCATGAGTGAAAGCATTTCATAACCTATCATGGAATTGATAATCATGTCAATATTAGGCAAGGGAAAATCATCTTTAGGACAATCTTTGTTGATGTCTCAAAAATTAGTACAAATTTTAATTTCTTTAGGCTTTTTGCTAATAGGTACAACATTAGAGATCCATTCAAAGTAGTCAATGGACCAGATACAACTTGCTTCTAAGATTTTTTTCAACTCTTTCTTTACTAATACAACAATGTGAGGATGCATCTTATGGAGAATTTTTTTTATTAGTTTGGCATCAGGATTAACCACAAGGTAGTGTAAAACCAAGGTGGGGTCTAATCCTGGTATATCAGAATAGGCCCATGCAAATATATCTACAAAATCTCTAAATAGAGCTATAAAAACATCACGTTCCTCCTCAGTGAGGGATGCACCTAATTTTATCCACTTTAGGTCTGATAGAGTCCCTATGTTTACCTCTATTATATCTTTGACTAGAAGGGTCAAACCATCTTCTAGGATAGTAGGCAGTGAATTGAACTATTGGACTATGTCAGGGTCCTCTATTAGGACTTACTCTTCAACTTCTCCTAGGAATGATAAATCTGAGTCTCCTAATGGGAGATTTGGCCATGTAAAAAAAATAGTTACAAATTCTTGGAGAATTTGATCAAATACTTATTGTTTCTCAAAATTAAACTCATATCGATAGGGAACTTCATCATTGGTGGTCTCCTTGTATAAATTCAAAGAAGAATGAACACCCCCATCTAATGGCACTTGAAATAGGTTTTCACCACTAGAATGGCCTTTATCTTTACTTTTTCCCTAGTTAGAAAGTGCCTCAAAGAGGTTTTCACTTTAGGACCTCAATGTTTTACTTATTTATTTTTGGCTAAGGGTGTTCACTCGCTCTCCAAAATAGGTTACATGATCTAATGTGATTGAGAATATTGATTTGTGATCTCCCAATGGAACATCATCTCTAAGGCCTAAGAAATCATAGAATACCTCATCATTCTGGAACTCATCAATTGGCAGACTATATTCTTGTTGGTCCCAATCTATTAGTTGGGGATAATAAAATGGAAATGGATTGTGATGAATGGCTTGGGTAAGGGTAAAAATGGAATTGTTATCAAAAAAATTGGTTTTATCTAGGTCATCAAAAGTGAGGCTATTATCGGACTCTGCTTCACTATCAACATCATCATCACTAGTCACTGGTGATGGAGTTTGAATATGATATGTGGGGTTACCTCTAGACAGTTTAAATCCAAGTCCATAAGGTCTTTCATACTTAGTCATGGAAATTGGCTTGATGGTTCCTTGCTGATTCACTTTGGGGCCTCTTATTTCATAATTATGATGCTCCATGATCCTATTAGGAATAGGATAATTTGCATTTTTATAATAATCAGCTTGGTCATCATTATATAACCATGATTCATTCCCTTCAAGAGGGTCAGGTCCTAGGATAGATGTTGGTACAAATGTAATAGGTCCCTTATCTTTGTTCTTTCATTGCCAATGCATATGTGGGATGACCTTAGGTCACCCAAAGGTTTTTGGATTTTGAGGAAGATTAGAAATGTGAAATGTGTCATGGGTCACATATTTTCCTGGTCCATTATCTAAAATGATGAAATGATTACAAGATTTAGGAAGCGACATGTGGGAAAGGGAATCCAAGGTATTAGGATCTATGAAATTATCTGATGAAGGATCAATAAGTATAGATTTAATTTTATCTTGCTTAGAACTTGGATTCATACCATACTAATAATTATAGCTTTGAAACTTGGTCTTAAGATGCTTGTAGTTCTCATATGGATGTAAATCTCCTGGAATATTCACTTCCATCCCTGAGTGGGAAAACATGATACATTGGTGCAGTTTTGACAGGAATGCATGAATCTCATGTAACCAAGGCCTACCTATAAGTATGATGTATGATAACTAAATATCCAACACATGGAAAAGTGTATCATGGGTCAAAGGCCCAATGATAACTGGTAAACTAATGGTACCTTGTGATTCTCTTTCTTGATTATCATAATCTTTAATAGTTATTATTTTTTATTGGAGATATATCATTGTGTACCAAGAAGCTTGATGAGCTTGAGAGACATAATGATGAGGCTAGATCCATTGTCAATAAGGACACATTTGACTTTATGCCATCTGATACAAACTTCTATGTACAATAGGTTATTATAGAGTAGGCCAAGGGAAGACATATCACTTTGGTTTAATGTGACTTACTGGGTTGGAGCTAGGTGTCCAACTAAAGCTTGAAATTTATTAGGGGATATTTCACTAGCAATAGTGGATTGGGTCAAGAAATCATTCAAGGTGTTCTTATGGATTATTAACATCTATAGTAAATCTAAGATAAAAATTTGTGCTGGTGTCTTCTATAATTATCCCACAATATCAAACTTATTATCTTGGTCAGTAGTGAATGGTTTATTCTGAGGCTGAACGGTTGGTTTGATGATAGGTAAAGTGGTAGATGGTTGTGGGCCTAGGATAGTAATCATTGACCTTTGAGTTATGAATGCATAATTGAGATTAAATACTAGACCATTATTGATAACTGATGTTAGAAATGGTGTGGGATCAGATAGGATAAGTCTTGGTTGCCAGTGCACTTGCATGTGGTCATGTGGCAAGAATGAGTTGTCACTATAAGATCCAAAAGTGGGAGTCTTAGTTTTCTAGTTTGCCTGTATGCATTCCCAGGTTAAAGAAAGATTATCCATGTGATTTGGCTAAATATTTTTTTTAGAAATAGTCTAGGTTGATTAGTGTTTGGTCTAGGAATTAATGGAGATGGCATTAACACTACCCTCTACAATATGACCTATAACCCTATTTTAGTCATGTGCAACTACATGGTAGTTTTGTTGGTTATTATAATTATGACCTTAGTTTTGTCTATTATTCTGTTATTTTGGGTTTTACTACTAATTTTGTTAGTTCTACTAGTTCAGCCTTTGATTTTGATACTATTGATTTTGCTACTACACAGGCCATTATTGTTGTTGCGGATTGTTCTACCGTTGTTGATTGTTATGTTGGGAAAAGGGGTTTTGATAGATCCCAAGAGTTTTATTGGAAGTGGAAGAACCATTATACAATTTTATCTCATCATTCTCCAACATATTCTCAATTAAATGCTTGATTTTGACAAATCTTTGTAGATTATGCCCATTGACTTGATGATAGTCACATAATTCATTTTCACAGTACCAATCAGGATAAGGAATGCCTTGCAGATAATGTTTTGGTATGGGCCAAATAATTAGATTAGTGGTAGCAAGCTTGAAAAATATAGCATCAATAGGTTCTCTTAGGTCACTAAAGACACGATGTGTAGGGATGGTTCTTCTAGGAGGAGGGGTTTACAATGGTAAAGGCTGTTGTATTTGTTGTGTAGGTCTTAGTTGTTGCACTTGAGACATTGGTTGGAGAGGTTTTTGGGTAGGAGTAAGCTAAAAAGGTAGTGTAGATGATGTCTGCATAATTTGGACATGATGAGATTTTGTTACTCCATTTCCCACAACATTCCTATTGTGGTTGAATTGCTTCAGTCTTTCATGATTATTGGTCTGTACTAGTTGTGATGCTTGCGTTTGGATGGGATGTTGGTCATTTATATGATTGGTACCTTGATTTTGATTATTTGAATTAATTTTTATGGCCCCTTTATTTATGAGTGTCCTCTCGATCAACAAACCTTTATCAATGATCTCTTTGAACATATGTACACATTGTAGTTCTAGATGATAGGCTATCTCACTATGAAATTTTTTAGTAAACACAATAGGTAATTGTTTATCTTGTAAAATATGGGTGAAATAGCTTCAAAGGGATCTCCATGATTGTAAATAACTTAAAAAACTCTCCCTAGCTTTCTGCTTTGCTTGTGTCAGGTCTACTAATGAAATCTCATGCTCTAGATTATAGGAAAAGTACTGCACAAATTTATCAGAAAGATCATCAAAGTCTATTACTAACTTCTTAGGAAACTTTAAAAACCACTCCAAGGCTTGTCCAACTATGATCCTTGGAAATAATAGCAAAAAGTATATGTCACTATATGCCATTGGTTGACATGTGATAAAGAATTTGGTCAAATGGGCCTTAGGGTCACCTTTCCCTTTGTACTTATCAAATTTGGGTGGTTCATATCCTGAAGGAAATGGTATATATAAATAATCCATATTGAATGGATAGGAACATACATCATCTAATTTGAAAGTTTTAATATGCTTCCTAGACTAAATGGTAGCAATTGCATCCTTCTTCTGTTATGATTCTTGGGATAGGAAACTGGAAGGGATATTGGTTTGAGGGAGAATGTTGGTTTGGGTAAATGGCTGAGAGGTCACAAGTGGGACACTTTGACTAGGGTATAATGGAGATACCCATTGGGGTATATTGGTTTGGTTGGGGAATGGACTATGAATATGCATACATGGATTGGGATGCACTTGAAATTACACATTTGGCTACACAATATTTTGGTTTGGGTTGGTGATAAAGGTTTGACCTAGGGGATTTTGTGGTTGGGATGGAGGGATATAATTATACTATGCATTCTATGGTTGAAAAGGGACATGTTTCTGACTAATCAAACCTTGCTGTTGAGTGGGAACTTGTGGACCAAGACCCTGTCTTTAGATTTGTGGCACATTTTGAACCAATGGTTGTCTAGTAGATACCTGAGAAACATGGGAACCTCCTTTTTACATGAATATTTGTGAGGAAGTGAAAGTAGGTTGTAGATTCAACATCTTTCACTGACCAATATTTACACATTGTTGACTAGTCATTGCTTAGTTTTAGATTGGAATATTAGTCTATGACTGAAAAGGTATGTTCATCATTATCTGGTGGGGTGAAATATTTGTTTCCCCCAATTGAGGTGTCAATGTATTCATCCTTTGTTGCATTGATACACTAGACTGTGTTTGCTATTGTGGAATACTACTCGCTACCTATTGAGGAGTAGGATTCATCACATTCTATCATTGAGGTGTGATATTGGCCATTGTTTGATTACCTAATCCCATAGGTTGTACACTTAAGGAAACAACTAGCTGAGGTTGGGGTATAGAAACTCCTATTCCTTGGTATGATGATCTGCTCATGGGATTAACTATAGGCACATGTTGTTAGCTAGTTGCTTGTGCATTAGTACCACTTTGATTAATATTGGATGTTGTTTACACATTGTCTACTGCATTTGGCTCACCATTTAGTGTAGAATCCAATTACAATTCTTCAATAACTAGCATATGTATCAAGTTATCTATAGAAGTGGTTTGTACAAATGGGTTGGAACTCAGATTTTCTTGTCCAGTTAATTCCATCAACACTCTTGTTGAAGGAACTAGGTTAATGAAAGGCTTACTTACCATGTTCATTTGATTGAAATCACGTGCTAAATTTAGGTAGGTTTGGTATGCTATTTATATTTGGTTAAAGTGATCTTCCATGATGTTTTTTCATTGATTAGATATATTGGGGTCTTGGTATGTTGTTTAGACTAGAGCCATAGGATTACTAAAAGAAGCCTGTTGATCATAAATGATATTGTGCGGCACTCTTACTAGACTTGGTATATTTTTATGGGGGAAGTCTGCTAGAAACTTAGCCCCTACCTCTATGGACCTAACCAAAATCTTGTCTTTGTTCTCTAATAAATGTCACTAAAAAAAATGGATCATACGTGGAAGTTGAATTAGTAGAATATGACTATTGAAGTATTGGCTCGTCCACCATGGGTATTGTAGCTAAGTATTTCATGGTTTATTCTTGGTCCTATTCTATATAAGGTGGCATGTTAACCAAATAGTTAGCCAATGGATCTTGGATTTGTACCCCTAATTGATTATTATAAGAGGGATAAGAATCCATCTCATAATCAATGTTATTCACATAGAGGTCTTGTACCATTTCTTCCTACACAACTACATTACTAATCCTTAGATTGTAAATGAGTCCACTACAGGTGTAGGAATACATGTTGGGATTCATAGTCAATGCTTTGTGATAAAAGGTTAAAGAGTTATACAAACTCTAAAAAGGATAGAATCTAAAATAAATGATGCCTTCAACTTGGTTTAGATTTGTCAAAAGGATCAAAAGATTTATTCAAATATTTATGAGGAAACAAGCTAGTGTAAAATATCTAACGTTTCACTGTTCACATAAAGATAAGCAAGTAAATGGACCAAAAATCAAAATACCAAACTCTAAGGTCAAAGTATTTCAAATCAGTCTATTCCAAGAATTTAAAAGTTACTAGGTCTTTTGGCCAAACATGGCATCAAAAGATAGGCTCAAACAAGGCATGCACTAGGACTCTTGGCCAAATGACATCAAAATCTAGACTTTGAAAATAGATGAAAGTTTTAATCTAATAGATTTTGAAACACTTCTAAAAAACACTAGGCATTCGATTCTTAGACATGAACTTGATCAACTAGGTATAAGGTATGAAACAAAAGGCACATGAGTAATATTTTATTTTCTATTAAATAATGGTATAAAACTTGGTTCCTTTGACAAACAAGCTAGACAAAGGTGAATAATATAACTATGCTTTAGATAAAGGATCAAAAGTACACTTAGATCAGTCTGATTTTTTGTAGGAACAAATTTGGAACTCTATGTAAGAGGGTCTATGAAACAACATGAATTGTGTAGTGTAATGATGCTATACTACCCAAAAGTTGTGACAAAAAGGTTTATTTCAAAAACTATCTTAAGGAAAAGATGTTTTACTATAATTTTGGTAGCATAAAAATACATATCTTAACTCAAAATGTTATGGTGAATAGATTTAAAGTACAAGTGTTTATCATAAAATATCTTAAGTCTACCAAGTGATGATAATGATTATGAGTCTAAAATGATCTTCAACTGAAATTGGAAATTAAACCTAAGTTCCCTCAAGTTTAGTGCAAATGGTGAACCCACTTAACACATCAACCCTATGAACTTGTAAAGGTATAATTTAAAATTTAAATTATAAGTAAAGGATTTAAACAACTTTGGTAAATGTCTAGACTCAATTGGGTAGCATAACTGTACCCAAGTGGATGATATGACTCTCAAGCTTTTGATGAACTTTGAGCAAGGCAAATGGATGATCTCATGCGGGTAGTATAAGGCCTCTTTGTTCAAAGGAAAATGAGGACCATGTGTTTGGTTTTGGATTATTTTTTTACACCAAGTTTTGACTCCACATAAGACTTTAAATTAGGACAAGACCAACTAATTAACCATTCTTAGATCCTGAACTAATAATGTTGCTTGGTATTGTTGGAATCCATCAATATACATCATTTGAGAGGCTTTTAAGTGGTCATCCAAAAGTAAATGCGCATTATATAGAAGGGTTTTTACACTCCCATTCTCTCAAATGACAATACTTTGATACGGACCTTGAGGTGCACCTTGCACCAATAATATTTCCATAGAAAGTGGGGTTTTGTCTAAGATCTAACAAGTTTTCGAATGATCTAGGGGAATCAATTACGCAATGAATTTCATGCCAAACAATGCAAAATAAAAGCACATATTTTGGGTCTGTATCACTTGGCTTATTGTAAAAAGGTCTAGTCCTTTTTTCAACCACTCCATTCTGCTATTTGCTTAGTGTAGTGTGATGTCCAAAGTGCCACTACATCTTATGTGTAACTCTAAAAGAGTCAAATGAAATCAATGCTGGGAGATGAAACCTTGGGTTAAAGATTCCCTAAATAACTTGTGGGAGGTGATGAAGTCCCCCTCATAAGCCAAGATGCATAAATAAATAAAGCATGAAAGTAGAAAGACTTTAGGGTCATTTTCAAGATCTCCCAAACTTTGATGAGTTTTTGGGGAGTGCTTTAGATGACTTTCTTTCTAAGCCTTGGACTAGGCTACTTGCAATAGGAATGGCACTTTTGATTCTAAGGGTTTCCTATAGGGGACAAATAGAAGATCATACATACAACATTACTTTTTTTGCCAAACAAAATCTAATTAAATAACTATTGCAAGCAAAAATTGACAATTGTGTTCAATTTTAAACCCAAATGAAATGTTTGCTGGTGTTCATTTTACCCCTTGGTCTTAGTTGTAAAATTTGAAAAAAATTCACCAAAAACCCCTAAATTCTTTGTTAAACACCAAAACAAAGTTCCTAATCAAAATTTAAGCATGCAAAAGTGATTTAAACATGTTTTGAGAAAAAATCCCGCTTGGTCTTGTAGAAAAATTGTTAGCATGTTCTTTAGCTTTGAAGCTCTTTTGAGTTTGAAACAATATAATTTGAAAAAGTAGGTCTCGAGTCTATGATTTTTTAAAAACATAGTGACTAACATTGGTTAATACCACTAACGTCGGTTATGGCCAACTGAGATCTAATTGATGTCGATTCTTCTGACCAACATCAGTTAAGCTAGGTAACTGATGTCGATATTTCTATCGATGTTGGTTACTGTGTAAAAACAATGGTAACAAAAAATGGCAAAATAAAGTTAGAAAATCAATTTACAAGAGTTTTAAAGGCTTAAATGATTTTTTAAAAGTTACAAAAGGATCTCCTTCAGGTGTAGGATGCGTCTGGTCCCACCAGGCATGCCATTATGTGATCTAGGAATTTGACTCAAAAGAGGATGGTTAATATGGTGTTAGTTTTAAAATGAAAACAAAATGAAATAAACACACTAATAACATAACATCTTTAGGCTTAGACACTAAGGAGAGCTTAGTTAACAAAATCAAATGATAAACACAACTAAAAATCAAGGAATGTAAACATAATAATTCCTTCACCTTCCTTGGATGTTCCAAAAGCCTTTGTAGTAGTGGCTTGCTCGGCTTATGCTCATGAAGTCCTTAGCAATGGAAGCTTGGCTACCTCCATCTCTCCTTGGCACCTTGTGGCTTTGGCTTGGCTTGGCTTAGAATAAATTTGGCATGGTAACACTAGTTGTATGAAGCTTTTGAAACCAATCTTTCATAATAAATTTGCACAAATTAAGATTAGAAATGATGTTGTGGGGCCTCCTATTTATAGATTTTTGGATTTGATCAGAATCAACCTCAACCATCCATCTCAATATTAAGATGTGTGGTTGAGGATTAATTCAATTTTTAGAATTAATTTTTTAATTATCCTCATCATGACATTGGAAGAAGGGGCAATTAAGAGGCATGGATGGCATCATGGAAGGCATTGATGAGGCATGGGAGACACGAATCTTGATATTTGTGGCATTTATGGCCTAAGGATGTCTTCTTAAGAAATGAGGTCACTTGATGATTTAGATATTAAATATTCTTTTCCAAAACAAAGTATTCAACAATTCTTCATGGAATTCTTGATTAAGCCTTAATTTGAGTTAATTAGATCTTAAACATGATTAAGCACTTTATGCATAAATTACTCAAATTGATCAGAATGTCTTGTTATTGGTTCTAAATTTGACTGGATTGGATTTGGAAGTCCACATTAGATGCATATTCCCATTTACGATGTTGCCAACAACAAATAATAAAGGCATGAGTCTTGTGCAAATTATTTGATAAGAAAGAGTAGTCCAGAACACGTGGGTGCAAAATTGACATTTTAACTCAAAATGATATGATCAAAGTTAGCTGGCCAATAAATTACATTACCCCATTTAGTGATACCTTGGCCAAAATCAACACTTGAATATGTCAGTTTCACATCATTTAGTGTGTTTTAGTGTTTTTAGGCCAAATTGTGTATTTTAGATGGAAACTAGCCAAAAGCATAATTGTTGGTTATCGGTGGTCAATTTTAGGTGTCTAAAACTATGTAATGATTCTAGTTTTGATTTGAACATAATTTATATGTTAACTATCAAAACACTTGAGAAACATTTTGAGACAATAAACACACTAATATTATTTCTAATGCATAATTCGATATGGTAAGATTACAAATATATAGAAAGATAATTTCCTATAATTAGGGAGATAAAATATCCACCAATAACTCACCTGAATATCCCTCAAACTAACAAACCACTATATAGAATTATATTGTTATTACAATATATTTAGATAACTAACACATATTAATAAATCTAACCCATAAACTATCAAAAATTTATTAACATATTATTGTAACTAAAAATAATAATGTTATTACAAATTAATAATATTTAGACACCTAAACATTCACCTCCTTGTGAATATTATTAATCCTATCTACACCCCTTTAATGTGAACATAAAGAAAAAAACTCTCTCGTATCTACACCTGCACTCATGATTTGGTGATTTTTAGAGGATAATCACAAACTTTACATGATGGTTTTACAAATAGATGTCTAACAACCAAAAATAATGGTTTTACAAGTGGCTAACTAGAAGCCACAAAATAATGGTTTTACAAGTGGCTTACCATAAACTACATCACAATGTGTAGTATAGTTTCTAGCTCTCATCACTATCACATTTCAGAGAAGTTACATAGGAATATATAGTTCACTTATGACAAATGTGAATAGGCATACACCATTTGTTCTTATTTCAAACCACACTATGCAATTGAAAAAACACATAACTAAAAATAAAAATGCCACTAAAGTAGAAATTGGCCCCATCGCAAGTGGATAACGAGAGGCTATGAAACCTCTAGCTTCCATTTCCTCCTTCCTCCAATATATGAAACTAATTACTCATAATATAAAATATTCAAAAGCATAACCATTTTTTTCATTTGGTTCATTCTCAGTATCTGATTCTTCTTCAATGATGATATTGGCTTCATTTGTTTTAAGTTTTTTTCTGAGAAATTATTTAGCTCAAACTCTATAATATGAAGTTATATGTCTCTTTTTCTTGTAGTATAAGCATTCAATTTCCTCATTTTTGGAGAAATTCTTAGGCTTCTTTTTCAATTATAATGTAATCTCTTCTTCTACATCTTCTTTAATCATTTTTTATTTAGTTAAATGAACTAAAATCATATCTTCAAGTGATTACGAAGGCATCTGTCCAAAAGTGAAAATAACATTGCTATATTTGGAAGGTAAGCTATTTAATAAAATGGCTTATGCATCTTCATATTCTATTGGAGCTTGAACCTTTGCTAGCTATCTCAGAAGAAATCTTAGATCATTGATGTGCCTAGACATGTTGAACCCATCATTCATTTTAAATCTACACAACTGGAGTTTTAAATAAAACTTTGCGTTGATTGATTTTACGTCAAATAGTTTGTTCAAAATTTCCCACATTATATTTGATGATTTTTCAAGATCTACATAATTTAACTTAGATCCAGAAAGAGCTCATCCAATAGTAGCTTTGGCTTTATCATCCCTATTTTGCCATTCTACTAACTTTGTTGTCTCTTTTGGTGCTACTTCATTTCCATTCACTATCCTCCATAAATTTTTGTTCATTAACTGCATCTGGATTTTGAATTTCCATGTGTGGAAATTGAGGTCAATGAATTTTTCCAAAGAAATATCCATTATGATTTATACCAACATAGGACATAAATTTCCACTGATAATGCATCCATACAAATAATTTGATTTTTTTTTACCTAGTAATAACCTAAATAAGACCCTAACATTCAACTAAATATGACTCAATGACAAGGCTTTATAAAACTAAATGACTAAACTTCATAATTAATATAGGTTCATGACTCTTGATACAAGACATAGTATGATAAATATTTTGATAGACATTAAAATTAATTACAATTTATAATATAGCCAAAGGCCATTAATTAGAAATTATATCAATGAAGACACTACTCATGACAATAATTTAAAACATAATAGACTATTTAAAATAAATTTTTTCTGAGTATTCTAAAAGACTCTATAAACTAGTATATATATGATCACGAACTTAAATAAATACAAACTTGATAGTTATCAAAAATACCTATTTGATTTATAAGTTTGGAATTCCCAAAGTTAAATTCTTGGGCAGATGGTGGAGGACAATGCCAATAGGAGATTTTATAGATCTACATGGTGGAATGCTGAGCTTGAATCTATAACGCTGAGAGATGCATTGGAAAAGGGATGAATATATTGATTCCTCAAATTGATCTGATAAAGTTTCATCTAGAAACGAATGAAAAATAACATAGAAATGGAAGATATGCATAAGTAAGTTGTAGAACATTTAATGCAAAACATCACATATATAACATGATATTGATGGTGACTTGGCATATGATGGTAGAAATAAATTTGTATAGAAATTTTACATTGAATTTGATAAGAATAGGGATTTGTGTACACATCAAGACTATCGAACAACTTTAAACATGCCAAAAAATATTCAAGATTGCAATGCATGAACTAGAACCTAGAAGGAGCATGATTGAAAGGTCAATGAATTGTAAGACAACACTTAAAGATCTATGTAGAGGAAAGATTAATGAGATAGTTGACTAAATGATGTATCATTCTAGAAAGTATATGTCATGTTTTTGGTAGAGTCACTATTTAGAAACAATACATCCTCTTGTGCAAAGCTACCTTGTAGACTCTAATGGATATCCTTGATCTTATGCTGCTCTGATACTAGATATTGATTTTGGTTTTGATTTCAATAGAATTTATATGTTAAATATAAAAATACTTGGGAAAAATTCTCAGAAAATAAACACACTGATATTATTTCTATTGCATAATTCCATATGGGAAGATTACAAATATTTAGGAAGAGAATTTCCTATAATTGGGGAGATACAATCTCCACCAATATCTCACCTGAATCTCCCTCAAACTAACAAACCACTATATATGAATATATTTTTATTACAATATATTTGGGTAACTAACACACACTAATAAATCTAACCTATAAAATATCATAAATATTAAAATTAATAATGTTTACACACCTCAACACCATGCACACAAATAACTCACCATGTGGATCAAGTGTCACTAAGATAGATGCTCTTTTAGAAACTAAAATGCCTACTTAAAATTATATATATATATATATATATATATATATATATATATATATATATATATTCACTTAAGAAGTGATAGGGTTGGTAATTTTAAATAAACCCTTGAGTTGTTGTTGGCAACTCGTAACATCTATTACTCAAGGAATATACAACTATGTTCTCTTTCCCTTATTTTGAATATCAAAGTGGTACTCAAATAAAATATGCATACAATGCCAATAATTAACATTAATTTTGGGTTGAGTGAATATGTGTTAAAGTCTCAAGTGATTTGTATTTAGTACAAAACTTTGACCAAGTAGGAAATGTCATCATCTTAAGCAAGCATGCACAATTGTTGTGAGTTTTATATCATGAGTTGGGAAGTTCAAATCATAGTCTTTGAGATTAAAATACTCAAAATAAATCACACATTTATAATACATGATAAATACTCCTAATACATCTAATAATGCATCCATGAACACTAATAACTCACTATGTGGATCAAGTACCAATAAGATAGTTGCACTAGTAAAATGTTATTTAAGCAACTAAAATGACTCCTTACACTTATCTTAACAAATTTATTGTTTTTACATTGAAGAGAATTGATAACTTTGGTATTTTTTTAAAAACCCTCAGCAAAATGATGGTAATAACTCACCTAACCCATGAAACTATGCACCTCAGTGACACTGGTGGGTGTTGAACACTATGTAAATTAGTAACACCGATGGGTGTTGGCCACTCCATGATGGTATGGATATTTGAGGGGTATAGTTATATTTCCTCCCTAGAAATTATGTGCCTGAGGAAATGAACCTTTTTATAGAAAATCACACACTTACCCATGTTTGAAAAATTGTTCTCACCCAAAATCTATAAAAATCTACACATGTGGTCCCTGTCCTCCTCCTATTATGTAAATAGATTAAAATCTCATCAATTAAGATTAATAAAAATCAATAGAGGGATGTCCTAATAAATTAATTTATAAGGCTCATGAACACTGATTAGGCAATTTTAAACCTAAAATTTACTACTATGAACTTATAACTCCTATAATGCACCTACCACATAGTCTTGTGAATATCTACCTCCACGATTCTTAGTTGATGATACTTATACTTCATATTAGTTATGTTGAACACCTTAGCTCCTCGCATCTAGTCAAATAATTGATCAATCTTGGGTAAGGATAATGATTCATCACCATTATTTTATTTGGATAATGGTATTTGATGCATAATAAAAGGGATATATCCTCATTCAAAAATATTTTAGGTGAATACATTTATTTTTTTCAATCTAGGAATGTATTTTTTGACTATGGGTCTCCATTGTATGTGATATAGTAGGCTTCTTTATTAGTTGAGTAGCTAATTTATAATATATTTTCTTAAAAGGAATGAAAATTTAAATTACTAAAGAAATTAAATTTCACACTTTACATTGAAATGAAATTGTAGACACCTAAATTTGGTCTTTGGCACGTAAGCAACATCAATTTGACATACTTGAATAATTTACATATATCTACATCTTGGGCACAATTTTCTTGTATCAGTCTATCCATTCAATTTCTTAGCCACCTTTACTCACCAAACATATTTATTTATCTATGCAAGAATACATTCACAATACTTGACAAACATTCTCAATACCTTATATCTTTAGTTTCACTTCCAAGACATTATCAATATTCATAGATGGTGTTGGATACTATAGGTGTCTCCATTTTATGGTAGTTACCAATGGCTATTTTTCATATTTTAAATTCCTATTAGGTTGGCCTATCCATATTTCATGGGTCAGTTGTAGTGATAAATTAATGAAGAATCATTTATATATACAATTCACACCAAATGTATTAATCATTTTGGAATCTTCTAAATTCCTTGGATCAATCTCTCATTCTCTTGAAACATTAATAAAAAGGGATATACATATATCAAATCATCAAGGAACAACCTTATAGTAGTCCATAGAGCCAAATTTAGATACATATAGATTAAATTTGCATGGTGCCAAATGTCAAATATAAAAGATAAGACTACATTCTAAAAATTCATGATTTTTCAGATACACACCTAAGTGGGAGAACCACATATGATATGAGCCCTATTCAGTTTATTTTAGCATAGGTAATTCTCAACTATTCAATAGCTATTAGTTGGGGCTATCCAACCTAATGTTATCTCCCCATTTTAAGGTATCTTGTGGTCAATCAATAAAAATTAGAGTTTTGGGCAAAAGAGACAGGAACATGTATTATTACATAGGATTAAATATTTATCATCCACATAAATAGATTATAAGTGTAGGTGTAGGGACCCCATAAGTTATAGACTCCTATTGTGTATAGAGACATTATCAATAAACCCTGATAATGTCAGTTGCCATAAGTGTCTGAGTTTTCTAATGTCTAGAAAATCTGTTAGCCTTTATTTCAAACCTGAGCATGTGAAAAAAAAATCTTTAGAATTTACATATCTTATGCCATATTCAATGTGTGATAGACAATAATAATTAGCTAAGTACATCATCCTTTTCTTTGGTTGACAATTCTAAATTAAGTAGCTAATAACTCTTATTAAGTAGCCATTTTCAATTCAGATTAATGTATTTATTTTCATATTTGATGTAATATGAATTAATGCATAGTCTTAATTATTTAATATATCCTAGGTTTAAAATAATTTTTGTGAACATAACTATTTATCTAATTACAAAAACCCTAGGTTTCATTCTATTTTAGAGTTTAAAAAGTCTTCTTGGGGTTTCACATTTATGTCTATCGGAGTTGGAATTTTAGGTCTAATTTATGATTTCCTCTTGTTACATGGATAAATCTACTTCCTTTCTATAATTCATTCTAGTATTATTTTTTACATTCAGACCATTTAGGTTTATGGCTTATAACAACTATCAATGATCCCTTTTTTCAAAGGTTTGTAAAAATTATTAAAATATTTTATACCCATATGATGGAGATCTATATTATGTTTTGTTCATCCTATAATATAAAAATCCTTAGTTATAGAATTATCATTCCTTAGTTATATAAATCCTTATTACCATGTTATCCCTTATTTATATGATACTGCAAATATCATACATGGGCATGAGCATGTTGATGTGGAAAATATAGATTGGTATGCTGAAAATATACCCCTTTATGAATTTGATGAAGAACAAAATAAATAAATATATGTAGTTTAAACATAAATTATTTTCCTAGTGATGATAAAAACACCTACGATATAGAACATACATAGAGAGAACAAAATATATCATTAGATTTTCTAACTAATAAAATACTTGAGAAAGTGGGTGGACCCCATTCACATCATATTAACCAAGTTAGATAATTATTTCTCTACAATGTTTATGAAAATAGTTTGCCTCATAAGATAAATAAGTCCATATGAATATCATTTATGTATATAAAATCTTCCATTCCCATGTTCAAATTTAAAGGTGAAAATAGAAATTTGAATGTACCTAAAAATCCTTCCATATTCATTGATAAATCATTACAATTATATATACTATAAAATAAATCAAGTATTATACTAAAGATGTTGTTTGAAAATAACTTTATCACTTTAACATCTATTAGGCATCAATCCATGGCTTATTTATCACATCGAAGTGGGAATCATTTTGTAATTATCATTGAATAATTGGACATCAAATAGATAATTGCATGGAATTATAATAAAATATTGGGGAACTTAATAATCAAGGCATATTTCAATAAAATAATTAGAGATAAGGATCCATAATATTAACAAAAAAACTACTACTTTGGAAAATATCCAACAAGAGAAAATGTCACATATAATACAAGTCAATCCAATCCAACACTTGAGAGATATTTCACTAGGAATTCCTTATGATATGATTGTATTAGCAATGCACAAATTTAGTTGTGGTGGTGTGAATCTGGAGGCAACTCAACAAACATAATACACAAGTAATAAGAAGAATGTTATAAATAATTTACATAATAAGAGAATAAAACCAATAACTATTTTAATGGAAATAGGTGTGATACAATCTTACCCAAAATGTTAACCTTGATTCTGCCAAGTGTTACCACCCCCATATAGACTCCACTCGCTAGCCCTTTCAATAGCCTTTCTGAGAGAAACTTCATATTCACACAACCAAGTAGCTTCCTTGACACTCTATCTTCAAGACTCTAGGACTCTCCTTCTATCTCTCCTTATATGTCATTCTTACTATATATTCCTTTTTGTGTGTTAGGGAGAGGGTATGCATCAGTATATATAATATCAAGGCCTTCCAACTCATCATAAGATAAGATAAGAAATCTTCTATAAAAAATTAAAATACATATCTCAAATTTCATATTTACACATAGGTTTATCACTTAGGTATTCCTAGTTTTTTACTCCTACCTTATCATATTTTCTTAGATTTTACCTAATAATAAACTAAATATTCTAAAATTTCTATGACATCATTCTTTTTGAATCATTAAAAATATAATATTTTATATTCTAGATCACCTAAACCTTAGTGACCTACTTACCATGATAGTGATATTTTGACATTACCATGACCATTTACAAAAATTATTTAATTTTTATTATGGACCATAATTTTCACAATATTCTATAAACTAATTTAACCATAACTATAAAATATTTAATATTTGATTTATGACATTCTATGATGCGATTCTCTATTCTTTGGTAAGAGTTGATAATCCTTTACATCAATGACTTTACATCAAATTATTTACATCAAGCATTGAAAGTGTTGATGTGAGTATCTATGAATTTACATCAAATTATTTACAAGATTTCAAATAACAAGAATTAAATTTTGGAGGAAAATTTTTGGTGTTGACATCTTCCCCTCCTTAATGTCTACTGTATCCTCAAAGTAGACTATCACAAAAAAATCTAATGTCAGTGTCTAAAATATCTTTAAGTTGTCATGATTGATCCATTTATTTATTAGAGTGTTATCCAATTCCTAAATTTTATATGTCATATTATCATGCACTACTACTATCCTATGTTGTTTCATCCATTTAGGAAGGAGCTTACTATGCTTTCTCTTGTCATGTCAAGAATCATATGCCATGACCATGTCATTCACCTGAAATGGGTACTGTAGAGATGGATTAAAAATATGGTTAGATCAATAATTAGTCATGAAAAACATAAATAATTCATAAAGAACTAACAATCTAGGCCAACCTATTCAATGGGGTATGTAAATGATAATTAAGAACTCAATTAAAGAAAGTAAACATACATGACCTTCCCAAGAGCATCCCATCATCCATAAGTAGTTCAAAACATGATTTTACTCTTGATTTGGTGTTCTTGCATTTGTCAACAATGGATACCAAACTCTTTCATCATAAAAAGATCACCATGTATAATCTAGGCTCATGATATGAAAATCAATCTATGCCTCTTCAATGCCTATTCCTCCCAAATATTTATGAGAATATTTATGGATTAATTATGCAATATTGGATTAATTCATGGCCACACATCTTCATCTTAAGATGGATGGTCATGTTTGATCCTGATCAAATCCAAAATCCTATAAATAGGAAGGCCAAGACCACTTTCATTAAGCTTAATTTGTGTAAACTTATAATGCAGTATTCTCTCCACAAGCATTTTTTGTGTTGATTATTGTGTTTTATTTGAAACAAGATAACTTCATTGATAAGCATAGATTGATTTTCATATCATGACCCTAGATTATACATGGTGATCTTGAGATGATGAAGGAGATTTGCATCCATTATTGAGCCTAACATGTGATGTGTACTTAAAAATTAGTAGAAAAGAGTGATCTAGAGCACTAAAATGTGTTTTCATCATTTTGACTTGAAATAATTTGATCAAAGTTAGAAATTGTATAAAATTCAATGCCCTATTTAGGGATACATTGGCTTAAATCAACACTTGTATACGACAATCTCGAACCATTTAGCATGCTTAAGTGATTTTGGCCTTAATTGTGCATTTGAGTGCAATTCGAGTAAGATTGACAATTTCAACACCATGATGCCAAGAACTAGATGTCTATAGGGACCACTTGATATTACAATCAAAGTACTCATTTTTATTTATATATTTTTTATTGAAAATGGTTTCCTTTTTTGTTTTTCACATTTCCTCTAGAAGATGAATATGTACCAACTTATCTCTTATAGACTCGCCTTCATCCATCCTCTTATTTAAAAAAAAAACTAAATTCATAACACCAAACTAAATTGGAAGGAAATAATAAATAACATAAGCAATATGCGAATGAGAATAAAACATTATTATATTGGATGTGGCCTTATATTCTCACAATGTTTCTTGAATTCACTTATCCCATGTGTGTATATGTAATGCTACATCTTTGACAAAAATTTGACATAATACATAATTTTTTTGCTTCATATATCCATTCATACTTGGATGATAGGATGTTGAATTCATATGCTTGATAGAAAACCCAATTAATAGTGATTTCACCACTTCATTGATGAAGTGAATAACTTGATCAATTATAATTTCTAGTGGGAAACCAGACAGTATAATAATGCACTCATACAGTAATCTTGACACTTCATCCATGGAAGTTGTTTTCAAAGGTTTAGCCTTAACCCATTTAGTTAAGTAGTCAATGAAAAACATAATATAATTATTTATTTATAGTGGAGGTGTAAGTAAATCCAAAATATCTATTCCCCACTTTTAAAATGGACCAAGTGGTAGGATATGACACAATGATGACAAATAAGTCTTATGATTCCCATGTGATTGACATATATAACATGTATTACAATAGATAAAATAATATTTGAAAAGTGTCAACCAATGATAACATTCATCAAAGATTTTCCATGTCGTTAAATTCCCAAAAAAGTGACCTCCACATTTACCATCATGAAATTATTCAATGAACTCCCTTCTTTTTTCTTGATTGATACAATACTCCATGTGCAATGGATTATGATAAACTTGATTGGGTGATATTGATTTTAATATTTTAAGTATCACCATTTGGAAACATGGCATCATTCAAATAATTCTATATATTTGTACACTCACTTGGAATTGCATCAATGGATAGTAAAGTCGTATTTGGAATTTTAGCATAATCAAAAGATGATTAGATAACATCATAGGCTTGAGAAAGTGCATATGCATTGGTGTGCATATTTTATGGCTTATCTTCCATGTCAAAATTATATAAATTTTTTTTACCCTATTTTTGATAAAATAAAATAAATTATGTTGTAATAAATAGGTGTAAAAGTAGATATACATTAGAATGCTAAATATGTAAAATTAGTAACAATCATTATTTTATAAATTGATAAGGAAAATCGTCATTTTTGGAAAACACTACAAAGAGAAGACTTATCTCAAGTTAGAATTTCTATCATTTTTTCCAGATATGTGATAGTATAAATCAACAAAAGAGGTGACCATGTATGTTCAAGATCAGAACATAATCTAAAACTATTTCTAGACAAGTTTGCCCTAGCTAGATAATAGCATGGGTCATTTGAGTCTATCAAATATAGAATTGTCCTAGAGAAATATGAATGGTGACTAAAAATAAAAAGCTAGAAAAAATAGAGCTCTAAATGTGAGAGATCAAAATAAAAATTTGAGAGTATTTCTAGACAAGACCATTGCAGGTGGATAACAATGTAGGCTACTTGAGTCTACTGAGTGCAGACTTATCTATGTTGAATGTGAATATAATTTGATTGCTTTACCTTATACACTTTTTGTTTTATGAGTAATTTAAGATATCATAACTTGTATTGTATTGTATATAATTCACTATTTTCCTTATTTTGTCTTTGAAACCCTTAGGGCACCTTGAAACCTTGAAAACCTAAAAAAAAAGAGGGGAGTGTAATGGGTTGAGTTGACCCCAATCATCCCCTTGATGATAAAACACTGCCTACATATACAATATTCTAATGAGGGAAATAAATCCTAGATAGTCATCCCACCTAGAATGACTACACAATTATGTTCCTTGATTATGTGTATGTAACTAGAAAAAGGGTTTTTGATACTTGACAATGATAGCTCTTAACTTTATTTGAGATGCTATAGACTTAGCTCATGGCTGATATTTGTGAATGATTTTGAATTTTGAAGGATTTGGGAATATTTTATCAATGTTAAATATTATGTAAGATAGAAACCAAGTGATATAAAGTGTCCTTGATGAATGATATTTGATGTGTATTTATAAGAAAACCTTTTGAAAAATTCCATTACCTTAACTTATGAAACGTGTGAGAAGACCTGAAAGGATGATTCCAAAATTATAAATTAGATATTATTTTGGCATGGGACATGGCCAACCTAAGTGAATAGGTCTGTTACATAGTTCATGTCTACCTATCACAAACTTGTCTCTAAATGTCAAGCACATATGTTCTGAGCTAGAGATAGTTTGAGGGTGAAATTAAGCAATTTGAGTAGTTGACTTTGAAATTTCTATGTAGTATGAAACCAAAAAGAGGATTATTCCTACATATAGATAAATGTCTTAGAGGAATGATGAATAAGATTCATGTATATAGGCACAAGTCATGTGGTTTAGGATGTGTCAATAATTAGCATTTTTAATTATGTGTGACTAGATTTATGTGTCTACATTTCTACCCTTTTGTTCTAGTAATGAAATTTCTAGAGTAAAGGAGAATAATTAAACTTGAGTGTGTGAAATACACTTTGTCTTTGAGAGTATACTTAAATTTTTTAGGGCACTCAAAATTATCAAACCCTGCAACATCACATGAAATAATCATTTTTTCATATTTGAAATTTGAAAAAGATGAAATTAAAAATTTGAAAAATTGAAATGAGAGCAATGAGTACACTTGTATGTAATTAAAACCAAATTTTCCTATAACCTATAACTAATGATAGATAAATTTTCTCCATTATTGAATCACTTAGACAATTTTAACCAATTATAAATTGAGAGTGACCAAGTCCCAGTTTTAAATAAATAATCAAGCCCTTGAGTTGAAAGGATGCATATTATAACTCTCATGAATGAGGAATAATACCCAATGTACTAATCCAAAAGGTGGAACCATAATGGGTTAGTTATAAGTGATGAGAAGTCCATTGAGTGTCACTAGAGTCAAACGTACATCTCCTTTAATATAAGATGTAACCATCTAATGGGTTTTATAGAATTAAATTCAAGGTAGTTGAGTGTCACTAGACTCAAACACACATTACATGTAATAAATTCAATCATACCACTACAGATGGATCTATATTATATTTCCATGATTGAAAGAGAATGAATAATATTCATGCCCCCAGAATGACTACATTTCTAATAGATCTATATTGAAATAAACATTTTTTCTTTGAAACTATATTTAAAAAAAATGTGTATATGCCCTTTAAACTTTGAAATTATAACTTTTAACTTCAAAAGTGTGTGCATGAACCAGAATCATGCCCTTTGACCTTTGAGATTGTAAATTTTTTCATTTTAAAAAATGTACATGAACAAGTATCATACCCTTTGAAATTTTAAATTGTTACTTTGAACTTTTAAGATGTGCATGAACAAGCATCATGCCTCTTGAACTTTGAAATTTTAAAGATGTGCATGAAAAAATATCATGCCCCTAAAATTTGTGTCAATGATATATAATGTTATACATCGATATGCTCAACTATAACTATATTCACAACTTGTAACTTTGATATTGTAACTTTTTTTCATATGCCCATTCATATGCATTAAAGTGTGTCTTATTATGTAGTTTGAATTTTTGAAAATTGAGTGCATATGCATGTCATATGTCTCCAAAATATGTATCAATGTGCCAATATCTATTATGTGTTTGATTTTTGAATTATTTTAAATATTTAAAAACCTATACTCTATTATAGAATATGATTTTTTATACTTTAAATCTTGGAAAACCTATATTTTGTATCTTTAAACCCTATTTTTGTCCCAAAATATGATTTTTTTCTATTCATGGAGGCTTAGATCTCTAAGAAAATCCCAATGTGATGCCTCAATTTTGATATGATGGTTGTAGCCTACAAGTTACTCATCTCAAAAGCATAAATAACTATATCATGTGATAAATATATAATCATGTAGTATTATTTCATCATGTTGGAGAGTATGTCATCATAGTAATTCAATTGTCATTGAATCATGGATGTGACATATTGAATTGTAAGCATACAAGTGTCATGTATATATAGATTTAGTAATAAAAAATGCAATAAAGAAACCATATTTGAAGTAAACTACATAATAAAAAATGCATGATATATATCATGACACCACTAATCACTTTTAACAAGCACAATGCAAAATGTCATGCAATAAGGTCAAGGGACACATACAATGGACATTAATATGTCACAAAAATAAGGCCAAGGGCCACACAAAGGCCATTAATAATTTTAAAAACATGGGACATGTTCATATGTTACACAAAACATAGGGCCAAGGGACATCAATAGACATGTTATAATGTCACACATAGCAAACAAAAACATCATATATATTTTTAATAATTATTTGCACACAAGGTCCAAGAACCACACAAAATAAACAAGAAATATATATCCTATCATGAAATAAAATTTAACATCTAAGGAGCATTAAAAAAATGAAAAACAGTCTATTCCATTCATATGTGTCAATATTATATCATATCAAATTAGCATATTTGTGTAGCACAAAGTAAGATTTGAGTGATTATTAAGACATTTTTAAGATATGTAACTTTACATGGAATTTTATGCCATATATATATATATATATATATATATATATATATATATATATATATATATATATATATATATATATATATATATATATAAACTATTATAATATAACCTATAGAATTAGATGCCCCCAACATTGGTATGTCCATTTGGTAGAAATAAATCCATCATCTAAGAATCCATGTAGATATGTATGTCCTACATCACACTCATATACCTCGTGAAATGTATGTGTGTATATAAATGAATATGATATTTACGAAATATGTGAAAAATATAATTTTTAAAGAAATAAACTAGCATATCATTTCATGCTTAGATCACAATTTTTTATTTTTGATAATATTTTGAATGTTTTTTAATTTTGTATTTTTTTGAATAATTTTTTTTATTTTTGAAATTTTTTGATATTTTTTGAAATTAAATTAGCCTATGATCTTATCAATGGTATTGCCATAGGGCATGATTGGATCATACATGTATATTATTTTGAAATCTAAAAGGAATCATGTGATGTAATGTAACTATCTCGATCACTACTTTTAGAATCTTTTGCATGATGTGTAGCTCGAGAAGGTGCATGACTTGGTGGAGTCAGCTATATATTAGGAGGTCTCAATACCTATTCTTGTTTTAGAACACATTGAACTATTTGAGTTACTACTTTAGGATGCATCATATAATATTTAGATTTATTTAAACCTTGAGTAACTCTTTAATTTGAAGTTTTTTTATTAGGAGGGTGTACCATTTTCCTATATTCTAAATGTAGAGAAATATTTTGTATGGGTGAAACAACTAACTATACACTATACTCTTAAATGGGTGAAATAATTATATTTTTATTGTTCTATTTAATAGGTGTTACAACCAAAAATTTTGGTGGTGGGGGAGGAAGGGGAACTACCACTTACTATAGAGGATAATCATATCAAATGCCTTAAAATTTTACCACTTGATTATAATGTATGTACTTGAGACATCAATGAAATGTTGATGTTATTATGTGAAGATTCTATATCGAAGGGATTCCTAATAAAATATTGAATACCCATATGCGTGGTAAGACTAGAAATGGAGTACACATTATTACTAATCCAACATAAAGAGGTACCACTATATGCCTAAGGGTATCCTATGTCTATCCATCGAATGCTTTGACTATTCCTTATGTAGCTTGTGAATATTTTTATGTGTATCAAAGACTATGGAGGAGTGTTATTGTATATGCATTTTCATTTGACCCATTTTCAATAATGACATTGCATATGGGATGTTTGTTGATATGATCTCAAATAAAGGGTGCACAACTATCTGAATAATCATCCTTAAATTCATTGTCACCATATGTGATCACATGATGTGGTGTTTATGTGTTTTTAAATGTACTAGTAATTCCATCTATTTGATTTCCATATGTATTATGAGGAGGATGCACATTGTATGCATTAAGAACCTTTAAATTATCTATGTTTTCTACTGTACCATGATTTGGGAATGGACTGTTGAAGATTTTTAACTTTGTATTGTCATTATATTGTGGTCTAACTTCTTATGTGGATGTGTTTAACATAATTTTATTATTGATGATAAGAAATTGTACCTTATGCATTAGCCTAAAACACTTGTATAATTTAAAATACATCTATGGTAGTCACAAAATGCATTATTGTCAAAGTCCTTATGTTGAGGCTTATTCATATCAAGATCTAATGATGAAGGGAAAGATATGAGATTTGAATCATGTAATTTTTGTAATAGAACATGAGGAGGTTATGGTAACCTCAAAAATTTCCTCCTTAGTGAATTTGTCACTTGAAGCTTATGTTTTGGTTGTGAAATTACATTAACTATTAATTTAGCTTCATTCTTGCTTTCATTAGATTTGATCTTGTAGTTTGGGTTGTTTTGAAACTTGATATTTAAATTAGATGGTGCATTTGGTTCATATTTTAGATTTTTCAAAGCTATGAGATTAATTTTTTTTTTGAATATATGTCATAACTCATAAAAATATTTGAATTTGTTTAACTTGATAGATTCATGGAGTGGTGATATAAATTTATCTATGAATATATCTTGTAAATAATTATCTTCCATATAATTTGTCATCTTAGCTAGCATATTTTTGTATTAAAAAAAAAAAAACTTATTCACTGATTTGCTCATTTGACCCTTGCTTGAGTTTAGAATTTTTTCATAAGATATAATTTAACCAATATTGATGGAAAAGTGTGATAAAAATTGATCTACCAAATGTTTGAATTCCCTAACTGATTGAATTGGATTATCATATAAAAATCATATGGCATAGTATTTGAGGCTTTTAGGAAATAATTTAGTTATTAGTATGTAATTTATGCATAATCCAAACATGCCACATGGAATGAATGAACATGTTACTCAAGATCACCTATACCTTCATAGAGTGGTATATTTAGAACTAAAAACCTATTTATAATTATTAAGAGGCTATTTAAGGTGTCAAATATGAGGCAAAGTATGAGAGTACATTGAGTGACTAGTTTTATATTCACCTCTCTCTAATTTTAATACCTTATCATATAAGGTCATAACCATTTTCTTAGGAGAGTGTGAATTAGGCAATGTTGGTAGTGGAACCTATTTAGTAATCAAGGGAGGTGTGTATGATGACATTGTATAAATAGGAATATGAATATTTTGTAAACCATTATATTCCTAAATACCTAAAGATGATGCACATATGTAATTAAATATGTTAATGTAGGGATAAAAGCAATAGTAGAAATTGAGATGTTTGAAATTGGAGAATTTACAAATATGAAGGACACATCTTATTTTTGTGCTTGAGATGATTAAATATTTTATTGATACACAATATTATATTATATGATTATTTAGATAACTTTATCCACTTGTTTTTTAAATTATCAAAGTCCTTGACAAAAATTAGATAGTTATTTGACTTGCTCAAGATATACCCCATTGAGTTCATTGGGATAAATTATTGGAAGCAAAAAATTTGAGGGGGGGTGAATCAATGTACAAATATTTATTTAAAATCCATACTTCATTCATTAACCTTTCAAACCAATCTAGTAAAAAAACAATGCATAGAGAAGTAATCACATAGAAAAGAAGCAAGATATCAACACATGAACACAAGATCTATGTGGGAAACCCTCATGGGGGATAAAAAAATTATAAAAAAACTTATGATACTATCCTATAATTAATTAAACAACATTTTTTGAGGCACCAACCTCACAAGGAGCACCAACCCCTCACTATTTAGGCATCAACCCAACTAGTCCTTTAACAAACTCCAACTTGCGAGGAGGCTCCAACCTCCTAAGTAAATTGGAACCAACACAAAAACTTCAAGGAAACTTATATAATATAAAACCTAAAATATATATCCAACTACCTTTTTACCAAGAACCAACCTAGCCAAGACAAACTTGATCACCTTTATAACACCTTGTTGCTTAATCAACAGATGGTGACTTCTTCTTTAGCTCTCAATCTTTTCTATCCTACAATCCACTCTATGCCATACACATAAAACATACTTATGATGTATCTTGATGGTATATAAATATAAATTAAATAATTTCAACCTTATACCCCTCTCAAACAACCTTCTAGGATCTCTTACTCAACTTGCCTCTTCTAGGCTCATTAGGTCTATTGATCTTATAATCTACTTGTAGAATCTCTGATGGATGTTCATAATTTATCCTTTGAATATTTATGAATGTATACATGAAATAAATATACTCATAAATTTACCTATTTTATTCACTTATGTTCACATACTCTCAACTTCTTCTAAACATCCTTATAGGTTTCCTTGCTCAAATAACCCTCATATGGCTTGATTAGGTCATATGACCTTGCTCAACACACTCAGAACTCTTTTTGGATGTTTATGTATGATCCTATACTTAAATTTGAATGTATCCATGACCTTATTTTTATCCTCAAGGTTATCTTATATATTTTTTCACTTGTATTCCTTCAATTAGCTCAAATAGGCTAATTAGGCCTTGCTTATATACTTGAAACTTACTTGTGCCCACCTTGGTAAAAAAAACACCTTTCCACAAATTAATAACCATTGGAATAGGTTATTAAACACGTTTCATAAGTGTAACACTCAATACATTGTTATTCCAATACCATTTAGTCCTAAAACCTCCATTAGGCCTTAGGGAGACCTAATACAATTAGGCCTTCTCTAAGCACACATTTCACTTAGCCACCTTGGAGTAACATTATCCTATACCAATGCATGAAAAACTTAAAACATGAATAAAATACACCATTTATAACTTAAATATAGGTCCATATCACCTTTTATCTTGTTTGACTCCTTGAACCATGCCATTAGGATTACTTGCAATTAGGTTTGCACACACAAAAAAAGTATACCTTGAATATTTGAAGTGTATGACAAAATATTCCATAAAAATATGTCATTAAAATATATTTATATAACCTTAATTATATAATGTTAACCAAAATTTCCATTGGACATCAAAAAATATACCAGAAGACCTCAAACAAAAAACTTTCATAATCTCACTCAGAACTACACACAGGCTCCAAAAATTGAGTCAAGAGTCTTTGATTTTTCACACTTTCATATGAGTTTTTCATGCATAGTAATAAATTAAAAATAGCATATGAGACCTATAAATTTTTTAATGTGTATTATATCATTAAAATCTATCCAAATCACCTCAAACTCACCTCTGCAAGATGCTCATTCAAATCTACCAGTCCACTAAAAAACATAATCAAAGTTGACAAGCAATAAGTTTACTTGTACAAACTTTAATGAAGAAATTACACTTTTAGGTTATTGATTAATGAGCATAGTACAAATTTTATTTTTATACCATGAAAAAATTATCAATATTTTGGTCTCTACATGCATTCCTTTTCTCACCATTTTTTCTGGTTTTTACCACAGTTAGAACCTTTGACTTTAACCTAAAATAAATGCACTTGTACAGACAATTAAGACATGCCATGACATAGAGGTTATTCTTCATGGAGTCTAATAAAATCTTGTATTTTAAACCAAATTTATCTCATCATTATCTTACCTTATAAAATGATTTTTTTCTCATTGGTCTAATACTCACACACAGTCATTTGACATCCAACATTCATATTTTTGAATTTCAATAGATATTTCTCGAAGCTTAAAGTCAATGTTATCTGGCATGTCACAGTTTAATATAGAAACTTTGAAGGATTATAACATTAATATAAAAACTCCTCATGACATAAAATCTATAGGTCACCTTCATGTCACTAAGTAGATCATCTCCATGTTTTGGTTTGACTAGAGTTGACTTTATAAGTACTTACAAAAAATGCACAAACTTGCTAGGTTATTCATATCTCTATGACATGAAATTATGGTCTAGATTATCTTAAGATATAATGGTTAATTTTTATCTCTCCAAAGGTAAATATTAAACACCATAAGCTCACTAATACATCTATGGATGCGTCAAAACATCCTCTTGGTTCTCAATGCTTTATACTCATGCCATATCCTCCAAACCTGATCATGATGTCTCATTTTACTACCTAGGGTTTTAAGACAAGGTATATGAGAATACCAAAAAATAAATAATTACCATTTTATATCACTCTGAGAGTCATATGACTGACTCAACACCTTTCTCACATACCCTTAGCACTACATTATACACCTTCAAGATTATACACATCCATGTCATCACCATCATGCCTCTATAAGCCATTTGCATGCTTAAAAACTAGGTCATAAACTAGACCTAATAGGTACCACACCAATTTAAAAATTTCTTTCGACTCTAGATGAATTTTTGAACTCACTCTTATTCCATATAGCCTTATACCATTCTCTCAAGCCTGTACCCACTCACTTCATCATACCTCATAATGCTTCACAAGACACTCTATTAGATTACTCAAAGCTAAAATAGAAATATCGTATGAATGATCATAGAAAATATTATTTGGAATAAAATAAAACTTTTACCTTAACATCAATGATAGGATCAACCACATGACATCAATGAAAAATTGCAACAATCTCCCCCTTTGTCATTGATGGCAAACCACAAATGAACCAATCTTTCTCAACCTGAACAATTTCATTAATAAATTTCTCTCTCTTTGAAATTAATGACAAAGGGTATCTAAAAATACCACAAGGTAATATATACATAATAAAATTATCCTTGGACATGATCATAATCAAGCTCCCCCTTGATCTTCACAACATATGCACCTTAACTAAATTTTCACATCTACCTTTATCCTTCAAATCATAGAACTCATAAGCTCCCCCTATCATTATGCATATATTATATTTACCTTAAACATTATATACATATATATTATTATTAAAAAAATTGTTTGAAACCTCAAATTACCTCATTCACACTCAATAAGTCACACTTGATTTCTTACCTCATGAAAGCTCCATTAGGCCTTAAAGACCTATTAGGCCTAATTGCACCCAAGACATAGTATTCAAAGATCAAGCTAAAACAACATATAGACATATATTAAATTAAAAATACAAATATGGATAGAAAATTTATGACCTAAAGTTAATAATTAAATCCAATATACATCATCACTTAGGCTCTAAGCACTCAAAAACACTCCTTAAAAATGCTCACTATGTTTTTCCAGAAACTATTAAAACATAATTAAGATCCTTTAACTACCAATGTCTACATATGCACTTAAAAACACTAAAAATGAATTAATAAGATATTTTTATATATATAACATGATAAAATTCTTGGTGTACTTAAAAACTGATCATAATGACACAAGGGCATCAATCTCATTAGAACACAAAAAGCTGTCAAAGATCTTGAAAACATAGTCTTGAAGAATGTCGTATTTAGCTCATGTAATGATAATTTAAAAAAATATTATTCACATTTATAGTTTATATATTACCTATATATAATTATATATATATATATATATATATATATATATATATATATATATATATCTCAAAATTTAGTGTCAACCGTTGGTCTTATAGACAAATTTCCTAGGCTTCTTTCTCACTATTCTAACACAACCAGACATGCCATTTTGACTTTCATGTTTCAAATTATAAAAATCACTCTAAACCTTATATAAAGAACGTATAAATAATTTAGGTATTAAAAATTAATATAATATCCATTATATTATTCATCTAAGTGAAAATATCTTCCAACTCACCATTCTCACTGACTTACTCAGGTTTGTCATTCTGCCTAGTGAACTAGTCATGGTGAACGTGACTTCCAAAACTTGTAGAAACACTTCCATGAATATATGATGAATTTATATTATACTTAAACATAATAATAAAATATAAAATCACATAGTTATATATGTTTAATGATAAATATATAACAAATAGATCAAACTCTGAACCTCACTCTTTCACTGTCTTAACTCACTCAGATAGGTCATCTTGATAGCAACATTTTAATTGTTTTCAATAAATTTAAAAGAATATAATAAACATGGAGAAGATATATAGTTATTTAATAACAAACTAAATCATTTTGATTCATCCCTAATCCTCTTCAACCAATCCCTAAATGCATTCTCACTTTGACTAGTTTATCTCACTGTCTTCACTCTTAGCTAGTTTAGCGATAGGTCAAATTGAGTGATAAAAATAGTTGAAAAAAAGGATATAAATTGCCTAATTAACACCATGGAAAAAAAAATTATTTGCCTTCAACCTCCATCCATTGTGAAATCTTGACTTGGTCAATCCTACCTATAACATTAAATTATTTAGAAATAAGGGGTTTTCAGTAGGTTTCACTCACTTCTCTAATGAACCACTACCAGCTAGAGATGAATGGAGGATTAATATACATTATAAAAAATACATAATATAATTACCAAACCATTATGTGCAATTTCCAACAAGATCTCTCCAATCAGGTCACTATAAGGGTTTTGAGAGGGTTTTAAACCAATTTAGATTCTTAACATTTGTTCATATAGATTTTTCCTTGAAACCAATTCCTAATGATTATAAAAACATATTATGTCCCTTTTAAATCTCTTAAAAAAATATCAAATTCCCATGCAATAGTCACACATGTCAACAAACATCAAAATCCTTCTTGAGTCTGCAACTTGTCATTCTGCATACACATAAGACCTTAAAACACATTTTATTAATTTATCCTTCAAATCAGGACCTAAAAACTTGTCAGAATTATTGAAAAAACATATTACACCTAAATAAATTCTCACATGTTCTATATCACCTTTAAAACTTATCCTAACCCTTCATTAGGCTAAACTAGGTCTCCATGCAAAGACTGAGCCTCAAAATTGACCTTCCTGCCACCATCTTTACATCAACACCTATAAATTTTTGTCCATGAAATTGTAATCACATAATAATTTGTATTTAATAAAAATATGAAACTTAAATGTCTTATTGGATCTCATGATAAAATTGAATGGCTCCCCCTTTATTCTTATACTTGGAATCACCATGAGAACATGCAGTAATTTTGACCCAATCTCACTATATAGAAAACTTCATAATCTTGCACAATAAACCACCTTATCTTAAATACTGTTTAATATTTTAATAATCTCACACATTATTACCCTTATCTCATGGCTATGTAATCAACCAAGAACATCTCCTTGACTCATATCTTACAATAGTCATGCCCATACTTCTCATTTTTCTCAAGAGCCCCGAGGTAGCTCCTCTTAACTCCATGTTTTCACCTAAAACATATCAAAAAAATACATGAATATATATAATAAGAACAAAATACCTTTATTTAAGACATATTCACCCACATATGAGTTTCCACTGATGATCAATAGACTAGCTCCAAATTGAGACCTCTTCCAATGATAAACTATCCTTCTCACATGAAGCTAACAACAATATTTTACTTCTTTCAATGATATTATAATGCCTCTAATGATCTTATGAAAATATTCCAAAACTCAACAATCATCCATAAATATTTCTTCTTCCATAAGTTGATAAATAAATTGATTTTGTAACTAACCTTTACAAGCTTAGCCATCTTGTGCTTCTAGGATCACCTTAAAGCTGTCAAGCCTTCTCCAAAGGAATAATATATGATACCAATTGTTATAATTAAAAAAAATAAGATGTGGGTAGGGTTGGGGTGTGAATAATTTTAAAAACATTTATTTCAAATCCATACTTCATTCATTAACCTTTCAAACCAATCTAGTAAACAAACAATGCATAGAGAAGCAATCACATAAATAAGAAGTAAGATATGAATACATGAACACAATATATATGTGTTAAAACCTAATGGGGGAAAAAAAAAACTATCACACAACCTTTAATACTTTCTTATAATTAATGAAACAACATTTAGTGAGGCACCAACCCCACAAGGAACACCAACCCCTCACTAGTTAGGCACCAACCCAACTAGTCCTTTAGCAAGATCCAAATTACAATGAGGATCCAACCAAATCAGTCAATTAGAACCAACATAGACACTTCAACGATACTTATTTAATCTCAAAACTTCAAGTCATCTCTTACTCCCTTTTGACCAAGCACCAACCCAGCCAAGACAAGCTTGATCACCTTCACAACACCTTGTTGCTTAATCAATAGATGGTGACTTACTTTTTAGCTCTAGATATTTTATATCCTATAATACACTCTATATAATACACCTATAACATAATTATGATGTATATTTATGGTTTCTCAATATCAATCAACTAATTTCAACCTTTTACCCCTCTCAAAAAACCTTCTAGGCTCTCTTGCTCAACATGCCTCTTCTAGGCTCATTAAGTCAATTGATATTATCATCTACTTACAAAGTATCTAATGTATGTTCATGAATGATACTTTTAATATTTATTAATTTCTAAATTACCTACATATAATCCTTCATTTATCTCTTTTATTTTGCTTATGTTCACATACTCTCAAGTTTTTCTAAATAGCCTTCTAGGCTTCCTTGCTCAAACAACCCTCATATGGCTTGATTAGGTCATTTGAACTTCATCAACACAATTAGAACTCCTATTTTATGTTTATGTATGATTATATATTTATATAAAAATGTATCCATGACCTTATTCTGCTCCTCAAGGTGCTCTTATATTCATTTGCACTTGCATTCCTTCAACTAGCTCAAATAGGCCAATTAGGCCTTGCTTATATACTTGAAACTTACTTTCACCCACTTTGGTCAGAAAAAAACCTTTAAAAACATGTATAATCATTTTTAATATGTTATTACACATGTTTTACAAGTGAAAAAATCACTACATATGCCATCCAATACCATATATACTTAAAACCTCCATTAGGCCTTAGGGAGACCTAATACAATTGGGTCTTCTCTAAGCACACATTTCACTTAGCACCTTGGAGAAATATGATCCTATTAAAATTAATTAAAAACTTAAAAAATGAATAAAATATACCATTTATAACTTACATATAGGTATATACAACATTTGACCTTGTTTGATTCCTTGAACCATGCCATATGGACTACTTGCAATTTGGTTTACATACATAGAAAAAGTCTGCCTTGAATATCTGAAGTATATAAAAAAATATTCCACAAAACCATGACATTAAAATAAATGGACATAAAATTCATACCTCATGGTAACCACCATGTATATTTAACATCACAAAACATGCCAAAAGACCTCAAACAAACACCTTTATAAGCTCACTTAAAACTATACATAGGCTCCAAAAATCCAGTCAAGAGTCTTTGAATTTTCACATCTTCATAAGAGTTTATCATGCATAAAAAAAATAAAAAATAACATATGATAAATATACAAAAACTTAACGTGAATTATATCAGTCAAATCTATCTAAATCACCTCAAACTCACCTCTGTAAGATGCTCACTTAAATTCTACCAGTTTGCTAAAAAACACAGTCAAATTTGACAAGAAATAAGTTCACTTGTACATAATTTCATGAATAAATTATAATTTTAGGTTGTTAATTAATTATTTAATACAAATTTTATTTTTATACCATGCAAAAAGTCTCAATATTTTGGTCTCTACATGCATTCCTTTGCTCACTGGGTTTTTTAGTTTTTACCATAGTCAAAACCTTTGACTTTGACCTAAAATAAATGCACTTGTACATATATTTAAGAATGCCACCACCTAGAGGTTATTATTCATGGAGTCTAATACAAATTTATATTTAACACTAACTTGATCTGACCAATATCTTTCCTTATACAATCATTTCTTTGCTCACTAGTCTAATGCACACACAGTCATTTAACATCCAACGTTCATATTTTTGAATTTCAACAACTATTTTGTGAAGTTTAAATTTAATACTTTCTGGCACGTCATAATCTATTATAGAAATTTTAATACTTATAACTTGAAGAGGACAACTCCTTATGACATAAAAATTGTAGGCCACTTTTAGGGCACTAAGTACATCATCTCCATTTTTTGGTTTGACCAGAGTTGACTTTTTGAGTACCTACAATAAATGCACAAACTTGCTAGGTTATTCATATGTCCATGATGTATATGGATGGTCTAGATTATCTTAAGATATAATGGTGTATTTTCTCTCTCCAAAGGTCAATATGAAATAAAAAAACCTTACTAATACATTTATGGATGCCTTAAAACATCCTCTTGGTTCTAAATGCTCTGTAATCATGCCATATATCCTCCAAACCTGATCACGATGTCTCATTGTGCTACCTAGGGTTTTAAGACAAGGTATATGAGAAGACCACAAATGAAGGACTTACCCTTTTATCTCACTCTAAGAGTCATATGATTGACTCAACACCTTTCTCACATTCCCTTAGCACTACATTATACACCTTTAAGCTTATACACATCCATGTCATCAACATCATGCCTCTATAATCCATTTGCATTCATAATAACTAGGCCATCAAATATACCTACTAGATAATAAACCTCTTTGAAAATTTCTTGCCACTGTAAATGCATTTCCAAACTCACTCTTATGCCAAATAACTTTATACCATTATCTCAAGCTTGTACCACTCATTTCATCATACCTCACAATGCTTCACAAGACACTCTAATAGATTACTCAAAGATATAATAGTAATATCATATGAAAGATCATAATGACCCTTCTTTGGCATCAAATATAACTCTTACCTTGGCATTAATGACAGGTTCAACTACATGACATCAATGACAACTTACAATAACCAATTCTATTGGATATTTCAAGATTATCTTAACTATCATGTATAGTTTCATAATATTGAATATCATCTTCATAACTAACATCATATTCAATGTGGACATAATTGTGAATAATTTCATTATCATATTGATCAAATGTGTATATGTTATCCATTTTATAAGAAACCAATGACATACGAATATGCTCTATAGGAGTTCAATTTTATCTAGCATTACACCTAAGAGGAATAGATAATATATTGTTCTTGAGTGGCATGTAAAGGGGTAAAATAAAAAGGAAATTGGTGTAACTAGACATGGTGTTTTTACTTTGTAAGCTCTCAAATATATTGATCCTATTCATAAAATAGTGAACACAACCCATAGGGCACTAACTATGGATAATTATACCATCTTATAATTGAATTATCACATCTCTAGGGTACATTAAGAGTAAATTCTTGGGGCTAACCACTTACCAATATAATATAATAATAAATGGTCAAAGGCTTCCTATGGATAAAAAATAAAACCCTAGGTGTTTCCAATATACCATATAATGGCTTGAGTATTATAAACTAAAATCTATATATAGTGTCATCCAATGGATTGAGTATTGGAGCAATATCCCTCACACCATGACTTAGGTAAAAATGAATACTTCTTTGCCCAAAATGACAAATATAATGAGTTTTAAAAATTTTACAACACAATATCTATGAAAACAAGATACCAAAAATTGAAATTGAACACTAAATTTTTAAAAAAAAAAAACATATTTTTGTGTACAAAAATAAGAAATTGATCTAAAACCCTAGGATAAAAATTAGGAAATCTATGATTTAAAAAATTTAAGGGTTCACCAATATGTTTTACCTTATTTTTATAAAAAAAATTGTATTGTAACTAATAGGTGTAAAACTAGACAAATTTTAGAATGTTAAAGATGTACAATGAGTAATAATTTTTATTTTAGAAGTTGATAAATATATAAAATTACTATTTTGGAAAACACTAAAAAAATAAGTCCTCATCTCAATTCAAGATTTATATTTATTGTTTGAGATATTTGACAATGGAAATCAATAGATTTGGTGACAAAGCATACTCAAGATCAAGAATATAATTAAAACTATTTTTGGATAGGTCTACCCTAGCCAGAGAGTAGTGCAAGTTATTTGAATCTATTGAATACATACTTATTCTAATTGACTGTGAGTTATGACTGACAAGAAAATATTTAAAAATTATAACTCTTATAGTGATAGATCAGAAATTAAATATGAGAGTATTTATATATAGGACCACTATAGGTGGATAACATCGTAAGCCACTCAAGTTCATTGATTGTAAACTTTTTTTCATTAATTATGATAAAAATATGACTATTGTGCCTTATGAACCTATGTCTATTGAGTAAGTTGGGATATCATGATTTAGATTGTGTTGTGAAGAATTAATTTTTTTTCACTATTTTCTCTTTAAAACCCTAATGTCACCTTGAAATTTTGAAAACCTATAAAAAAAAGAGTGGAGTGTAATGGGATGATATAACTCCAATCACCACCTTGATGATTGACCATTCCCTTCTTATATAATACTCAAAGGATGAAAATAAATCCTACGTAGTTCTCCCACTAAGAGTGATTGTGTAATTGCATTATTTGACTATATGTATGCAACTATAAAAATGGATTTTAATACTTGACGATGATAACTCTTGAATTTATTTGAGATGCCCTAGACTTAGCTCATGGATGATCTTTGTGAATGATCTTGAGTTTTGAATTAATATGGAAAATTTTCTCAATGAGAGATAGTATGTAAGCTAGAAACCAAGTGATATAAAGTGTCCCTAATGAATGGAATTCAATGTGTATTTGTAGGAAAAACTTTTGATAGTTTCCTTTATCCAACCTTATGAAACGTGTAGGAAGACCCCAAAAATGATTAATTTTTTTGAAACTACATGTTATTTAGTGTGGGATACGACCACCTTAGGTGGATAGGCCCATGATATCACTCCTATCCACATAGCAAAAATTTTTCCTAAAAGATCAAGGATAATTATCCTAAGTTGGAAATAGTATAAGGGTGAAAACAAGCATTTATAGTATTTAACTTTCAAATTTATTTGTAGTAATTATGAACAAAAAATATTCAATATCACATATAGATAAATATATTAGAAGAATGGTGAATAAGAGTAATGTATTTCGACATAATTCATGTGGTTTAATATGTGTCAAAAATTACCATTTTTATGTACATGTGACCGGATTTATGTATCTACAAGTAACCATATTACTATCATTCATGATGGTTTAGGATTATTTATATTGTATTTTTACATTAAAAACATTTTACCGATAAAATATCTCCTAAATTTATTTACATAAAAAGATGAGAGCTAGAGCCTCTTTCTTAGTTATAGTATATTTAATCTCTGTATAGCTCATTTTCCTACTCCCAAAGTAGATTGGATGATCATTCCCATTCTCATCCATTTAGATTAGTGTGCTTCCTAATGATACATTTAAATCATCAATATGCACAATGAATTTATTGTTCCAATATGGATTCTTCAAATTGGGGAAAGTTATCAAGGCTTTCTTAAGATGCTCAAAATATTAAAGTGTTTCTCCCCCTACTTCATAGGCAACATATTTCTTTAGGAGCTGAGTTAATGACTGCAATTTTTTTGAAAAGTTATTAATTAACCTTATATAATATCAAACATTTCATAAGAGTGATCTTAACTTAATTTTAATCATAGGATATGGAAAATTCCTAATCATTAAAACCTTTTCTAGATCTGTACCAATATGATCTCTAAATACAACATGTCCTAAAATGACACCTTTAGACATATAAACATACACTTTATGTTATTAAATGAGGTTTGGGCCTCATCAAACCTTTTAAAATATTTCCCCAACTAGTATAATTGATCAACCTTGCTCCCAAAAATGCCAAAAACATCAAGAAATACCATGATGAAGCTTTCATTATAGGTGTCAAACACCCTATTCATTAAGCATTGATAGGTTACAGGTGCATTACATAATAAAAATGACATGAATTTTAATAAATTGGTCCCCAATGAGTGGTGAAAATTTGTATTTAGATGATCCTTATATGTTATGTGAATAATTTTGTACCCACTATAGCTGTCAACAAAGCTATATCACTCGTATTCAACCACCTCATCCAATATTTGGTCTGAGAATGGAAGAAAGTAGTCTTTCTTCATTGTACTATTAATATTTTTGTAGTCAATGCAAATGCACAAATTTCCATTCTTATTCTTTGACACCATAATGGGAGAGACCCATTCTAATTTTCTATTGGGAAGATAACTCTTACTTCAAGTAACTTGATTATCTCTTTTATTGATTTATAAAAATTAAGATTCGTTCTATAAGACATTTACTTGAGTAGTTTTTCATTATCCACTTATTCAATATAATGTTTTATCCAAATGAATTGATGGAGTTACTTATAAAAAAATGTGTATAGATGCATAGATTTTCAAAAGAGTTAAAAAGAGTCTTCTCTTTATTCCCTCTCTATGACATCTCTAATTTGTAGTTGTTGAATTTGTTCTTCTAGCTATTCGTTGATAAACTATGTGGGTGTATCAATACATGAGGTTTGGAGAATATCCATGATTAACACATCCATTTCGTCTTACTCTTCATTAGTGTCCACATCACTAATGTTTGAATAATTATAAGATATTCAGTCATCAAATTCATTACTTGATTCCATAGGTCCCATAATCTGACCCTAAGGAACCACATTTATTTTCAACTACCCATTGCCATGATAAATATCATGAACCCTTAATTATAATAATTCCTTACATGGACTCTTCTAAACCATGGAATTCCAAACAAAATTGAGTATGAAATAATGCCATACTTTATCACTTGAAATTCAATTACATAGACAATACCCATGATATAAACTACTACATCTAAAATAACACCTTGTGGTTTTAATTTTCATTTATTTAAAGTTATTAACATTAATTTTTAAGGATGGTCATGTTTAAAATATAACATGTTCATTACAGATTCAATCTAACATTAACTCTAGCTCCACCATCAACTATAACATCATGAATAAATACACAATTTTACAATACCTCAATTTGTAGATAATATAGATCCACATCTACCTCTAGAACTAGGACTTCAACCTCCTTCCTCCATCTAAAATTGAGTCCACTTCTTAAATCCCTCCTCTTTTTTGAAGATAAAGCAATAAGTTGGACATATGTGATATTAGCAGTATGCTTGGAAAAATATTTTAGAGTAAAGTCTAGTATTTTCCATTATGACATTAGAAAATATTACACACGCAAATTTATTCTTATATGTTTCTTATTAGTATCTTCTTTCGATATTTTAAGCTTCTATTATCTTGAGTATCTCTTGCATTAGTTATTTTTTTACTAACACATGTACCTAATCATTTTGATTTCTATCAAAAAAATCAATTACACTAATATGTGTTTTACCCTTAGCATTATATTTATCACAAATTTAGTTTCTCTATTTAGACAATTTGTCATATAGTGTAATTTCTCCCTACACTCATAGAATACAATTTCAGAAATAAAATATTATATGAACCCTATCTCCTCTTTGGGAGTGTTGGGAACCCAAATCCTTCCCTTAATAATTTATATATCTAATTGACCCATTTTATTAATTAAATAATCATACTTGATGTAAAAGGAGAGGTAGAACTATTAAATATTAATGGTTGTGGTACTTGGGTCAAAAGAATTATTGAAGCCTCAACCTTCGTAGAAACTTATTTTGGATCCTCCTCCATACTTTATTCTTGTCTTCTACTAATGTCCTTAGATAGTTCAAGGTTTTTTGGATAATTTTACTTCACCCATTATGTAATTTTTGATTTCATCCCTTGAATGAAGTGCTTGCATAATAGGTTGTCATACCTAGTCATTAGGCATTCTTCCAATCCTTATTTTCAAATTTGAGTGTCTAAATTTTGTCTCAAATCCAAAACACATGCATGGTAATCTAAAATCCTCTATTTTTCTCATTGGGCAAACTTTGTGATGTTTATCATGAGATATGAATATTTGTTTGTGCACCAAATTCTTTCAGAAAACTATCATGAAGAAAATCTCATGAATTTTTAACATTATCATCTAATGTTTCAAACCACCTAAGCACTAAACCATATAAAAATATAGGAATAAATTCAACCCATTGTTTCATTATTTTAAGCCAATTAAAAATTCAATATATTTTAAATTCTTGAATTAAAGAAAGAGGATTTTCATTGGATTGGGCTGAAAAATTAGGAATCTTACCCATCCTCTATCAAAAATAGTTGTCTTGCCAAAAATAAAAATTTATTCAAATTGCAATTAAATTAAATAAAACACAACTCAAGGGCTTATAACTACAATTTTTATGGTAAAATAGCCACAAAAAATTTCTAAACCAATAATATAAGAGAATATGACTTGATTTTATTTTAATTTTTTTCCCTCCATCCCTCAGTCCCTCTCTCTCTCTCTCTCTTTATATATATATATATATATATATATATATATATATATATATATATATGTATGTATATATTTTATTTTTTTTTTCTTTTTAAAATAGTTATGAATACTAGAATGACCATAATGAAAATTGAAATGACCAAGGTAAGAAAATGGAATGATTATATTAAAAACTAAATTTATTATGGTAAAACATATAAATGGTTAAAATGAAATTTGAATGGTAATACTAGACTAAAATGGGAAACACTTATTCAAGATAAGAATAAGACTACCGCTACAATAATTGTATATTGACTTACAACCAAATTTTAAGGTTACTGCCACCAAGGAATGGTCCCAACAATGGAAATAGAAGGTTGTTCCAATTTGGCACTTGAGATATATTTCACATGGAGCTTCTTATGTTATAATTTAATTTGAAAAGTTAAAAATTATTTGTGGTGATGTTAATCTAGATGCAACTCAACACACACAATATACATGAAATAGGACAAATGGTACAAATAATTTACACAATATTAAAATGAAAAAATAACTATATTAATAGAAATAAGTGTGCTACAATCTCACCCAATATGTGAACCTAGCTTCCTTTGAGTGTTATCACCTTCACATGGAATCCACTCACTATCCATTTTAACATCCTTTATGGGAGAAAATTCACCTTTATATAACCCAATAGCTTCTTTGACACTCTATCTCTAAGACTCTAGGATTCCCCTTCTATCTCTCCTTCTATGTCTTTGTTATTGTATCTTCCTTCTTATGTGTGAGGGGGAGGGCATGCATCCTTTTATATAATATCAAGGCATTCCACCTCATCCCAAGATAAAATAACAAACCCCCTCTAACCAATTAGAATACATATATCAACTCTCATCTTCATACATAAGCTTATCACTTAGGTAGGATTAGCTTTTGACATGCAAAAATCTACCAAATAGAATTCCTATTTAATCACATTTTTCTAGGCTTTACTTAATAATATACCAAATATTCCAAAATATTTATGACATCACTCTTTTGGTATTATTATAAATATAATATTATTTATTTTGGACTGTCTTGATGTTAGTGACATACTTATCATGATAGTGATATTTTGACATTATATGACCATATATGACAAATATTTAATTTTTAATATGGACCATCATTTTCAAATTATTCTCTAAATAAATTTTACCATTATCATTGAATATTACTATTTAATTTATGACATTTTATGGTTTGAATCATTATTCCTTGACAGGGATTGATAATTTTTAATAGGTGTTACTACTAATTACACTTTAAATTAAATTATTTACAAGATTTAAACTAATGAAAATTAAATTTTGGAGGGAAAAGTTTGGTGCTAACATACACAAGCATATTTGAATAAAGCCAATAACTATCTAAGTATTCATACAAGACAATTATAGGAAAGAAGTTAGAGTTGATAAATAAGAGGGGATAATACATGCAACACCCAATATATAGAATAATTATGACATATAAAAAATGAACTACAACACACTCTTTATTGTGAAGGGTCAGTTGGTTAGGTTAAATTAACATTTTATTATAGACCCAAGGTTGTGGAACTTTTTAATATTTGTGATGTCCACTACATGGAATAATTCCAAGCTACGCATGGATAAAAATGGTTAAAAAAATGTAATCTATCATCAATGATTTAAATAAATTCATTAAATGTAAATTTGAGAATAGTACATTAATAATTTATAAAGATAAATAAGATAATTGATAAAAAAATAAAACATCCAAAATTGAATAAATTTACACCACATAGGTAGATGGTAATATAAACTACACATAATATTGAGAAAATTTAATACTTAAGCATAAATTCTTATAAGAGATAAATAAAAAGGTAAATAAGATGCCCAAATACAATAGTTTTAGTGGTGATGACATGTGGATATTCAATGTGATTCTTTATCTATAGGTAAAAACTATGTTGGATGATCCATGACCTATATTTAAGCATCCCCTTGATAAATAATAGGTTAACTTAGACATAAATTACTATACATAACTTATTATTAATTTTTAGCTTGATCAACTCTCTTGATTTAACTAATTGATTCATCTAATCTTCTATTTTAATGTGGACATGTACATATGATTTCACATTGATCCTTATTGTATCCCTTCATTTTGATTTCATTATTGTGTTTCATTAGTCATTGCCTTTTGATTTCTTGTCTTGATTCATAAATTTACACTAGCTATCTCGTTATGATGTGCACATACACCCTATACAACACTCTGGTTTTAATATATATTATTTGAAGAATTTTACACCTTACAACATACCACTTTCCTACCTCTCTATATTGACTACTTGTTCTTTTTTTTTTCATGTCACATATTGAGCTTACATGATCAAATATACTCTATGAATACAAATAATATGACATTTACATACACATTGGATCTTTCCCACTAAGGGTATGCACTTGTTATGATTTCTTTCACATACTCCTTTGAGACATGAATTTACCATGTAGTGGGGGCATATCACTTACCTTCATCTTCATAGGATTGCTTCAATGTTCAATTTGGTGTAGATTATGTGTTTATGTATGCTATTGATGATTTATATCCCTAACACTATTATATTTTTTAGCCTTTCCCCTTATCCTTGTTTCATTAAATGAGTTCTTGGTTAAGTTACACATTTCAAAATTACAAAAGATATATATATATATATATATATATATATATATATATATATATAATTTTTTTTTCTAATATTAAAAAATATATAACCATAAGCTATGCATGACTAGATTTGATGGTATATGATCTTGATGTCATTTTTCATATAGATGGTGAGTTGCATATCTAGTATCTACACATTATTTTATTGATATACATGAGTTGGATGTAGGATATATAGGCTACATATGAAAAAGAGACATACGAATTAATGCCATATATCACCCATGGGAAGCCTTTCTACTTTTGAGGCATGACCAAACTAGGGGTATATTCACACATTCCCCCCAAGTTGATTCTTTATATGCTATTGCATTGATCATTTTTAGATACTTAAACTTTTTATACATGAATGTATCTTGTTCGTATCTTTTAGATTGTTATTTCCTATGGATAGTGTACTTTTTATACTAAACGATGACATTGACTGATTATGTAGATTAATATTTTTATATGCTTACTTATTACTTATGATTATCACATTGCTTGATAATTGATGTGTTTTATACAACTTGTTCTATGTTTTATAGGTACATTAAGTTTGTCTTGTTTTGTTATGTGTTAGTTTTGTTAGATCATCTTATAGTCCATTTCATGTCCATGTCATGTTTATGTCATGCCATGTATTCTTGTGTGCTTATTGATCATGACATGTGCACTTATGTATCATTCACTATGATATTGTGTGTGTGCATATTTAAATACCTTTTTATGCAACTAACTGACTATTGATATATTCTTGGTGTTATGATTTATATCACACACACCTCTATTATGTTTTATATGTTTCTATTTGATGTTTTCATGATTTATATCATGCATTTACTATGAATCAAACTATTGTGTGCTTCATTAACATATCTAGCTGAAACTAAAACCTATTTTCAAATGAATTATCATGACTTTATCTTATGTGTGAATAGAAAATAAATAAATTTTATGGGTATTACATGTTTCATACATGCTTACAATCAAATTTATTATACAAGGACATATCTTATCATGTTTGTATATGTAATTTACATAATTATAATTTTTATATATAACACTTAATGTGAATAACTCTTTCTTTTGAGATGGTTCATTCACAATATTTAGGCCTTATATGAAAAGGGGATAGATAATGGGCTTATTTCAGAGATTTAGGTTAGGTTAAATATATCATTTCATATTATAAGATAGATTATATGGTTTAAATTAGTCAAATCAAGCATATTCATATATATTCACATGATTTTGAGGAATAATTGAGACATTCTATGACATTTCAAGAGATAGATGTTGACATTCAATATTAATTTGAGGAATAGTTTGGCATTCTATATCATTTTGAGGGATAGATGGATCATATGGGGCATTGAATTTGTTCATATAAAAACTTTTATATTTATATATTAAGGATCAATTAAGACTAATGGTATTACAATAGTACTTTGGTTCTATATCTATTTGTAATGGTTGCTCATTTTTACATATGAACTTGATTTAGTGTTCCATTTTAACATATAGATATAATTTTAAGGTTTTAATTTTACATACAAACATGATTTTGAGGTTCCAAGAAAGAGTTTTTTTATGTTTTATCTTACTCTAAATTTAGTGGTATAAACAAGGTAAAACTTTAGACTAGTTAAAAGTGTATATTTTATGTCTAAATTAAGCAAAAGTAAATGTAACTATAAGATTATAACTAGTTTAATTATCTTTCTATAAATATAATTGATCTAGAAGATAGGGTAATTAACTTGTTTTAGTTATTTTCTAAACAGTGACAGTGTACAATTATCAATAATGAAAATAAATGGGTTTGTGGGTGCTCGAATCTATAATTTTATGTCTACACCTACTAGGATAAGTCTAGTAATACATAGTGTTATATTTAAATGGTAAATGTAAAACCATATATATGTACGAGAATGTCCTATGGTAATTCTAGATATATTCTATTTGCAGGTTGTTAGGAGCTGTTATGGGAATATCTATATTGGTTAGGATTCCACCAAATGTGATATGGAGACATATTATCAACATGGTAAATCCATAAGTTAAAACTATAGGAATTAATACCTATAAGCATTTGTAATGAATTTAATATAAGGGTTGACAATTATGTTGATTTTGACATTTATGCAAGTAATAGAATGGTGAATGTTATTCTCCAAAAAGTTTTTGCATAGAGTATTGACACAAATGAACATTGATGTATGAGTTTTTCCTTATTATAATCCCTGGTATCAGATATTTTAATATGAGTTCTAAGTATTTTTGTTCTTTATTGGTATAATCATAGAGTTTCCTGTGTTCTTATGAATGTTTCCTTCATTATACTGCTCAAATGCATAAATATCTCTATTTGTAAGTAGTTTCTATTGTGTGTTGAACCTTTAGAAAAGTATATTTATTTACAATAAACCTTGTTTATGGATTCAAAGTCTTGAATAAATCATTTCACAAAATTTCTATTTAACTTCACACACTCTATCCCCATAATTAACATGTTCTGGTAAAACCTAAGAACCTCTACTAACAATGGTGTGGTGAGTGTGGATATAGTGCAAGGATATTTGTCCTTTAACACAATGAAGGATCTATTTCTAAAAGAAATCAGAGGAATTTTTTTTTAATGACTCTCGATATTGATCAAAATTTTGGCTATAGAAAAGGCCAAGGTGCATATTCCTACTAATATGGAGTAGTCACATCGAGTGTATGGGGGTATGTGTGAGATAGGGGATAATGAATCAGAGATGAAAAGAAAGAGCTTGAATTTAAGACTAGTATGGAGAATCCAGAGGAGAAGGATTGAAAAAAGACTCTAGAGTTAGAAAGAGAGTTGCTATAATAGAGGAGATGGAATAAATAGAGTACATTTTAAGAAACTATGATTAGAAAGAAGAGGAGTAGCATTGATGATTTGGATGAGAGGAGACAAAAAGGAGAAGGGTACGGTGAAGAAAAATAGAGTGAGGAGCCTGGGCCAAGTAGATATAGAGAAAGAGGAAGCAATGAGGATTTAGTATGGATAAAATAAGAAAGTATTGGTATAGAACTATAATATATGAGTAAAATTTCATAGTTTACAAAAAGGATGATCCAAAAATAACATTACGGATTACCTTATAATTAGAGAAAAAATACAGGTTTAAGTTTCAATATGTACATCTTTGGAGGTAAAGATCATCTCCCAATTAAGAACACATCCCTTGAGTCTATATTTTTTAAAAATCATGGTAATTCCCCTATAAATTTAGATTATGACACTTGGAAAGGACCAATTATAGAAAAAGTTCATATAAAAACCCTAGAATTACAAAAGGTTGCATATTATAGAGTTGTAAAGAGTTTATTAGACCTACAGAAGAAGAGCATAACAATATTGCTTACTACAAAGATAGATCCTCTAATCCTTGTACAAGATAATGATTTCATTAAACAACTTCAAATATTAGAATAATAAGGAAATGATGAAGATATATTTATAAATACCACATCCATAGAACCATAAGAGACATCTTAACTTCCACCAGATTAGGAGCCATCTTTAAGTACAGAAAAGTCTCTAAAACTACAAACATCCTTGACATCAATCAAAACATAATCAACTATGATATTTATAGGAAACCCTATTATGGTAGCTTAATTGGGTGATTTTATACACTTGGCTCCCTATGATGGGTCTGTGAACCCTAAATAGTACTTACCTGTGAAATGAAATGGTAGGCAAAAGTAATCACTAATGATAATATAAATAAGTTTGAATTGATCAGTGCTTTGGGTAGATGTGTACATGAGTTCATATTTAGGAAAAATATAGCTAGAGCATCCTTGAATGATGTTAAGAACTATCTCATCACATATTTTAAGGTTAATAAGATTTCAATCTAAACAATCAAAAATTTGAAGGACATCCAATAAGGACCTCAGGAGATCATTGGTGACTATGATCACAAATTCTCTGACTTCATGAATAAAGTAGAATTTATTTTAGAAGATAAAGATAAATTCACTTGGTTTATATAAGGTTTATGACCAAAGATTAGATTTTCTATAGCTCAAACATAGTTTGGGATAAAGTAGATGCTAGATCTACTATGATTTAGGTGGAGTAGATTGAAGAGTATGGGGATGCAATTGTTCTATTGTCCAAGGTATAAATTAATTTACAAACTATTTTGAGTAGATTGGGTCAGTTTCAAGGAAGGGTTGAGAGACCCAAGTTAGCTATATGGTGCATAGAATGAAGACAATAAGGGAATAATAGAAATGAATGCCCTAGGGTTAAGATGGAGTTATATAAGATATACAAAGTGGTAGGGCATGCAACCTCAAAGTGTCATATTTTACAGTAGTATATCAAAACTCTATAGAACATATATTTTAAATTATGTAAGTCACCTACACATGATGACAAAGATTTCTACACACTCAAAGAATTAAAGGAGGATATAACTAAGAATGTGTTCATGGTTACTATGTAGAAAGATGCAGATATGCCATATGTTACTCCTATCCCAGGGACCATTATACTAGGTCAGAATCCCTCAGTGATGCATTGGGTCCCTAAAGCACAATAATAACCTTAGACATTAGTGGGTTCCCTACTTTTTGCATATAACTAGAATATCTCCTCATCGAACTTTCCATAATCAACTTTAACCTACCCATATCAAGATCTATGTAATCATGTGATTCCTCAAGTGCAACAATCAAGATGGGCCCCAAACCCACCCTAGTCACAAGAGGTTGGATTTAATGAATATCCACATCATCAAGGATGGAATACATCCCATAATACTATAAATTTTGGGTAATAAAAACACTAAGGTGGATGGGGATTTTAGGGGAATAGAGCAGGATATAAAAGAGGATATCAAGGTGGTGTGCAAGGAAGCTAAGGAAATAATGGGCCCAGGCCACCCATTTGTTATCTTTGTGAAGAACTAAACTGTGTGTAGATAAATTATCCTACAAGTCCTTAGAAGCAACCTTATTGTGCATACTACAGGGTGATAGAGAAACATAATATAGAATATTATCTAGTCTTAGAAAGATAATGAAGGGAGAGACCTATTATAAATGTTAACATAATACATGCACAACTAAGGGAGGATGCTACATTATAGGCAATAACTAGACAACAACATGTAAAATAGGGGTTACCTCTATTTGAAATGCCTAAAGTCTTGGGTATTAAAAAGGAAAAACCTAATTGATATCATGAACCTATTATTGAAAAAGGCTTGATGCAAGAAGCTACATAGATTTGAAGACAATCTAGCCATAAAGAATGAATGCAAGGGATGATGTATCTCTTTATGCACATATGTATAGGCATATAATGTGTATACTAAGATAGGATGGGCTTGTCACTACACTGATAGATTTAATGAAACTCCCTAGTATGATAGGAAATAAAGATATCTCCTAGAATATCATGAACATGATCCATAACTTAATGAAATTTACATAGAAAAGCCAGTAACAAATGAATAAGTTGGTTTAATTTGTAAGGACCAAGAAAACTTAGGAACTTGATGCAAGGATGGACATAGAATTATCCATGTACAACATATTTAATGGTGTATTTTACTTTGGAAGCACTATAAATATTATCCCCATATCTACTTGAGAAGCCTTGGCAAGACCCATGTTAAACTATAGTCCTATCATGATTAGCCTTACAAACTATAGAAGGCTCAAACCTATTAGTTATCTAAAAGATGTATAAATCAAAGTCATAGAACTCAGCCTGTAAGGTGATTTTTAAGGTGATTGATATGAAGATAGATGAGACTCACTACCATATTCTAATAGGGAAGAAGTGGGCCTATGATGGGTGTATGACTATTAACATAATCATGAATCAACTAGAGTCTCATCAGGATGACAAGATCATTGTCATTCCTTTGAATAAGACTGAGTATAGGTCTTATATTATCCTAAAATAAATAGACTCACTTTATGCTAGTGCCAATGCTAGTTGGATAAAGGTCATAGTCAAAGATAAGTAAAAGTCTCTATGAGTAATTGAGTAGAATTTTATCTACAAGAATATTATTTAGAAGACTCTGATTCTTAGTGTAGAATGACTCTTAGATAATATGGGGATGAATATATTGGAGATCCATTAGAAGGTTGAGGAGGATGTGCGATCAATGATGGTAAAATCTCCAACACAATATAATATAGATTTTATATATCAAATGGGTTATACTAAGAAAGACTATATAAAACCAAATCTCGAGAGTAATATCCCATGGGATAGAGTTTATTCAATTAGTGGAGACTCAGACACCCATGTACTCAACTAGGTGAAAGGAGATCATGATTTTTGACCATTGTGAATGGTCTTTGAAATTGAGCACTAAACACCATATTAATTTTCTATGAAAGATGTTGGTGAGTTTAATCAAATGATTTCAATAATATGTACTAGATGAGAACTAGAGGGTTAGCACTCTTGAATATGTAATGAAGGGGATTATTAAAAAATGGTAGGTCATCCACATGGATGCATAGTTAACATGGGTAGAATCATTTAGGATACTAGTATCTTGATTCAAGTTACTAGAGACTGTCAGAAGAGACTGAACTATCTATCAAGAGGGTGAATGCCCAGAATTACATGTGTATTAGTGTATTAAGGTATGGATGTTAGAAGGTATTGCTTATAAATTTTGGCCACATAGTTTCATCTATACACTGGGTGTTTTCCCTATAACATGGGAAATCCATCAAGAACAAAGAAGAGAAACAAAGTATTGGGCACAAATCTAAGCCAATTTAATCTAAACATTAATTTTTGAAATTAATAATCTTTAGGTACAAGTCACTTTAAAAAAGATGAAAACCTTTTAATGCCATAGAAGAGTTGAAGATTTACCAGCATCGTGAGAACCTGATTCATATGAAGTCATAAAAAAACCCAAAACACTTCTTGTAGATTCTATAAATTAGTTAAAGTGAGATCTAACCATGGAATTAGCCCTACAATACAATACAGGAGGAGGATAAGCAATCCTTTAGGATGGACAGTGATGATTACATGGATATATGGGATCTTTTTGAACCATAGAGAGTTAGAGCTTCTACTAGAACTAGTCATAGAGGAGGAAAATTTATGACATATAAAGTTACCAGAACATGAAAGAGAATGGATACTCTAAAATTTCATTACTAAAGAATAACATAGGAGATATCAAAATCCATTAAAAGAACACATAAAAAATATTAACACAAAAGATGGACCCAAAATGGCACATGTCGAAGAATATTGGACATGAGAAGATATCTTAGAGGTTTTACAGTTACTCCAAGACTATTAGGATGTCTTTCCTATAACTTTATCAGAAGTCAAAGGTGTTGATCCTTATTTGGGTGAGATGCACATAGAGTTAAAATAGTGTGCATTACCAATCAAAAAGAGACCATATAGGCTGAACCCAAACATGAAGATGAAAGTGAAAGATGAAGTCAATCATATGTTGGAAGCATGAATTATCTTCTCAATTGAGAAAGTTGACTAGGTCACCCCCATGGTAGTATAACCAAATAAGATTAGGGAGATACACATGTATGGATAATATTGCATCATCAATGATGCTTGTGTCAATGACCCATTTTCCATTCCCTTCATGGATGAAGTTTAGAGGCTTTCATAAGACATGAAGTATTCTCATTCATAGATGGATTTATTGGTCACCATTAGATACCCATCACAAAAGAGGACATGACCAAGACCAAATTCTCAATAGAATGGGGTTTATTCACTTAAAAGGTCATGCGATTTAAGATAAAAAGGTACTTATAGTGTTTTTCTAGAGACATGTTAACTATGTTAAAGGATTTCATCCATGAATTCCTAAAAGTATACTTGGATAACTGGGTAGTGTTGTCTTTGTTCAGAGAACATTTATCAAAACTTAGGCTAATGTTAGATAGATGTAGACCACTATTAATAGTGCTAAATTTGAAAAAATGTCTATTTTTACACCTTTTGGTGTTTTATTAGGTCATGTAATTTGTAGTAAAGGAATACTAGTAGACCAGGCTAAGATTGTAATCATTATGAGTATGTTACCACCTAAGAATTTAACAGAAGTGTGATATTTTATGGGACACACTTGTTTTAGATAATTTTAGCTTATATTCCAAGAAAGGAAGAAGAAAGAAACTAGATATGGGTATGGTTGAAAAACCTATTTGGTTGTGCATACATTGAATCAGATGATTGTATAGAGCTCCTCTTTGGCTTGGGAAGAATGAACTACAAATAAGACAACACTAAAGAAAATGGTTGGTTAGATAGATAGTTGGGTGGATTGCCTAGAAAGATAGATCCAAGAAGCATGAGCTTCCTTGGAGGCTGTTAATCCATGCTTCTTAATCAATTAAATTATGAAATCAAAAGATAAAGTACTTGCATAAATCATAAAAGATACTAAAATTAACTACAAGGCATGCTTGATAAATAAATTGACTAATTATAGCAATAAGTGGGTCAATTCTAATGCTAAATAGGTCAAGTTTGGTTTAAAAAATAGGTTAGGGATTTATGAAAAGATAGGGACAAGGAAAGTTGGATTTAGTTGAGGGTAAGTGGGTGAAAATAACTTACTATTATTTTTTTCCATAATGATTATCGATAGTTTAGGTGACCATTGGTGGTTGAGGTAATCATTGATAGTTAGAAAAACTATCGATGGTTAGGATGACCATCAATGGTTATTGTGTGTTGGGTTTGAGTGATAAAAAATTCAAATTGATGGGGTCATAGAAGGAAATTCTAGTAGACTGGTTTATGTTGGGCTAATTTCAAAATGGAAACAAAGTAATTGATAGATTAAAAACAAATACTTAGCTTGTCAGAGGTTGATCTCATGAGTGGTTGAGGTGATTAGCTCATTAATAGAGTCGAGCGTGATTCTATTAGAGTAATGGTACTTGGATATCTGTGAAGGGGTGGCAACAAGTTGGCTCTCTATCATGATGTCTAGATTGCTAAAAAAATACTTGCAAATAAACTCTAGATATGAAATCTCTTGATAGTTTTGGGATCCCTTCCTCCCCTTTTTTCACCTCATGATCCTCTCTTATTATAGGAAGGAAGGAGAGGTGAAACATGTTAAAAAGAGATCCAACTTGATGTCTAAGTTTAAATTTAACATAAATAGGTTTGCACATGAATTAGATAAGCTAATTATAAAAAAGTAAGGTGGAGTGAAGGGTTAGTTAGGTTGGTTTAGATGGTGGAACCTAACCGTTGGTGGTCAAGGTAACCATCGATGGTTAGAGTGACCATCGACAGTCAAGGGTCAAGGTCAAGTTGAGTTAAAGAGGTAGGTTTAGTTAATAGGTCACATTGACTAAGGTTGGGTCTGATTATTGATTAAAAGGTCAAGTTTGGGATCTAGGGGGTCCTGAAGTAGTCTAAGAGAGTTGCAAAATTTAGAACCATCATGTATGAATTTTTGGTGCATACATTTTACCCCTTTTTTATGTAATATGTATCAATGAACTTCAAAACAAAAATAGATTATGGGTCAAAGGTTTGGTTACCTCGAGCATGGGAGGAGGTGTTCACCCTCAAACTTGAAGTCGATAAGGTAAAATAGAATCAGGTGTGGGTTTGATAAGTGGTGAAGGTGATGATAAAAATAGGGTGATAGGTTGGGAACTAAAGCATAAACATGTGTACATAGTGAAAAAAAATATGATAGCCAATATTATGCATTGACTAGGTTACCATAGTTGGTAAAAATTAAGGTTAGTGTTAGAAGGACAAGTGACAAGTGGATTGCATGACCACATTTAGGTGTGTGGTGGTTGGGTATACTTGTAAATGTAAGTCTCCTAGGAAAGGTTAGTGCTTCTATGGGTATCTAAGGCAAGAATTTCTCTAGGGAAAAGATAAATTAGTTAGGTGAAATCATGGGATATGAGGTAGGAATTGCTCCCAAGAAGACATAAGTTGGTTGGGTGTGTGTAAGGTAGCACAAGTTTAGAAATAGGTCAACATGGTAATTGTTGTCATTACAGTCAAAAGGACCACGAAAAATCATTAAAAAATACATGAGTTGGGCTGAAATGGACTAATGGTGAGGTGATGAGGTGATTGGTATGGTAGGCAAAGAAGGTAGTCTCCATGGGTGGGCACTAAGTGTGGGTGCCAAAAATTTGAAAAATTGGTTGGTTGAATTTTTTTTTAGGACCCTAACCATCAATAATCAGGGACCTTAGGGTCGAATATTGGTAATCACCCTAACCATCAATGGTTTGGGAGAAAACCCTAAAAATGTAGAGATAAAAACACTGAGTGAGTCATTTTTACTCATTTTTCTTTGTGAAATCTATGACTTACATCTTTGGTATTTTGTGTAAGAGTGATAATGAGGTGTTTGTTGTGTGGGTAACTAATTGGTTGAGTTGATTGAGCAAACCAAGTGGGTTGATGAAGATGTAGGGTGTATGTAGATGAGTACATGGTGGGGTAATATGTCCCTAGATTCCACCTTGATGATGGTCAAGGAATGAGGTAGGGGTTATCTTAAATTGATAACATAGTGTTGAGTCTGTAAATGCTTTGGAAGTTGAATTTGGTTATTTTAGGCATTGTTTGTTGGGAAAGTTTTGGTTTTGACATAGGTTTTAGGTTTTGCTTGGTTTTTGGTAAAATTTATGGGTGAATTTTGAAATTAGTCAGGGTAAGTTAGTTAGGGGAGGGTAGAGGTAGGATTAGGTAGCAAGTTGTGGCTTTATTTTGTTTTTTTTCTATTTTTTTGGGTAGGTAGGGTTTAGGTTTTCCATCGATGGTCACACAAAGTGACTGTTGGCAATCATACCCAACTGTTGATGGTTAGTATGATCATCAATGATCGATAGCCCATGGAAGCTAGCCATCTGACCATTGATGGTCACCATGACCTCTGATGGTTGATAGAGGTGGGAAATGCCTTTTAAAAAGTTTTATAGTGTTTGTTTTTAAAGTGTTGATAAGTTTATTAAGGGAAGAGGTGAATATGTTAAGGGTAAGGGTTAAGTGTTAGAGGTAGAAGTGTGATTAGTTAGGGTAAAAATAAGGTAGGTTAAGGGCTTGGTTTTGGAGATAAGCCATATGCATAGGTCGTAGGAAGGTAAGTCCATAGGCAAAAAGGAGTATAGAAAATTAAGCTTGGTTGCTATTGAACTTTGCATGCATGGGAGTAGATTCAGATGTGAGATCTGTTGCCTTAGATCTTTGTTGAGATCCTTCAAGGGATGACCACAATGGATGGGCTCACATGTAGGAGGTGGGCCTTGGAACAATGTTTAAATACCAACACATGCTATAGGATGTGATGATGATCATGGCCCTCATTGAGAGATGGGATTCAACCATGAACATCTTCCTTCTACCCAATGATAAGATGATGATCCTATCAGAGGATGTGCATAGGATCAATTGGTTACCCATACATGGTGATCTGATTAATCACATTGAGAGGAGAGAGATGAGTTCTTGGAGATGCTATATAGATATGACCATGAGCTTGTCAGATGACATAATGGAGGATTCAACTACAATCCACTCTACCAGAGGGCAAGGGGAAAGAGGAGACTACTTATGATGATGATGATCATAGTGCCATGCTTTGATGTTTTAGATTTGAATAGTGGGAGGTTTCCCTATCTACTACTGGGGGTATTAATCAAGATGTTACTAGACTACATAATATTTTGTTGAGTGCCTATGCTTCTATTTTAAATATATAGGGATCTATGGGGTTTCAAAGCTCAAAATAGATATGGCATCAATATTGGGTTTGTGTTACACTACTAGGCATATGAGCATATCCAAGTTCTATAACTAGTGGGGTTGCTATGGGAGGGTTATGCCCAGATGGAGTTCATAGTCAGCTTAATATGGTAGAGAGATGATTTTACCCTATTTGGAGTAGGATGAGGGGTACATGACATTTATTGTTTTAGGGGTGCCTTAGATGCCTTGGTCATAGGTGATGTTATTTGGAGGCCATACATTAAGTTTCTACAATGGCTTGGATACAAGAGACACACATTATCCTTGTAGAGTTATAAGTGGATCCTCTGTAGGAGGGATGGAGAGATATATCTCATCCCATTTGATAGGGTACAAAGGAAGTTTGGCCTAGTTTATGGTATCCTAAACTCATTTTATTGATATAAGTGGGAGGATGTAGAGATCTTACTACCTAATCCATAACAATTCTATACATTGCTTGATCAAGAGGAGTTGTCAACATGGCCAGTGATAGATGATGTAGGCTTTGTGGATGGTTTCCGTACATGCTACTAGGATTTTTATATAGTATTAGATTTTGGTGGTAATGATAATGGTAGAAAACCAATGGATGTTAAACTAGCAGGTAAAGGTGGATAGAGGGCACATGTATAGGGGTTACCCCAAGTGTGTAGATAAGAGTGACACTATTCATAGTACAAGCTTAGTTGGTAACTTTATAGGGTCAGTTGTCTACATCACAGGGTTAGATAGCTATGGTTATAGGTGAGAGGGATCAGGCTAGAGCTTAGCTAGTCTTGGTTACCTAGGAGAGGGAATTATTGAGATTGGTTGGAGGAGGAGCTACAACACCTACAAGACCAATAGGCACTATCCCCATAGCATGATATCTATCCATAGTGGAGGAGCTATGATACTATGAGGCCATAGTCCTAAGACATTATTAGGATGAGCCCTGATGGAGCAAGTACAAAGCTAGTTTGGTAGGTGGTGATAGCATGGTGACACTAGGTCAATGGGTTGCTTTTGTTGGTGGATAGGTAGGTACCTGGGGAGAATGGGCACTAAGAGGTAGTAGTGCCCCAAGGGCATAGTCATGATATAGTTATGGTATATTATATTTTGTTGCATATCATTTTGATACCAACTTAAGAGATGATGCAATGAGATGTAAATTTTGAGAGAGAGACATGTATATTATTATATGCATTATGATGTTATTGATGATAGACTCATGATTTATAGATATAATCCTCATTTATTGCTTATCATGAGTTGATATTTATGTTCATGATGTTGATTATAGTTATGTTTATCATTGATGATGTTAAATTGATTATGCTTATGTTATGGATATGGATACTAATGTGGATTCACCTAGCTAGGAATGTGATGACATGGCCTTTTGTTTATGTTTATGATAATGTTAATATGATGGTTATAGTTTGTACATTTGATATGATAATAGTTTGGGTGATGGATAGATAATGCTATGATGTTGATCATATGGATGATTGTTTATGGTTTGTTACTATATGTTTTATGATGATTATGTTGATTATGGATATGATATAATTATGGTGTTCATGCTAAAATTAAATGAATATATATTTCCTCATTTAGATTTAGACATGTGGTGAAAATTGTTTATTGCATTGTTATTCATGGATGCTATGATTTTGACATGATTATGGATATGCTAATGATGTATGTTTTTGTTCATGAGACATGTTAGCATGATGTGGTTATGATTATGGTTATTTTTTTAAAGATAAATCACATAAAGTAGGTTAAATAAAAATGTGAGAGTGAAAAGATAATCAAGGGACAAAGCATCTAAGTGAATATATCAACCAATTATGAGAGGATAAGAAGAAGACATGATGTTTTTTCTTTAGAAATGACCAAAAAAAGATTGAAGGTGGATTGGATAAAGGAACATAAGCCCTTTAAATGATTCAAATTAGAATTCATTAGTTTGTTAAAAAGGTGTCTTGATCACATTATGTCAAGTGAGCTCAAAATCCCTTGATTATAGTGTATAAAGGGGAGATGGATGAAAATTGAACCTTTTTGTGAGACTTGCATGCCTCTTCTAGAGGTTACCAAAGAGTCAGTATAAAAAAGTCCATGCCATGTAAGGTGTAGACTAATTGATGTGGGAAGTCTACTCATGAGAGTCGATTACATATTTCAAAATTATCACTTATGAGGGGTGATTACAGCCTTCAAAATTACTTTGATTTTGATTGATAATGGGTCTTTTGTTTATTTAGTTACATGAGAGGGTTGGGGAAGCTAATCGATGTGAGAAATTTAAAATAAATTTCTATAGTTTGAAATATGATTTACTTAACCTTCCTTCTAGGGAGTGGTCTAAGTTTGTGTGCTTTATTTAATGCATTTTGATAGATGTACTTCAAAGGAATAGTCCACCTTACTTGTAGCAATTTTGATATGTTTTTGGCAACTTTCCTTCAAGGGAGTAGTCTATGAATGCTAGGGATGACCCATGATTATTTTTGGTTATGACTTTACTTTTGACCTTTGATTTTTCTTGACATAGACTTGTTTATATAGGATTACATGTTGAACTTTATGAAGGCAAAACTAAAATAACAAGAAGGTTGATTAGGTGTAAAGAGGTTTAGGTGAAAATGATCATGGGAATCCACCCTATAAAAGGGGCAAAAATTACCATGAGAATCATGCAATGGGTAGAGATATGGTACCCATTGTTCAAGATTAGGGTATGATTGTGATGGATAATTACATGATTTAGTTTTAATTAGTTACCCCTAAAATAGGGAGTTGAATTTGGTTTGAAAGCAAGGGATGAGCTTAGGTTAGACAAAAAGGTGAGTTTGATCCTTTTTAAGAAAAGAAAGGAAACAAATGTGAAGTATTGAGGGGCTCAAGTTTTGGGTTGCCTTTTAGAGAAGATTAATAGTAAGCTCCTGATCCATACTTGTGGGTTATGATATAAGACAAAGCCAATTGAAATCAAACTTGCCATTCTTGATTTTTTCCAAATTGGTGACATGTTGGTTTTCCTTTAAGATGAGGTCTTTGATGTTGAATTCTCATACTCTAAGGCATTTATCATATGTGTGTTTGATATGCTCTTGATAAACATTAAGATGGGTAAAGATGGCTAAGTGATGCTCATCAATATCTCAAGTTGGGCTAAATGGTGTTGACGTAATTGTATTTAAAGATGATATCCTGTAGGGATATGAAAAGTGAAGGAATTTGGACTTTGAGAGGTAAGACAACCTCTGCTCTAAACACAAAAGAGAATGGGGTAGCACCCATAGGTATTCAAATGCTAGTGTGATATGACCATAAGGCAAAGGGGATGTGCTAATATTGACTAGATGCATTAACCATTTTAGTGAGCATGGTGTTAATATTTTTGTTAGATGCTTCTACCTATCCATTGGCTTAAGGGTGATAGAGAGATGAGAAACGAAGCTTGATGCCAAATGTGTTGTGAAGACCTTGGACTTGTTTGTTTTTAAAATATTTTCCATTATCAGTGATGATTTTTTAAGGCATATAAAAATAGTAAATGATGTGATGATTGATGAAGATGATAATATTTTCATCTTTGGTTAAGACTAGAGGAACAACCTCTACCCATTTGGTATAATGCTCAATCATAGTGATGATAGAATGGTGCAAATGTGAAGAATGGGGGTTAATTTCACCAATAAGGTCTAGACACCATTATGATAAGGGATAAAAATTAGTGGATACATGAAGACTATGGCTAGGTGTGTGATGCAAATTATCATGTTTTTGACACTTGACACACTTTTTCACATAGTCACAATAGTCTTGGTTAAGGGTAGGCCAATAATATCCAAGTTAAAGGATGCATTTAGCTATGATAAGGCCTTTAAAATGTCCCCCATATATCCCATCATGCATTTCCATGATAACATGAGAGGCTTCTTGAATGCGTAGGAAATGGAAGAGGGGACCATCAAATCCACATTTATAAAGAATTCCCCCCATAATGGTGTAATGATAGGTACTCTAGATAAATGCTCTTTGAGTATTCTTAGAAAGACCAGAAGGATTAATAGAAAGGTTAAGATAATCGAAGGTCTGCTAATGCTAAAGGTTAGGTTGGGTCTCTCCCACATTGAATATGGTAGGATAATTTGGTTTGACATAAGAGGACTAGGTTAGTTTTTGGATAATGATAAATATTTTAGAGTCAAAGGGTTCATATAGGATCTAAGAGGTGAGGAAAGGCATGGTGTCATCAAATTTGTTAGTAGATCATTGGGTGGATTGGATATGGTAGTGTTCAAATGATGTTAATAGTTCATCAACTAGTTGTTTTTACTATTTCAAAACATCATTCTTACATTGGTAAGAGCCATTGATTTGGTTGACCACTAGTCAAGAGTCACCAAAGATGTTGATCATTTTGACTCCCAAGGCTAACGTAGTTTGAAGGTCTATGACTAGGGATTCATATTCAAGCATGTTGTTGGTACATTTTAAATATAGGTTGAAGGATAAAGGAAGAGGTTCACCATGAATTGGAATAAATATATTGTTGGCTCCCCCATCACATTGACACTTTGATCTGTCAAAGAAAAACTGACCAAATATGACCCTACAGGTCAAATTGGGCCCCCTATAGGTAAAAAAATTGATATTTAGATGCTTATAATATTTTTTTATAGGGTTTATTATAAGTCGTTTGATGTCATTTAATGCCTTTTTAGCCTTAGTCATGGTTTGATTAGTTTATTTGTCATTTTGAGTCACTTAATAGCCATTTAGGGGTCATAAATGAAAAAAACATGGTTTTCAAGGTGTAAAAGTGTTATATTTTATTTTAAAATATCAAAAAATTCATATTACATATCAATAATATCAGTCCCATCTAAATATTTTAGGTTATCTAACTAAAAATCAAGAAATCAACTAAAAAAGGAGGAGTTTTGCACTTGTATAGCCCATGAGGGAATGTGACACATGGGTGAAGGTCATTAAATGTATCTTCATAATAATTGGACTCATATCAGTTCTTGACATGATTTGGAAGTGATAAAAATGGAACCAAACCATTCTGATTCCTTCTCACCCTTCTAGACACATATAAATGGTCAGTAAGTTTATGCTTGGTACAAACAGTTGGGGAACTTATAGGTCAAACGACTTTGGGAGCTGAAATTAAAATAAAAGAGATTAATTTACATAAAAAAGTGTTCAATTATTGGTTAAGCATGATTTATGAATCATATCTAACAATTTTACTATGTTTTTCTGCTTACTATTTCCTGCACCCTATAAGTTTTGCTTTGGTTTGGAGAAGTCTGTACAATCTAGTTGGAGATGTTGTTTCTAGATGATGATGGATATACCATAAAATTATATACATTATTGGTTTATTATTTCAATATTTTTTATGATAAAATCATTTCAAGTTTGTAGACTGGTCTCATTTGAAGATAACAGGCAGGTTTCCACCATTTTTAGAATCTTCATGATTTGATGGTGGTTTCAAAAGGTGGAGATAAGTTAATTATCATGTTTTAAACATTACCTTGGTACAATAACATTTTAATATCATTCTCAAAAATTAACATTCAATGATTTTGCATTCATATACACCATTTAGTCAATTGGTTCTATGACTATCATGCACAATCAACTTAGTGAGCTAGGTTAAGGATTTTAATATGTCTATGGGGGTTATGATTATGGTATTTAAATGTTGAATAAATTATAATAGTATAAATAATCAAGTAAATGCTTTAAATTCTTCATATAAGGACTGTGACAGTCAACATAGTCAGTCACACAACCTTCTACCATTAACTACACTTACAAGTGCCTATAGGAAGGCAAGACATTGAAATGAAGAGTGTGATATTGTTTCAAGATTTAAAATATCATAATGATTGATTTTAATATATTTAGGATAGATTATTTGAATATTAAAATTATATTCCTTGAATACATGAGCTATTCTACTCACTGCCAATAAATGACAACAACCACCTATAGGTGGTGCTAACTGAGAGCCGAGGAGTTATTTTGGAGTATTGAAACAAGTGATGGAACTCCTTTTGAAGTCTTAGTGTGAACTAAGGTTCATGATATGCCTATTTTTAAGGATAGGATGGAAAATATAAGTGATAAACCATGATAAAATATCTAGTGACTATGTTTAGGGATCAAATGCCCAAAAGTGTAAAATATAGCACCTAACCCTTTTTGAGATGTCTTATAACAGTGCCATTTTGAGTTTTGACCACTCTTAGTGCACTAATTATATGACCCTATCATAGGATCCCAAATTTCAAATTAAAGATAGTATCTTAGACCTTTGGTTTTCTTGCCAGAGAAGCTGATACATGTATCTTTGACCACTGAATTTCTCTATTGACATCTACATGATTGGAGGCTTTGAGTGACTTCATTTCCCAAGGTTGTTATATTAGACCATGAAACCATGTTGGAATGGTTTTAGATGGTGAAGAGATAATTAATGACTTAAATGTCATTCTAAAAGTTGGATATTTGTGTTTTGGACCCTATACACACCTATAGGTGTCTTTTCTTTTGAAAACATCTACCTACAGTAGATTGTTAACCTCTACACCATCCATAGTAGGAGTGTGACCATGAAGATACCATTTTTATAGTTGTGAAAGATAATTATATATTATTAAGAGTATTATTAGAGGAAATATGACACAACTTTCAAAGGGCAATGCATACTTATAAGTCCTTTTTCTCCAAAAAAAGTCAACTATTGTTGATTGTTATAGGTATTAAGGAAGAAATATTGTTTTCAACATTAATACAACTTGATTATGAAGAGAAAATGCCAAAAAATTAGAAATTACCTTAATAAACTCTAATGGGACCAAAAATCATTTTTTTCAAGCTTAAGAATACAAGACAGCCCATAGGTACCCTCCAAAACAAGAAATATAGTCAGAAATGGAACATAGTCTTGACTAGTCAAGGTATGGAAGGAGGTATGTATGGAGTTAGAGTATTGAACATACCCAAAACACCTTCATGATGAACATGATGGTATATATAAGATATTGAAAATGGAAAATAACTATAGAAAGGGTTATGTAATACAATCCATAGTTTATATGATGAGACCCCTGTAGACACTACCTTTCTCCAAGTCTATCTTAGGTTTTTATGCTATTGAGAGGTCAAATTAGTTGACCAAGGGATAAAATTAAGTATATATAATATTTTTGACTTGGATTTAATTTAAAACACTCAATTTTTATGATAAAATATGGGAAGTTCCCTCTATTTTGTCTCTGATAGAAGGCACACCCCTTATGCACAAACCCTATACTTTTTGAGAATGGAATCAGTCAAGTGAGTTAGGAGATATTTGAAACTTTTAAGTAGGTGTAATAAGTTTTATAATTCTTAAAAAAACTTGAGAAACTAATCAAATAAGGATGAAACTCAAGAGGGTGGCGTAGACCTTCAAAGTTGTAAACATGCCTGTTAGGCAAAGTTTAGGCCTACTGCCCAAATGGGAAGTCACTTACACTTATAGCATTATATATGAATTATAAAATATTTGAGTATGTTAATAGGGTAATTTTAGATGTGTAAAATCCTCCAATTTTTTTATAAATCATAAATAATTCATTTTTGAGCTCAGAGACAACATTAGGCATATGCAAATGAAAGAAAAAGCTTGATAAGGTAAATTTGAGAGCTCATATATCTAGTGGAACTTTTCATGGAGATATAAGGAGTTTGGATAGGTTATAAGGGGTAATTAAAATCAAATTTATGGATTGTTTTTATAATTCCAACATCTTATCTTTATGAACAAAGCTTAAGAGTAGAAATGACTCAAAACCCTTGCAAACCCTTGGAAATGACCCGATAAAGGAAATGAAGATGGAAAACTATTATAATAGACCATAATGGAATGGGAATTTATTGGATGATGTATAATAATCTTAAAATCTCCACCCCCATTAAGTTTTTCACTTTCCTATCTGTAAGGACAAGGTACAAAATTGGTTATTTTAACTATTTTGTGTATTATATAGGTTCTAGGAGGCTTCAAGAGATGAAATAAAATTTGAGAGGAATATTGAGACTTAATATAAATAATTATGTAAATTTAATTATTAATAAAATCACTTAAGGTTTCCTACATGATCTCTCATTTCATCCAGTCAAAATTGGCATAGTGAACATGATAGTGAGAAGGGTGAAAAACTTCAAGTAAGCTAATTTTAAGGTGTGACTAATTCATATAAGGCCATGGATGGTATTAAAACATGTAATTAACTAATTAAATGGATTTTTATGAGAAAATAAATCAAAATTTGAGGCCAAGTGTGCAAGGTGTGGGAAAGAGGAGTTTCTTTAACTGTAAGTAGTGATGGCTCACTTCCAAAATATTATATATGATTAAGAATGTAAATAATGCATGGATAAGAATATTTAAAATCCTTCCATATTATTCCAATAAATATAACTATCCCTATTCATTTTTTGTATGTTCCAATAGGGGTGATTGATGAAGGTAGTTTTATTGTGCATAATGAGAATTTCTATGCCATATTTCAAGAATTTCATGACTTGAGGTGCCACTTGTACTTTATAAATTTGAATGATCAGTTTAAAATTATTTTCTCATGCACATGTAACTCCTTTTATCAGCTTGACAAGTATCCTTGTGCCCTTTGGACTTCTCTTTTCTCACTTTTCTCTCAAATTCTATAAGAACTAACCATTTTGGCCTTTGTGAAATATGTTGCACTTGAGTATGACAAAGCCTTATTCATTTGCATACCATGGATAATTAAATATTACTAATTTTACCTCTTTTATGACTATTAATAGTGTGTTCTCTTGAATTATTAATCTTTCTTATTGATGATTATTTTTTCCTTAGCATTGTTGTTTCATTTTCCCACCTATTTATAGTTGGAGAGATTATTCTTATAAGTCATTTGAAGTGTTCTATGATATATCAAGGTTGAGTGAGTTATTATATTAAAATAGTTATATTTTAGGCCTCTTTTCTAGTCATCTTAGCCTAAACATTCATCACAACTTCATAATGAAATACTGATGTGAGTATATTCAAATTAGGAAAGTGTATACTTAGTCTCTTGGTCTCATGTGTGACATGTAGATGGTTGGTGGTCATAAATTAATTTGGTGTTTCAATTCCTTTAGGATAGTTTACTTTCAATTTTCTCTCTCCCTTTTCCTTACAAGTATAGGTGTAGTAGTGATCCAAAAGTGGTACATCAAGGGAGTTAGCCCTATCTAGAGATTCAAATCATTCTTAGGCTTCCCAAAATCTAGAGGTGTTTCAATTGTGCCATTTGGATGAGTAGAGCTAAGATATCTCTTCAAGGGGTAAAAATCCAAGTGATAATAGTTTTTGGCTCACTTGGTGGAACTAATTATCTAAGAAGTTGAAAGATTTTTGGTGTTGTCTTTTGACACATCACCCTTTGGAGGCATCTTTTGAAGAATCAATGGTGACTCTAAAGTTAAATTAGCTGGTCAAGTATCTAGGTTTTCCTTTTGATGTTTTTTGGTAATTCTTTCTTTGTGTTCTTGCTTCCCAATGAATTTTCATGGCTAATTTTGGTGCTGAGTATTATTTTACACAAGTTGGTGAGATATCTCAAGCTTATGGCATTCCATATCAACCTTTGTATGATTCTCATAAGATTTTTCATGATCTTGACCAGCTTCAATATGACCCTTATCAACCTTGTCATGAGTTGTATCAGTCCTATAACTAGCCTTCTCAATACCTTGCTCTTCCTAGTCAAGCTAGACACTTCTCAAATTAGTCTATTTAAACCTTCAAGAAAACTCTCTTGCGATATGAGAGGTACTTGATAGATCTTAACACAAAAATGGGATATTAATATTTATCTCATTCATAATGTGAGAGATGCATTAAATCTAGTTGAAAGAGAGTGGGCACCTATTGAGAAAGCAAATTGGCAAAGGCTCATAAGTGAGATGCTAGATGTGAGCGGTATAGTTACATCCTTAGAAGAAGATAAGATAATAATTCATGAGAAACAAACTCACCAAGTCTATCATCCCTCATATCCACCTCCCTAATATTGATATTAGTTCTACTTGACCCATACTCATGAGCCCAATCAAGCTTATCAAACTCATCTTTTTCCCAATCAGCTAGAATAAAGAGTTGCAAAGACAAAATTATTTTTTGATGTAAATCTTGATAAGTAGATTGAGTTATTCAATAAGAATATTCATCAATAAATATCATTATCAAAGGAAGTGGAATATAATCCCTAATTGGTCTCTCTCATTCCATCCCCACCTCAAGAAGAGATTTCTAGATATAAATCCCAAGTTAGAGATAAGGTGGAAAATCCAAGCCTAAAGAGATCCCAAGTTTCTTGAACACTTAATCCACTCCTCAAATTGCATCACTAATTCAAGAAGAGACTCCTAATTATAATATCCTATGATAGAATAAGGTAGTGGAATCATGGGGAAAGAAAGGGGATAAAATCCTTCATAAAGAGTGTGAAGTTGAGAAAGAACTTGATCCTATGCAAGCCCCTCCCACCCTTCCTCAAGAGATATCTTGTTTTCTATATCAGACCTCTTGTACTCACCCTCATTAAGATGCTTTTCAAATTCAAGAGAGACTTTTACAGTATAACCTAACCAAGAAAATTGAAGAGTTAGAGTCAAGAATGAAATTGTTGAGTCAAGGTGTGGTGGAAGGTTTAGAGCCCAAATAAGATCTTATGCCTAAACACACTCCATATAAACTTCCTTAAGAGAGTGATCAAGCTCAATCAGCTTGCAATGAAGTGAATGTCAAATGGAAGGAAGAAAACCAAGCTATTTTAGCCTAAAGTCTACCTCCCCTTCCTCAAGAACTCCTAAAAGAATCCCCTACAATTCATTCTCAAACTGATGTTGAGTTTTTTAGTCATATAAAATGCAAAAAATGGTAACTTGATCATGGATAATGACACCCAATCCTTAGGTCCCTCTTACTTGCTCTAATGACCCTCTTAGGCTTACTTTCATTGATTCTTAGTCATTTATGGCCTTCTAAACTTGACCCTAGCTGAGCCAAGACCCTCTTTTCATGACTAATACATCCCCCCAAGTCTCATCTACTCAAGATAATAGCACAAAATTTGGACTATAACATTAGACCCTAGAGTGTCCCATTTCTAATGCTTCTATCCAATCACAATTCAAGCCCAAATTACCATTTTTATTTAATTTCTCTTGTTCATTATGTCAGTCTAGTCCAGTTTTATCTAACCCATGACCAATAAATCCATATAAAATCCCATTCAAATATCATTTAGAGAGGGTTGGAAAATATCATTCAATCAAGAAAGAATACAAGTAATACCACTCAAGCAATCTTCTCTATTCTCTACATAAAACCAACTTATACACTTTCAAGCCAATTCAAGACCCTACACCAATCCCTAGTCATCTCAAACATACCTAGTTTTATGATTTCTTGTATTTCATTCACTATTTCACCAAGCACACTTAAAGGGATAAATTCATATGGCTTGATCCCTCTTTGGATTATTGGTATATAGGCAACATTCCCACATACGAGTGTGAAGCACGTCCATTACATCTTACACACATAAACCCCTTTTCCCCATTTTTTAAAGTTTCTTTTAATACATAGAAGATACAAATACATGAATAATAAGATCTATAAAGAGATATGTTGATAGTGAGGACATAAAAATTGTTACATAGACTCACACTGAGCAGATGAATAAAATCCAAAAAGCTTAGATCCTGAGGACAATAATGCTTGGGAAAGACTACATCACCAGAGACTAAGGTGTCTAGTTTCAAAAATCCTATCTAATCAAGAAATTAAGTTAAATAACTTATTTATGATAGTGTTCTAGTCCTACATGCAAATTTCTAGACCTTGTCTCAGTTGGAACACTCTAGAATAAGCTAAGTTTAATTTTCTCTCTCTCACTGCTATTTTTAGAAAAGGTCTAATTGTAATTCAATTTCACAAATCAATGGCTCTAATTAGGAAAATTATTTATTGATTTATCCTACTCAAAATTATTTATTAAATAGGAATAAAACTCCATGATTCCCAAAAATAACAAATTATTTGGTGAACCTAACTTACTTCAAATTTCACATAAAAACCCTAGAAACCCTAGGGTAAATTCCTAGCTGATTTTCCCATTAATTTTTGAATTTTTTACCTAAATATTAAAATAAAAAATTCCTCTCAAAATTTCAAAATTTTCTATTATAATTTAAAATAAATTTTATTTCAAACCCTAGTTTCATACACTAAGTCCCAATAATTTTCCAGTATTTAATTCAATAATTTCCTAATTTTTTACCTACTTATCTAAATTAGAAATTTGATTTAAACTTTCAAAATTAATAGTAATTTCAAAAATAATTTTATTTCAAATCCTAGTTACATAAAATAGTTCCCAATATTTTTCTAGTAATTTCCCAATCATTTCAAAAAAATTTAGTTGCATATTAAAATAAAAAATTAACTTCAAATTTTAAAAATTCATAGTAATTTCAAAAAAATTATTTTTCTCAAAACCCTAGTTACATCAACTAGGTCCCATTAAATCAATTTTTTCCCCATAAATTTATTTATTTTTACTTGCATACTTAACTCAAAAATTCAATTTCAATTTCAAAAACTCATAGTATTTTGCAATTTTTTTTTTTGAAAAATCCCTAGTTGCATTTACTAGCTCCTCTTTTACTTCTTGAGGTATCACCTTACATGTTTGATAGCTTAGTATCCTTTTTTCATAAATTCCAATTCAATATTATTAGGACCTGGCATTTCTTATAATCAATACTTTCCCTTTCTAGCACATTGCCTATTAAAAATCATTACAAAACATTCAAACACCTTTCAAATTGTTTTCCTACTTTAACAATGGCCCAATATACTAATTTTTATGAAACTGATAAAAGAGAAATCTTAACCAAACATCCAAATATGTAAGATGCCATGCTTAGAATTCTAAAAGAGAAACAACAAAAAGTGAACAATGGTCAATCTTCTCAAACCACAGAGCCACTAGTTGCAAATGACACTACAAGGGTAACTATGTCTCAAAAACCCCCTATAGTATCCCAACCTACCTCTATGCCATACGTTATAGCTAGTACATCCATATCTCTTGATGTGGTAACCTTTATGCAAGAGATAATATCTACTGAATCTAAGGTGCTACATCTTAAGCAAGGTACCACTAGACCTACGTAGGCTTTGGATTCTTTTGCTCTTCTGCATATACCATTGGCATGTCACATTGCTTCTACACCCTTGGCATAAGTTTTTGTTCAAACCAAGCTTACTCTTTATGATGGCAAGGGTGATTAAGAGACACAAGTGAGAGATTTTCATTTAGCATGCTTAAATTATGTCCCAAATGATTGGTTACTTACCAAGATATTTACATAGAGTCTAAAGGATTATTATTTACAATGGTTCTATAGTCTACCAAATCAATCAATCAATGCATTCAATCATTTAGCTGACGTGTTCCTAACACACTTCAGTATCAATATTGGTAAAAATATTTCATATGCTCAAATTGGTCAATAGAAACAATGACCAAATGATCATCACACAGATTATGTTATTCAGTATACAATCATCTTGGCTAAGATGACTAGCCCCATAGTAGATTAGGAGTTATAAGACATTTTCAAACAAAGTCTTCTACCAACACTTCAAGAATTAATCATGTTTAAAATATTCTCTTCCTTCACTAAATTGTGTCACACATTAAAGGAAAGATAAATACAACTAATTTCAATCGTCAAACTAAAGTATTCTAATACATCAAATACAACTAATAGAGCAATAAAAAAGTCCTATATAAGGTCAAATTCAATGATACTGAAGTGCAAATTTAACCTAAAATTAATGTATCTTTTGAGCCTCCTTAGTGAATAGTTTTGTCATCACCCCCTTGACATACTTTTTCACATCTTCCAGTTTCTCCAGCTAGGGTTTTAAAATAGCTTTTGGATTATAATATCATATCTGTCCCTCCTATTTGAGAATTTGATCCAAGAAAGCCTCTTCCAAAGGGATATTATTAGTAGGAATTTTATGACTACCATAGGGTACTAGGCCATATGATAAATAGATGTATTAGTTTAAAGCACAAGATACATGACCTAATAGATTCAAATGCTATTAATCTTATCACTTCAATTGAGCCTTCAATAACAAAGAAAAAATTAGATAAAGCATTGAAAATATTTTTAGATCCATTTCCACAACATTAAAAATAGGATAAAGGGGACACATCAGGGGTTCATCATACATATCATGCACATCCACCACCAAATACATATAGGTCACCTTCAGTTGAGTTACATTCTTTGAGAAACATGATCAGTGTATACAGTTCTAGTGTTTTGGATAGAACTTATATCTCCTTCTCAAAATAGGATATCATCAAGGATAATTCAAATTATCATGCACTCTTAATCAGAGCTCACATTCATAATCAACCTATTCATAGTGTACTTATTGATAATGGTTCTAGTCTTAACATGTGTACCTTGACACTACTATAACATTTGGATTATTTAGAGTAAGATATCACTTTAATAAACATAATTATGAATGGTTTTAGTGGGAATATATAGAGTTCATTGAGAGAGATAGTACTTCCATTACAAGTTGGTCCTACACATGTGGCCACACTATTCTCTATAGTTCTCAGTGTAAGAGCTTTTGATATGTTAGTTGGTTAATCATGGATTCAAAAACTTAGAGTAGTACCTTTTATAGTTCAAAAATACATGAAATTCATTCATGCTAATCAAGTTGCTATAGTTGGTAGAATTTCATATGAGTTACCACTCCCCACTTGAAAACCATCTCCTAGTTTACAGTCACCAGTTTTAGTTTCACCACTAGTTTTAGTTTCACCACTAATTTCAATTTTGCTACTAGTTTCAACTTCTCCTCTAATTTTATTTCCTATTCCACTTTAGATTAATACATAGTTGAGGTATCCATTTCCAGTATAGAAGGTTCATACACTTCCATAGCTTCAAGATTCTAGACAGATTCGAGCTACAATATTCACATCCAAAATAGTTTCATTGAGATCTCATGTGTCTACACATAGAGTACATGTTCAAAGAAATTATCCTACTACTAGATGGGTCCTTAATATCCCTATAGTTTCATCCACTTTTTAGAGTTATAGAGGGACCCCATATTATTTTCCACTTCAGAGATTTTAGAACATTTACAACATATATACCTTTTAGAGACACAGTCTCAACATTTTCATCATGCTTCATGATCATGCATGATTACACTCCTTAATATAAGACACCATTATAGGGAGTCTTACATGAGGCTCATTTGTTAGTATCATCTCTTTCTAACTTTTCTTGTACACAATCTCTTCTTATTGATTGTACATAGTTTAAATATTCCGAAAATACAAAAATAATATAACATTTTAAAATCCAAAAACATTCAAAAATGTCAAAACACAAAAAACATTTCAATTATATGCATCATCCATGTTTTACATTGCTAATATTATGATAGGATTTATATTTACTATTATATGTTTACTTTTTGTTGATTTATCTACATTAGCATGCTTCACTTGATCTTCTTTGAGTGTGTGTAGTGATATCCAACTCTTTGATTACTTCACTCTACCTATTGAGGGGGCATCTTGCATCTACATTCAAGACACACTTTGATATACATACCCACTTGGGGCATCTTATACATGACTACACCATCTAGGTTATGCCATTCCTACACTACACACTCCACGTTATCTTTTTGATGTACATTACTTACTAGATTTCATAGATTATTATGTCAACATTTCACTAGTATCTAGCACTTGTGTATCTCTTATCTTATACCTAGTATTTTACTAAACATGTATTGCATACTTTCACTCTTGATTTTATTAGTTAGATGTGATTCTATCTTTCTAATTATTACATGCTTTCTCTTCTTGCTTAGTGTATCTTATTGGATTACAATTTCAGTTCCTACATGTCTCTTGTATGTGCCTTAGGATGTTTTTCAATGTCCTTCTCTTCTATTTATGTGTGTGCCTTAAGACATTTACTAATATCCTTTCCCTATACTCCTCTATGTGATTATGGCTTCCACAACAACCTGCTTATTTCAATTGTATGTGTATGTGGAATTTGAACATGCCTTGTATGATTGTTTTCTAGTTTGAATGACATGTTCCCATTTCCCTTGTTTACTTGGTCCCTTGGCCACCCTTGTATACATGTTGATTTTTTCTTTGTTGCTTGTTTCTTTCTTGATTTTTATTGCTTGTAATACCATGATCCATATCATGGATTTTCCTATTTTATTGGATGCCATGATGGACATCATGCTCCATCCCTCCAACTAACAACTAACAAACTAATGAATAATAAACTAAAAATTAAAACTTTTAGTTCCAATTTAGAACATTGCACATGCTATTACATTATTAAATCTAAGCTATTGATCTAATAATATCTCAAATCAAACCATGCTATATCTTGAAATATCTTGTTGATTATCATTGCTATATCATGTATACTTATAGATTAACACACTTGCAGGGCTTTTTCTTCTGAGGGTAGTCATTGAAAGATACCTATTCCTACCCTCAAAATAAGCAAAAAAAATAGGGGTTTTACTATAAATATTAGAGCTCTTATCGATTGAAAAAATCTAGATTTAGAATAACTAGAACAACAACGAATCATCATATCACTCAAAATAATCCAAGCAGACAGTCAAGATTCTAGAATAGTGATCAATTTCAGCCTAGGATAACAATGCCAAGGATGGACTACAACATTAGACACCAGGGTGTCCATTTTTGGTGTTCCTATCCAAATAATATAAAATCCAAATTTTCCAAAAGTAGGTAGAAAGGTAGCTTTAGTATAGTTTTGCATAATCAGACCAGTTTAGAATAATAGTTTTTAGTACAATTTTCTTAGACAATCTAGACATAATGGGCATCATGCATGACATGATTGGTCCTCACTTATAGTTTCAAATATGATAGTTGTTATAACTTCTATATCAAAATCCATGTTTTAAGCATCAATGATTAGGGGTATATTGCAAATCACTTTTGCTTTTTTTTATTTCAATTTTTAGTATTACCTAGGCATTCTCTGCAAGTGGTTGACATCATTTTTGAGTGGCTTTCATACAAGCCTAACCTCCACATTATTGAGTAACCAAGTTCCTAAGTGGATTCCAATAAGCCAAATTTTTAGTTTTGGAGTGGATTTCATTCAAACCTAATCTCCATCTTTTCTGAGTTGGCCAACATTAGCCTAGTTTTTAGCACATATTCAGCTATCAACACCATATTATCAGATTTATAGAACATTTATGGGCTTCAAGAGCCATATCATATGACATACTTCTTCATATCAATATTAGTTTATAGCTTCACTTAGTGGGTAATGATGGAGCCAAAGGGCTAGCCTTTGTATTCTTGAACCACCTATTCAAAGGGATTGGACACATAGCCAAACACCAATTAGCACATGCATGATCATCTATCTTCATTCAATAGCAGATGATGGATCCAAAGGTCTAGCCTTTATATTCTTGAGCCACTTTTTAAGGAATTGAGCACTTAGCTCTATTCATGATATAACTTTTAGTACAACATCATCCAACACATCTAACATTACTCAGCCTTACTTAGTATCATAACAGGTTTTGTATTGGTTTGCATACCTAATAAGGTGTAGTCATTCCTTTATCTTCCTCTCTCTTACCTAGTTTTATAAGTTCTTATTTTATATTACATATAATAAGAACTGATCTAATCTTTGATTTCCTTTCGTAGATTCACACCTACACAACATACTCTCTATGCACTATCCAACATTACTTAACATCACACAAGCTTCATGGGCTTCACCTTTGTAGGTAAATTTAGTTGTGTTTTTTATTTTCCTTTATCCTAGTATTTCAATTTTTTGCATCAATAAAATAAAAGGGGGAAGATATAGTCATATAAAATGCAAAAATTGGTAACTCAAGCATGGATAAAGACACCCAATCCTTAGGTCTCTCTTGCTTGATCTCATGACCCTCTTAGGCTTATTTTCATTAATTCCTAGTCATCTTTGGCCTTCTAGACTTAACCCCAACTGAGACAAGCCCTTCTCTTCATGACTAATCCATCCCCCTTGGTCTCATCTGCTTAGGATAATAACACCAAAGTTGGACTATAGTGTTGGACCCTATAATGTCCCCTTTCCAACACTCTTGTCTAATCATAATTTGAGCCTAGATTACCATTTTCCCTCAATTTTTCTTGTTCATTGTGTCATCTTAGTCTAGTTTCATCTAACCCATTCCTAATAGATCCCCATAATTTCCCATTCAAAGATCATTTGGAGAGGTTTTGAAAATATCATTTAATCAAGAAAGAATACAAGTAAGACAACTCAAGAAATCTTCCCTATTCTCTACATACGACTAGCCTATACAATTTCAAGCTAATTCAAGACCCTACACCAGTCCCTAGTCATTTAAAGCATACCTAGTTTTAGCATTTCTTGCATTTAATTCACTATTGCACCAAGCACTCTTAAAGCAAGAACTATATATGGCTCAATCCCTCTTTAGAGTATTGGTACATAGGTAGTGTTTCCACACATGAGGTGTGGAGCACATATAGTGCTTCTTACATACACCAACCCCTTTTCCCCATTTTCAAAAGGTTTTTGTAATTTCATAATATATTCAATTACATAAAGAATATGTTCTATAGGGAGCTCTATTGACAGTGACAACCTAAAAATTGGTACATAGACTCACACTGAGTAGGCGAACAAAACCCAAAAAATTTAGATCTTGAGGACAATAGCATCAATGAAGGACTATAACACTGAAGCCCAAGGTTTCCAATTTTATCACTCCTATCTAATCAAAAAACAAAGTTTAGGAACCTATTTATGATAGTGTTCTAGTCTTGCATGGAAATTTCTAGACCCTATCTCAGTCAGAATAGTCTAGAATAAGATAAGTTTAATTTTTTATCTCACTACTATTTTTAGAAAAGTTATAATTACAATTCAATTTAAAAAATTAGTGGCTTTAATTATGAATATTATTTAATAATTTATCTTACTCAGACTTGTTTATTAAATAGGAATAAAACTCTTTTATTCCCAAAAATAACAAATCAAATTCTATGTGTCACCTCTACCAACTAGTTCATCTTGTCCTAACCCCATCACCCTTTGCCTTGATGGACATATCATATGGAAACCTAAAGAAGGTAATTTGGTTGAGAAGAATTCAAAACTTTTGCTTGAAAAAAATATAGCTCCTTGGCAACCTCATTGGACCAAGTCACCTGATTATAAAATGCCTAGCATTGGCATCACCAAGAAGGAGAAAGAAATTGATGATCTTACAATCCTTGAGAAGTAAATTTAGGTTATAATATTTGAGATACAACTTGAGATCCCTCAAGAGGTCCTATATGTTGAAGAAGAGGTGACTTGTTGTGTTTAATTTTCTAATTGTGTTGATATTGAATAATGTTTTCCTTTTGCCAAAGAAGAGGAAATCATCATTGGTTCTTCTATTACTATCTATGATATCATATATAGCTAAGAACAAGTCTCTAATTAGCCTTCGGATGACTTGTTTGAAGTCATTATATTAGGTTATAATCCTTTTCAAGTAGGCTATGACCTAATAAAAAATGGAGAAGGCAAACTTGACACTCAATTGGGTATGCAAAGAAGAAGCAACATTTCAAATTTGTCCTTTCAAGAGGCATATGCATCCCATGATGATATGTTTGAGACCATAAAAATGTTTTATCAGCCTCTCAACCAGTTTGGAGAAACACATCAACTTTTTAAGGATAAAATAATCTTCTATTTGCCCTAATCTTCTAAAGAACAAGAAGCTACTCCTCTTGAAGCCATGTATACAAATGCGATACAAGTTGGTCATGAGATGAAAAGTGGGCAGTAGTATGGGGTACGTGTATAAGTTTAAGATGAATACATTTATATTGGAGACTTATTTGAAGATGTTCTACTTGAGAGCATATCAAGTGAAGTGCCAAGAAATAGGTCTGATCTACCAAGCATCCAATCCAAGGAACAACATGCTTGGCACTATGATTCATCTCATGAAGAAGAATATTCAAGGAAATTTATTTTTGATCCTAGAAAGGAAATATGAATAGTTTATATTTGTGCATAGTTATTTATTTTCTATTTTCCCTAAGTGCTTTGAACACATGTGTGTGTCTTGTTATTGTGTTTGGTTTTATTTATGTGTGTCCTTTGTTTTGTGTGGTAGAGGTAATTAGTTGTCTTGTCTTGGTCAAAGCCTTCTTGTCAAGTGTTAGGTCTTATTGTTTTGTTTTAGACTTCAGATGATTCCCTAAGCCCATGGATAGGATAAGGCTACTTATCCTTAGTACAATAGGCATACTATCCCTATGAATTACCATTTTATTGACCAAATTTGATCATGTAGGTCAAATTAGGCCCCCTATAGGTAAAAAAATGATCATTAGATGTTTAAAGGTGTCTAATATTTTGTAATAGGGTGTATTATAAGTAATTTTGATGTCATTTAATGCCTTGTTAGCCTTAATTATGGTTTGATTAGTTTATTTAACATTTTGAGTCACTTAATAGCCATTTAGTGGTCGCATATGTCAGTGACATAGTTTTCAAGGTGTCCAAGTGTCCTAGTTTCTTTTTAAATGTATAAGAAGTTATATTCACCATCAATAATATTATTCCCATCTGAATCTTGTAGGTTATCTAATTAAAAATCAAGAAATCAACTAAAAAAGGAGAATTTGGCACCTGTATGGTCCATGAGGGAATGTGACACATGGGATAAGGTCATTAAATGTTTTTTCATCTTCCTTAGACTCATATTAGTTCTTGAAATGATTTTGAAGTGCTAAAAATGTCCCCAAACCATTATGCTCCCTTATCTTCCTTTTAGACACACATAAATGATCAACATGTTTATGCTTGGTACTGACAATTGGAGAAATTCTAGGTCAAATACCTTTGGGAGGTGAAATTACACTCAGATAGATTAATTTATATAACAAGTGTTCAATTATTGGTTAGCCATGCTTTATGAATCATCTTTAACAAGTTGACTATGTTATTCTGCTCACTTTTTCTAGCACCCTATAGGTTTTGCTTTGGTTTGGAGAAGTCCATACAATATAGTTGGAGATGTTGTTAGATCTCACATAAAATGATCTCTATGATTGGTTTAGTGTTTCAAGATGTTTTATGATCAGATCATCTTAGGTTTGCAGACTGGTCTCATTTGAAGATAACATCCATCTTTCCACCATTTTAAAAATATTCATGATTTGATGGTGGTTTCAAAAGATGGAGATAAGTTTATTATCATGTTTTAAACATTACATTGGTACACTCACCTTTAAATATCATTCTCCATAATCATAATTCCATTAGTTTGTATCCACAAACAACATGTATTCAATTGGTTCCATGACTGTCATGCATATTCAACTTAGTGAGCTGGGTTAAGGCCTTTAACACTTCCATAGAGGTTGTGAATATGGTATTTAAAGGTTGAGTAAATTATCATTGCAAAAAAAATAAATTAAATACTTTCAATTATCAAGAGAAGGACTATGATAGTCAACACAATCACTCACACAATCTTCTACCATTAACTACACCTATAGGAAGGTAAGACATTGAAATGAGGAGTGCGATCTTGTTTCAAGATTTATAATATCATAATGATTCATTTTAATATATTTAGGGGATATTATTTTAAAAATGAAAGTATATTACTTGAATACATGAATCATTCTACTCACTTCCTATACATGACAATAACAACCTACAAGTGGTGCTAACAGAGAGCTGAGGAGTTATTTTGGAGCATTGAAACAAGTGATGGAACTCCTTTCAGATTCCTAGTGTGAATTAAGTTTCATGATAGGCTTATTTTAAAGGATATGTTAGAAAATATAAGTGGGAAACCATGCTAAAAGATTTAGTGACTATGTTTAGGGATCAAATCCCCAAAAATACAAAATAAAAGACGTAACCCTTTTTGAGAGGTCTTATAGTAATGCTAGTTTGAGTTTTGACCACTCCTACTACACTCATTATATGGCCCTATCATAGGATCAAAACTTGTAAAGGAAAGAGGGTAGCTTAGTCCTTTAGTTTTATTTCTATAGAAGCTCAAACATGCACCTCTAACCATTGAATTTCTCCATCGACATCTACAGGATTGGAAGCTTTGAGTGCCTTCATTTCAAAAGGGTGTTATATTAGACCATGCCACCATGTTGGAATGGTTTTAGATGGTGAAGAGAGATTTCATGACTTAAATGTCATTATAAAAGTTTGATTTTTATGTTTTGGACCCTATACACACCTACAAGTGTCCTTTCTTTTGAAAGCATCCACTTACAACAAACTATTAACCTCTACACTATCCATAGTAGGAGTGTGACCATGGAGATACCATTTTTTTAGTTGTGAAAGATAATATAAATTATTAAGAGGATTCTAAAATTAAATATGACACAACTTTTAAATGTTAATGTGTACTTATAGGTCCTTTTGCTCTAAAAGAAGTCAACTACTATTGATTTTTATAGGCAGTAAGCAGGAAATGTTGTTTTCAACATTGATACAACTTGATTATGAAACAAAAATGACAAAAAAAATTCCCATAACACCTTCATGATGAACATGATGGCATCTATAGGATATTGAAAATGGAAAACAGGTTTAGAAATAGTTATGCAATATAGGCCATAGTTCATATGATGAAACCCCTATAGAGAGTAGCTTTCTCCAAGTCTGTCTTAGGTTTTTATGCTATTGAGGAGTCAAATGACTTATCCAAGGGATAAAATGTGGTATAGATAATATTTTTCACTTGTAAGGACTCCTAAAATAGTCCATTTGTATGATAAAATAGGGGAGGTGCTCTCTATCTTATTTTAGACAGAGGACACTCCCCTTATGCACAAACCCTCTATTTTTATAGAATGATAATGGTCAGGAGAGTTAGGAGATGTTTTAACCTTGTAAGGAGGTGTAATAAGTTGTATAATTCCTATAAAAACATGATAAATTAATCATAGAAGTATGAAACTGAACAGGGTTTCTTAGACCCTCAAAGTTACAAACAGGCTTGTTAGGCAAGGTTCAGGCCTAGTGCATAAATGGGAAGTCACTTACACTTATAGACTTAGATATGAATTATAACCTATTTTAGTATGATAATATGGTAATTTTAGATGTGTAAAAGCCTCAAATTTTTTTATAAAGCACAAGAAACTCATTTTTGAGCTCAAAGATAACATTAGGCCTATGTAAATGGAAGAAAAATCTTGATAAGGTAACTTTGAGTGTTCATATCTCCCTTAGAACTTTGAATGGAGATAGGATTTTGGATAGGTTATCAGGGGTCATTAACATCACATATAAGGAATTTTTTTACAATTCTAACATCCTATCTTTATGAACAAAGCTTAAGAGTGGAAATGACTCAAAACCCTTGCAAACTCTTAAAGATGACCCAATAAAGGAAACGAAGATTGAAAGCTATTATAATGGACCATAATGTCATGGAAAGTGATTGGATGATGTATCATACTCTTTAGGTCTCCCCCCAATCAACATTTGTGATAACCTATTTGTACAAATAGGGTACAACATTGGTTCTTTTGACTATTTTAAGTATTGTGTAGGTTTTAGGAGGTTTCAAGAAATGAAATCAACTTTAGGAATAATATTGAAATTAATATAACTCCCCATGTCCATTTAATTCTTCATAAAAACTCATAAGTTTTCCTACAATATCTCTCATCTCAGTCAGTTAGAATTAGCATAATGAACAAGATAGTGAGAAGGGTGAAAAACTTTAAGTAAGCTGATTTTAAGGTGTACTTGATGCCTCTAAGGCCATGGATCATATTGAAAAATGTCATTCACCTCATTTTATGTATTTTCATGGGAGACTAAAGCCAAATTTTAGGCCAAGTGTGTAAGGTGTGGGAAAGAGGAGTTTCTTTGAGTACATGTAGTGATGGCTCACTTATAGAAGATTTTAGATAACTAGGAATGCAGTAAATACATGGAGAAGCATGTTTACAACCCTTCCCTCTCATTATAATCATTAGACCTATCCATAGTTAGTTTTGGGAAATTACAATAGGGGTGAATTATGAAGGTAATTTTCTTGTGCCACTTGTGCCTTCTAAATTTGCATGATCAATTTTAAATTATCTTATCATGCACATGTAACTAATTATATTAGCTTGAAAAGTGTCCTTGTGACCTTTAGACTTCTCTTTTCTCACTTCTCTCTTATGTTCTATAAGAATTAGCCATTTTGGCCTTTGTAAAATATGCTCCACCTGAGTATGGAAAAGCCCTACTAATTTGCATACCATGGATCAATAAAGAATACTAATTTTAACTCTTATATGACTTTTCATAGTGTGTTCACTTGAAATATTGATCTTCCTTAGTGATAACTATTGTTTCCTTAGCATTGTTGTTTCATTCTCCCACCTTATTTGTAGTTGGAAAGATTATTCTTGTAGGCAATGTGAAATTTTATATGATGTATCAAGGTTGAATGAATTATTATATTAAAACTATTGCATTATAAACCTTTTGTCTAGTCATCCTAGCCTAAACATTCATCACAACCTCATAATGAAATACTGATGTGAGAAGATTCAGATTAGGAAAGTGTATGCCTAGTTAGTCTCTTGGTCTCATGTGTGAATTGAAGATAGTTTTTAGTCATCAATTAATTTGGTGTATCACCTCAATTAGGATAGTTTACTTTTAGTTTTCTCTTTACCTTTTCCTTACAAGCATAGGTGTAGTAGTGATTAGAAAGTGGTACATCAAGGGAGCTAGCCCTATCTAGAGATTCACCTCATTCTTAGGCTACCCATAGCCTAGAGGTATTTCAATTGTGCCTCTTAGATGAGGATAAATGAGACATATCCTCAATGGGTGAAAATCCAAGTGATAATAGTTTTTGGATCACCCGATGGGACTTAAATTCCAAGAATTTGAAAGATTTTTGGTGCTATCTTTCAACACATTAGCCTTTTGAGGCATCTATGAAATCATCAATGGTGAATCTAAAATTACATCAGATAGTCAAGTAGCCCAAGTTTTCCTTTTGAATATTTTTTGTAATTGTTTATTTGGATTCTTGCTTCCCAATGAAGTTTCATGGCTAATTTTTGTGTTGAGTATTGTTTTACATAAGTTGGTGAGATATCTCAAGCTTATGTCATTCCCTATTAGAAATTTTATGATTATTATTAGACTTTTCATGATCCTTGATAGTTATAATATGAACCTTATCAACCTTGTCATGATTTGTATTAGTCATATAACCAGCTTTCTCAATACCTACCTCCTTTTAGTCAACCTAGACACTTTTCAATTCAGTCTATTTCAACCTTTAAGTAAAATATTTTGGGCTATGAGAGGTATGATAGATATTGAAACACAAAGGGGACATGGTATAGATATTCCTAGTTATTTCATTCATAATGTGAGAGATGTATTAATTCTAGTTAAAAGAGAGTGTGCACTTATTGAGAGAGCAAATTGGCAAAGGATCACAAGTGAGATCTTAGATGTGAGTGGCATATTTACATCCTTAGAAGATAAGATAATAATTCATGAGGATTAGCATCACCAATTCTATCATCCCCCACATCCACCTCCCAAAGATTATTATCAATTCTACCTGACCCCTACCCATTATCCCAATTAAGCTTATCAAAGTCATTTTTTTTCAATCAGCTAGAAGATAGAGTTTGAAAGACAAACTTAATTTTTGAAGCAAATATTTATAGGTATATTGATTTAGCCAATGAGAAGATGCATCATTACATTTCATTAACAAAGAAAGTATAATCTAAGCCATCATTTCACTCTCCCATTCTATCCCCACCTTAAGAAGAGACTTCTAGATATAAAATCCCAAATTGGAGACAAGGTGGAGAATCCAAGTCTAAAGTGATCTAAAGTTTATTAAACACTTCATCCAATCCTAAAATTTCATCAGTACCTCAGGAAGAGAATCCTAATCCTAACATCCTAAGCTAGAATAAGGTAGTGGAATCAAGGGAAAAAAAGGGATAAAAGCCTTGATAAAGAGTGTGAAGTTGAGAAAGAACATGATCCTATGAAATCCCCTCCCACCCTTCTTAAAGAGACCTCTTGTTTTCTATATCATCCCTCTTATACTACTTACCCTCATGAATATTCTTATCAACTTCAATAGAGACTTTTACAGGAGAACCTATCCAAGAAAATTGAAGAGTTAGAGTCAAGAATGAAATTGTTGAGTCAAGGTGTGTTGGAAGGTTTAGATAAAAATGAAGATCCTATGCCAAACACACCACATATAACCTTCCTAAAGAGATTAATCAAGATTAATTATATTATAATGAAGTTATTATCAAATGGAAGGAAGAAAACCAAGTTATTTTAGCCCAAGGTTTACCTCGCTTTCCTCAAGAACTCCCAAAAGAATCCCCTACAATTCATTTTCAATCTGATGTTGAGTTATATGTGATACCTCCACCAACTAGTTCATCTTATCCTCACTGCATCACAATTTTCATTGATGGACCTATGGTATGGGAACCTAAAGAAGATAATTTGGTTGAGATGAATTTATAACTTTTGTTTGAAGAAAATATAGCTCCTTGGCAGCCTCATTGGACTAAGTCACTTGATTATAAAATACCTAGCATTGGCATAACTAATAAGGAGAAAGAAATTGAAGATCTTGAAGTCCTTGAGAATAAAATTTAGGTTATAATAATTGAGATAAAACTTGAGAGCCCTCAAGAGGTCATAAATGCTGAAGAAGAGGTGATTTCTTATGTCAAATTTTCTAGTTGTGTTGATATTGAAGAATGTTTTCATTTTGCTAAATAAGATGAAATCATAATTGGTTCTTCCATCACTATCCAATATATCATAGATTGGAAAGAAAAAGTCTCTAATCAGCCTTGGGATGAATTTATTGTAATCATTGGAGCAGGTTATACTCCTCTTCAAAGAGGCTATGATCTAATAAAAAATAGAGAAGGCAACCTTGACACTTAAGTTGGTATGTAAAGAAGAAGAAACATTTTAAATTCATCAGTTCAAGAGGAATATGCATCCAATGATGATATGTTTGAGATCATAAAAATTGGTTATCATCCTCTCAACTAGTTGGGAGAAACAGATTGGCTTTTTAAAGATAAAATAAACTTCTATTGGCCTCAATCTTCTAAGAAACAAGAAACTACTCCTCTTGAAGCCATGTCTACAAAGAAGATAAAAGTTAATCATGAGATGAAGAGAGGGAAGAAGTATGAGGTATGTGTACAAGTTAAAAATGAATAAATATACATTAGAGACCTATTTGAAGATGGTCTACTTGAGAGAATATCAAGTCAAGTGCCAAGAAATGGGTCTGATTTACCAAACATCCAATCCAAGGAGCAACATGTTTGGCACTATGATTCATCTCATGATGAAAAAGATTCAAGGAACTTTCCTTTTGATTCTAGAAAGGAAGTATTCTTAGTTTCTAGTTATGCATAGTTGTTTTTTTTATATTTTCCCTAAGTGATTTGAGCACACATGTGTATCTTGCTAGTGTGTTTAATTTTCTTTGTGTGTGTCTTTTGTTTTATGTGGTTGAGGTAATTAGTTCTCTTTTCTTGGTCAAAGTGTTGTTGTCAAGTGTTAGGTCTTCCTATTTTGTTTTAGACTTTAGATGACTCCCTAAGCCCATGGACAAGATAAGGTTACTGATCTTTAGTATAGCAAGCATGCTACCCCTACGAGTCACCATTTTGTTAACTAAATTTGATCCTACACGTCAAATTAGGCCACCTATAGATAATTTTTTTTAATATTTATATGTTTATAGGGGTATAATATGTTGTCATAGGGTGTATTATAAGTCCTTTTATGTCATTTAATGCCTTGTTAGCTTTATTCATAGTTTGATTAGTTTATTTGTCATTTTCAGTCACTTAGTAGCCATTTATGGGTCATAAATGCAAGTCACATAGTTTTAAAGGTGTCAAAGTGTCCTAGTTTCTTTTAAAATGACCATGAAGTCAGATTCCCTATCAAGAATGTTAGTCCCATTTGAATCTTGCAGGTTATCTAACTAAAAATCAATAAATCAACTAAAAAATGAGTTTGGCACTTGTACGACCCATGAGGGAATGTGACACATGGGATAAGGTTATTAAATGTATATTTATATTATTTTTAATCATATTAGTTCTTGACATGATTTTAATGTGATAAAAAGGGCCCAAAACTATTTTTCTCCCTTCTTACCCTTTTAAACACATAGAAATGGTCAAAAGATTTATGCTTGGTATGGATAGTTGGAGAACTTCTGGGTCAAAAACCTTTGGGAGGTGAAATTAAACTTAGAGAGATTAATTTACATTATTTTTTTTCAAGGATTGGTTAACCATTATCTATGAATCATCTCTAACAAGTTGATTGTGTTTTTTTGCTCATCAATTCATGCACCCTATAGATTTTGCTTTAGTTTGGAGAAGTCTATAAAATGCTATTGGAAATGTTGTTTATAGATGATGTTGTATCTCCCATAAAATTATATTCATGCTTGGTTTAGTGTTTCATGATGGTTTTATGAGCAAATCATCTCAGGTTTATAGACTGGTCTCATTTGAAGATAATAGGTACGTTTCCACCATTTTCTTAATCTTCTTGATTTGATGGTAGTTTTATAAGGTGGATATAAGTTCATTATCATGTTTTAAACATTATCTTAGTACCCTAATATTTAAATATCATTATTCAAAATCATCATTCCATGAGTTTGTAGTCATACACATGATGCAACCAATTAGTTCCATGACTGTCATGCACATTCAACTTAGTGAGCTGGGTTATGCACTTTAACACTTCCATGTGGGTTATGAATATGGTATTGAAATGTTGAATACATTATCAAAGTATAAACAATCAATTAAATCTTTTAAATTTTTAAGATAAGCTTTTAAATTGTTAAGATAAGGATTGTGATAGTTGACATAGTCACTCACATAACTATCTACTATTAATTGCACCTATAAGTGCCTACAGGAAGGTAAGATGTTGAAATGAGGAGTGTGATCTTGTCTCAAGATTTAAAATATCATAATGCTTCATTTTATTATTTTTAGGGGATATTAGTTAACTAATGAAAGCAAATTCCTTGAATACATGAACCATTCTATTCACTACTTGTATATGACAATAACCACCTATAGGTGGTGCCAATAGATAGCTAAGGAGTTATTTTGGAGAATTGAAACAAATGATGAAAATCATTTTGAAGTCCTAGTGTGAATTAAGGTTCATTATAGGCCTATTTTGAAGGCTAGGTTGGAAAATATAAGTGGGAAACCATGCTAAAATATAAAGTGACTGTGTTCACGGATCAAATCCCCAAAAGTATAAAATAAAACACCTAGCCCTTTTTGAGAGGTCTTATAGCAATGACATTTTGAGTATTGACCACTCCTAGTACACTAATTCCATGGAAATATTGTAGGATCCCAAATTTAAAAGGAAAGAGGGTAGTTTAGTCCTTTGGTTTTCTTTCTAGAGAATCTCAAACATGCACCTCTAACCACTAAATTTCTCCATTTATATCTATAGGATTGGAAGCTTTGAGTGACTTCATTTCCCAAGGGTGTTGTATTAGACCATGCCATCATGTTAAAATGGTTTTAGATGATGAAGAGATCATTAATGACATAAATATCATTATAAAATTTGGATTTTTGTGTTTTTGACCCTATACACACCTATAGGTGTCTTTTCTTTTGAAAGCATCCATCTATAATAGACTTTTAACCTCTACACCATCCATAGTAGGAGTGTGACCATGGAGATACCATTTTTTGGTTATGAAGTATAACTATAAATGATTAAGAGGATTATAAGATGAAATATGAAACACATTTCAAATGGTAATATGTACTTATAGGTCTTTTTGCTTTGAAATAAGTCAACCACTATTAACTGTTATAGGCAGTAAGTAATAAATGTTGTTTTCAACATTGATACAACTTGATTATGAAGAAAACATGACCAAAAAAATGTAAAATTACTTTAATAAAATATAAGTGGACCAAAAATCATTTTTATGAAGCTTGACCATATAGGATTACCAATAGGTACCCTCTAAAACAAGAAATACAGTCAGAAATGGAACATAGTCTTGACTAGTCAAGGTTTGGAAGGAGGTATGTAGGGACTTGTAGTGTTGAACAGACCCAAAAAACCTTCATGATGAAAATTGTGGTCTCTATAAGATATTTAAAATGATAAACAAGTAGATAAATGGTCATTCAATATAGTGCATAGTTCATATGATGAAACCCTTGTAGACAGACCTTTCTCCAAGTCTATCTTAGGGTTTTATGCTATTGAAGGGTCAAATGACATGACCAAGGGATAAAATTTGGTATAGAGCATAATTTTCACTTGGAGGGACTCATAAAAAACTTATTTTTTATGATAAAAATGGGGAAGTTCCCTCTATTTTGTCTTAGATAGAGGGCACTCCCCTTATGCACAAATCCTATAGTTTTTGAGAATTGCAATGGTCAGGTGAGTTAGGATATATTTTAAAATTTAAGGAGGTGTAGGAAGTTGTATAATTCTTTGAAAAACAAGAGAAACCAATCATATAAGGATGAAACTCAATAAGGTGTCTTAGACCCTCAAAGTTGTAAATAGGCCTGTTAGGCAAGGTTTAGGCCTAGTGCCCAAATGGGAAGTCACTCACACTTCTATCCTTAGATATGAATTATAACCTATTGGATTATGTTAAAATGGTATTTTAGATGTGTAAAATCCTCAAATTTTTAGATAAAGCATACATATTTCATTTTGAGCTTAGAGACAACATTAAGCTTGTGTAAATGGAAGAAAAAACTTGATAAGGTAAATTTGAGTGTTCATATCTCCATTGGAACTTTGCATGCGTATCCAAGGAGTTTGGAGAGGTTATAAAGGGTCCTTAAGATACAATTTTCATAATTTTTTTGCAATTCTGACGTCCTATCTTTATGAACAAAGCTTAAGAGTGGAAATGACTCAAAACCCTTGTAAACCCTTATAAATGACCTAATGAAGGAATTGAAGATGGAAATATATAATAGTAGAAAAAAATGTCATGGAAAGTGATTGGATGATGTAGAAGACTCTTCAGGGCTCCCCCATCAACTTTTGTGTTGACCTATCTGTACAGACATGGTATAAAATTTGTTCTTTTGACTATTTTGTGTATTGTACAAGTTCTAAGAGCTTTCAAGAGATGAAATAAACTTTGGGAGGAAGCTTGATACTTAATATAAATCATCATGTATATTTAATGATTAAAAAAATTTCTAATTATTCCTACAATATATCTCATCTCAACTAGTTAGAATTAACATAGTGAACATGATAGTGAGAAGGGTGGGAAACTTCAAGTAAGCTAATTTTAAGGTCTGTCTGATGCCTCTAAGGACATAAATGGTATTAAAACATGTAATTCACATATTTTTATGATGTTTCATAGGAAATTAAAGCCAAATTTGAGGTGAAGTGTGCAAGGTGTGGGAAAGAGGAGTTTCTTTGATTGTAGGTAGTGATGGCTCACTTCCAAAAGATTTTAAATGATTAAGAATGCAACCAATGCATGAAAAAGCATGTCTATAACCCTTCCCTCTCATTATAATCTTTAGACCTATCCCTAGTTATTTTTTGGATGTTATAATAGGGGTGAATTATGAAGGTAGTTTTCTTGTGCAAGATGAGAACTTTTATGCCACATTTCAAGAGTTTCATGACTTGAGGTGCCACTTGTGCTTTCTAAATTTGCATGATCAATTTCAAATTCTCTTTTCATGCACATGTAACTAATTTTCTTAGCTTTACAATTATCCTTATGACCTTTATACTTATCTTTCCTCACTTCTCTCTCATGTTCTATAAGAACTAACCATTTTGGCCTTTGTAAAATATGATCCACATGAGTATGATGAAGCCCTACTCATTTGCATATCATGGATCAATAAAGACTATTGATTTTACCTCTTATATGAATATCCATAGTGTGTTCACTTGAATGATTGATCCTCATTAGTGATGAATATTGTTTCCTTAGCATTTTTATTTCATTCTCCCACCTATTTATAGTTGGAAAGCTTCTTCTTGCAGGTCATGTGAATTGTTATATGCTATATCAAGTTTGAGTGAGGTAGTCTATTTAAATAGTGCCATTCTAGGCCTCTTATCTAATCATCCTATCCTAAAAATTCATCACAAACTCATAATGAAATATTGATGTGAGAAGATTTAGATTAGGAAAGTGTATGCCTAGTTAGTCTCTTGGTCTCATGTGTGACATACAACTGGTTGGTAGTCATTAATTAATTTGGTGTATCACCTCCTTTAGGATAGTTTACTTTCAATTTTCTCTCTCCCTTTTTCTTAAAAGCATAGGTTTAGTAGTGATACAAAATTGGTACATAAAGGTAGCTAACTAGATCTAGATATTCACCTCATTCTTAGGCTACCTATAGCCTAGAGGTGTTTCAATTGTGCCTCTTGGATGAGGAGAGATGAGACATCTCCTCAAGGGGTGAAAATCTAAGTTGTAATAGTTTTTTCTCACCTAGTGGGACTCATTTTCTAATAATTTGAAATATTTTTTGTGTTATATTTCAACACATTAGCCTTTGGAGGCATCTATCGAAGCATTAATGGCCCAAAACCGTTCTACTCCCTTCTTGCCCTTCTAAACACATAGAAATGGTCAACAAGTTTATGCTTGGTACAAAAAGTTAGAGAAATTATAGGAAAAATGCCTTTGGAAGGTGAACATACACTAAAACATATTAATTTAAATAACAAGTGTTTAAGGATTGGTTAATCATGATTTATGAATTATCTCTAACAAGTTGACTATGTTTTTTTGCTCACTATTTCTTACACCCTATAGGTTTTGCTTTGGTTTGGAGAATTACATACAATCCAGCTATAGATGTTATTCCTAGATGATGTTGTATCTCCCATAAAATTATATCCATGATTAGTTTAAATTTTTAATATGTTTTTAATATTAAATCATCTCAAGTCTGTAGACTAGTATTGTTTGAAGATTAGTATTGTTTGAAGATAAAAGCTAGGTTTCCACCATTTTTAGAATCTTCATGATTTGATGGTGTTTTTAGAAGATGGAGATAAGTTTACTATAATTTTATAAGCATAAAATTGGTCCCCTAACATTTAAATATCATTCCCCAAAATCAACATTCCATGATTTTGTAGTCATAAACACCATGAGGTCAATTGGTTATATGAATGTCATACATAATCAACTTAGTGTGTTGGGTTAAGGAATTTAACACATCCATGTGGTTTATGACTATTGTATTGAAATTTTTAATGAATTATAATAGTATAAAAAATCAATTAAATAATTTCACTTGTTAATATAATGACTGTGATAGTCAACACAGTCACACACAATCTTCTACCATTAATTGCACCTATAGGTGCCTATAGGAAGGTAAGAAATTGAAATGAGGATTGTGATCTTGTTTCAATATTTAAAATATCATAATTATTAATTTGAATATATTTATAGGATATTATTTGACTAATTAAAGTATATTATTTTAATACATGAACCATTCTACTCACTTCCTGTACATGACAACAACCACCTACAGGTGGTGCTAACAAAGAGTTGAAGAGTTATTTTAGAGTGTTGAAATAAGTGATGGAACTAATTTTGAATTCATAGTGTGAATTAAGGTTAATTATATGCATATTTTTGAGTCTAGGTTGGAAAATATAAGTGGGAAACCATGCTAAAAGATTTAGTGACTATGTTCAGGGATCAAATCCCTAAAATTGCAAAATAGAGAACCTAGCCCTTTTTGAGAGGTTTTATAACAATCCCATTTTGAGTTTTGACCAATCCTAGTAAACTCATTATATTTACCTATAATAGGAGCCCAAATTTTAAAAGAAATAGGGTATCTTAGTCATTTGGTTTTATTGTTAGAGAAGCTCAAACTTGTACCTTTGACCATTGAATTTCTCCATTAACATGTATAAGATTGGAAGTCTTGAGTGACTTCATTTCCTAAGGTTGTTGTATTAGACCATGTCACCGTGTTGTAGATAGTTTTAGATGGTGAGTAGATAATTTATGACTTAAATTTCATTCTAAAATTTAGAGTTTTATGTTTTAGACCTTATACACACCTACATGCGTCCTCTCTTTTGAAAGCATCCACCTACAGTAGACTACTAACCTCTACATCATCCATAGTAGGAGTGTGACCATGGAGATACCATTTTTTTAGTTGTGAGAGACAAATATATATGATTAAGAGGATTATAAAAGGAAATATAACACAAATTTCAAAGGGTAATGTGTACTTACAAGTTCTTTTTCTCCAAAAGAAGTCAACTATTGTTGACTATTAGAGGCATTAAGTAAGAAATGTTGTTTTAAACATTGATATAGCTTAATTATGAAGAAAAAATGCCCAAAAAAAGTCAAATTACCTTAATAAACTCTAAAGGGACCCAAAATAATTGTTCTCAATCTTGATAATATATGACTACCTATAGGTACCCTCCAAAATAAGAAATACAGTCAGAAATGGAACACAATATTGGCCAGTCAAGGTATTGAAGGAGGTATGTATGGAGTTGAAATGTTGAAAAAACAAAAAAAAAATTCATTATGACCATGATGGTCTCTATAGGATCTTGAAAATGGAAAATAATTAGAGAAAGGGTTATGGAATATAGTCCACAGTTCATATGATGAAACCCTTGCAGATAGTACCTTTCTCCATGTCTGTCTTAGGTTTTTATGCTATTGAGAGGTCAAATGACATGAGAAAGGGATAAAATTTGGTATAGATCATATTTTTAAATTTGAGGGACTCCTAAAACACTCAATTTTTATGATAAAATAGGGTAAGTGCTCTCTATTTTGTCTAAGATAAAGGGCACTCCCCTTATGCACAAACCCTACAATTTTTGAGAATGACAATGGTCAGGTGATTTATGAGTTTTTTAAACCTTTTAAAGAGGTTTAATAAGTTTTATAATCATATAAAAAACATGAGAAACTATTCATGTAAGGATGAGACTCAATAGGGTGCATTAGACCCTCAAATTTGTAAACAAGCTTGTTAGGCAAGGTTTAGGCCTAGTGCCCAAATGGGAAGTCACTTACACTTATAAATTTAGATATAAATTTTAAACTATTGAATCATGTTCACAGGGTAATTTTAGATGTGTAAAATCCTCCAATTTGGAGAGAAATCATAAGGAATTCATTTTTGAGCTCAGAGACAACATTAGGCCTGTGCAAATGGAATAAAAAGCTTGATAAGGTAACTATGAGTTCTCATATCTCCCTTGGAAATTTTCATGGACATTCAAGGAGTTTGGAGAGGTTAAAAAGGATCATTAACATCAAATTTATGGACTTTTTTTGGAATTCCAACATACTATCTTTATGAACAAGGCTTAAAAGTGGAAATGACTCAAAACCCTTACAAACCCTTGGAAATGACCCGATGAAGGAAATGAAGATGGAAAGATATTATAATGGAAATAAATGGCATGTAAATTAATTGTATTATGTATAATAATCTTTATGTATCCTCCTCATTAAATTTTTTTCTAACCTATCTGCATGGATAGGGTATAAAATTAGTTCTTTTGACTATTTTATGTAGGTTCTAGGAGGTTTCAAGATATGAAATAAAATTTGGGAGGAAGCTTGAGACATAAAATAAATACTCATGTAAATTTAATGCTTAAAAAAAACTCCTAAGTATTCCTAAAAAATATCTTATCTTATCCAGTCAGAACTGACACAGTGAACATGATAGTGATAAGGGTGAAAAACTTCAAGTAAGCTGATTTTGAGGTGTGCATGATGCCTCTAAGGATATGGATGGAATTTAAACATGTCATTCACATAATTTTATGTATTTAAATGGTAAACTAAATACAAATTGAGGTTAGATATGTAAGGTGTAGATAAGATGAGTTTATTTGATTGAAGGCAATGATGGCTCACTTTCAAAAGATTCTATATGATTAAGAAAGGAACCAATTCATGGAGAAGCATGTATGAAACCCTTCCCTCTTAGTCTAATAATTACACCTATCCTTAGTTATTTTTGGTATGTTCTAATATGGGTGAATTATGAAGGCAATTTTTTGTGCAAGATGAGAACTTCTACACCACATTTCAATTGTTTCATGACTTGGGGTGCTACTTGTGCTTTTTAAATTTGCATGATCAGTTTTAGATTGTATTATCATGCAAATTTAACTCATTTTATCATCTTGAAAAGTGTCCTTATGACCTTTTTTATTCCTATTTTCTCACTTATCTCTTAAGTTCTATAATAAATAGACATTTTGGCCTTTATAAAATATGTTACACCTATGTATGGTGAAGGCCTGCTCATTTGCATACCATGGATCAATAAAGACTAATAATTTATTTTCATAATAGTTCATAGTATGTTCACTTGAATGATTGATCTTGCTTAGTGATGACTATTGTTTACTTAGCATTGTTGTTTCATTCTCTCACCTATTTGTAGTTAGAAAGCTTCTTCTTGTAAGTCATGTGAAGTGTTATATGATATATCAAGGTTGAGTGAGTTAGTCTATTAAAATAATGCCATTCTAGGCCTCTAGTTGGTAGTCATCATTTAATTTGGTGTATCACCTCCTTTAAGATAGTTTACTTTTAGTTTTGTCTCTACCTTTTCTTTACAAGCATAGGTGTAGTAGTGATCCAGAAGTGGTACATCAAGGGAACTAGCCCTATTTAGAGATTCACCTCATTCTTAGGCTTCCCACAGCTTAGAAATGTTTCAATTGTGCCAATTGGATGAGGAAATTTGAGACATATCCTCAAGGGTGAAAATCAAAGTGACTATAGTTTTTGGCTCACCTAATGGGACTCAATGTATAAGAAGTTGAAAGATTTTTGGTGTTGTATTTCAACACATCAGCCTTTAGAGGCATCTATCCAAGAATCAATGGTGACTCCAAAGTTACAATAGCTAGTCAAGTAGCCTAGGTTTTCCTTTTGAAGATTTTTGGTAATTATTTATTTGTGTTATTGCTTCTCAATGAAGTTTCATGGCTAATTTTAGTGTTGAGTATTGTTTTACACAAGTTGGTGAGATATCTCAACCTTATGGCATTCCTTATCAGCCTTTATATGATTCTTATCAGCCTTGTCATGATCTATACCAGCTCCAATATGACCCTTATCAATCTTGTATTGCGTTGTATCAGTCCTATAACCAGCCCTATCAATACCTTACTCCTCTTAGTCAACCTAGACACTTCTCAAATCAGTCCATTTCAACCTTCAAACAAATTATCTTAGGCTATGAGAGGCACATAATAGATTTTGACACACAAAGGGGACATGGTCTAAATATTCCTAGTTATCTCATTAAAAATGTGAGAGATGTATTAGAGCTAGTTAAAAGAGAGTGGGTAGCTATTGAGACAGAAAATTGGCAAAGGATCACAAGTGAGATGCTAGATGTGAGTGGCCTAGTTACATCCTTAGAAGATAAGATAAGAATTCATGAGGAGCAACCTCATCAATTCTATCAGCCCTGATATCCACCTCTCCCATATTTTTATCAGTTCTACTTGACCCCTACTCATGAGCCCAATCAATATTATCAAAGTCATCTTTTTCCCAATCTACTGGAAGAGAGAGTAAGAAAGACAAACTTGGTTTTTGAAAGAAATATTGATAGGAAGATTGAGTTAGTCAATAATTAGATGCATCAATCCATCTCAATATCAAAGGAATTATAATCTAAGCCCTCATTTCCATCTCCCATTCCATCCCCACCTCAAGAAGAGACTTCTAGATATGAAATCCCAAGTTAGAGACAAGGTGGAGAATCGAAGCCTAAGAAGATCCCAAGTTTATTGAACACTTCATCCACTCCTCAAATTACATCACTAACTCAATAAGATAATCCTAAAACTAACATCCTAAGATGGAATAAGGTAGTGGAATCATGGGGAAATAAAGGGGATACAATCCTTGATAAAGAGTGTGAAATTGAGAAAGAACTTGATCCTATGCAAGCCCCTCCCACCCTTCCTGAAGAGACCTCTTGTTTTCTATATCATACCTCTTATACTCCTTACCCTCATTAAAATTCTTATCAAATTTAAGAGATACTTTTACAAGAAAACCTATCCAAGCAAATTGAAGAGTTAGTGTCAAGAATGAAATTACTGAGTCAAGGTGTGGTAGAAGGTTTAGATTAAAAAGATCATATGCCTGAACACACCCCATATAACCTTCCTCAAGAGAGTTATAAAACTAAATCAACTTGAAATGAAGTTATTTTAAAATTGAAGGAAGAAAACCAAGATATTTTACCCTAAGGTCTACCTCCCCTTCCTCATGAACTCCCAACAAAATCCCCTGTAATTCATTTTTAATCTGATGTTGAGTTCTATGTTCCACCTCCACCAATTAATTCATCTTATCATCACCCCATCACCCTTTTCCTTGATGGACCTATGGTATGGGAAATTAAAGATGATCATTTGGTTTAGAAGAATTTATAAATTTTACTTGAAAAAAATATAGCTCCTTAGCAGCCTCATTATACTAGGTCATCTGATTACAAAATACCTAACATTGGAATCACCAAGAAGGAGAAATAAATTTAATATCTTGGATTCCTTGAGAAGAAAATTAAGGTTATAATAGTTGAGATAAAAATTTAGAGCCCTCAATAGGTCCTAAATGTTGAAGAAGAGGTGATTTATTTTGTTGAATTTTTTGATTGTGTTGATATTGAAGAATGTTTTCCTTTTGCCAAATAAGAGGAAATAATCATTAGTTCTCATATCACTATCTAATTTATCATAGGTGTGAAATAAAAATTATCTAATCAGCCTTGGGATGACTTAGTTTCAATCATTGGAGTAAGTTATACTCCTCTTTAAGGAAGCTATGATCTAATAAAAAATGGAGAAGGTAGCCTTGACACTCAAGTGGGTATGCAAAGAAGAAACAACTTTTCAAATTTATCCTTTCAAGAGGAATATACATCCCATGATGATATGTTTTAGATAATCAAAATGGGTTATCATCCTCTCAACTAATTAGAAGAAACACATAAGCTTTTGAAGGATAAAACAAACTTATATTGGCTTCAATCTTCTAAGGAACAAGAAATTACTCTTCTTAAAGCCATGACTACAAATAAGATACAAATTGATCATGAGATGAAGAGTAGGAATAAATATGAGATGTGTGTATAATTTAAAGAGGAATACATTTACATTGAAGACCTATTTGAATATGGTCTACTTGAGAGCATATCAAGTGAAGTGCTAAGAAATAGGTCTAATCTACCAAGCATCCAATCCAAGGAGCAACATGCTTGGCTCTATGATTCACCTCATGGAGAAGAAGAGTCAAGGAAGTTTTATTTTGATCCTAGAAAGGAAGTATGCTTAGTTTCTAGTTGTGCATAGTTGTTTGTTTTCTATTTTCCCTAACTGCTTTGAGCACACGTATATGTCTTGTTAGTGTGTTTGATTTACTTTGTGTGTGTCCTTTGTTTTATGTGGTTGAGGAAATTAGTTATCTTGTCTTGGTAAAAGCCTTGTTGTTAAGTTTTAGGTCTTATTATTTTTTTTTAGACTTCAAATGACTCCCTAAGACCATGGATAGGATAAGGCTACTGATATTTATTATAACATGCATACTACCCCTATGAGTCATTATTTTGTTAACCAAATTTGACCTTGTAGGTCAAATTGGGCCCCTTATAGGTTAAAAAATTGATCTTAGATGTTTATAAGGGTATATTATTTTGTCATAGGGTGTATTATAAGTCATTTGATGTCACTTAATGTCTTGTTAGCCTTAGTCATAGTTTGATTAGTTTATTTGTCATTTTGAGTCACTTAATAACCATTTAGGGATCATAAATTTAAGTGAAATGGTTTTAAAGGTGTCAAAGTGTCTTATTTTATTTTAAAATATCCAAAAAATTATACTCCCTATTAGTAATGTCATTCCCATCTAAATCTTTCAGGTTATCTAACTGAAAATCAAGAAATCAACTAAAAAAAGAGGAGTTTGGAACTTGTGCAACACATGAGGGAATGTGACCCATGGGTGAAGGTAATTAAATGTATATTAATCTTCATAATAATAATATTAGTTCTTGACATGATTTTTAAGTGCTAAAAAATTCCAAAAACCATTATGTTCCCTTCTCACCTTTCTAGACACATAAAAATGGTCAGCAAGTTTATGCTTGGTATGAACATTTGGGGAACTTCCAGGTCAAAGACCTCTAGGAGGTGAAAGTAAAATTAGAGAGATTAGTTAACATGAAATTTTTTCAAGGATTGGTTAAACATTATTTATGATTCATCTTTAAAAAGTTGACCATGTTTTTTGCTCACTGTTTCCTGCACCCTATAGGTTTTGCTTTGGTTTGGAGAAGTTCATAAAATCTAGTTGGAGATGTTGTTTCAAGATGATTTTGTATATTTGATAAGATTATCTCAATGATTGGTTTATTTTTTAAATATGTTTTAATGATAAAATAATCTCAAGTTTGTAGATTGATCTCATTTGAAGATAACAGACATGTTTCCACCATTTTTAAAACCTTCATTAATTGATGGTGGTTTTAAAAGGTGGAGATAGGATCATTATCATGTTTTAAATGTTTCATTGGTCCCTTAACTTTTAAATATAATTCTCCAAAAGCATCATTCGATGAGTTTGTAGTTATAAAAACCATGTAGTCAATTGGTTCCATGACTGTCATGCATAGTTAACTTAGTGAGCTAGGTTAAGGCCTTTAACATGTCCATGGGGGTTATGAATATGGTCTTGAAAGGTTTAATAAATTATCATAGTATAAAAAATAAAGTAAATCCTTTCAATTATTAAGAGAAGGACTATGATAATTAATTTTGTCACTCACACAACCTTCTACCATTAACTGCACCTACAGGTGCCTATAAGAAGGTAAGAGATTGAAATGAGGAGTGTGATCTTGTTTAAAGATTTATAATATCATAATGATTAATTTGAATATATTTAGGGGAGATTAGTTGAATAATGAAATAAAATTTGTTGAATACATGAGCCATTCTACTCACTTCCTATACATGAAAACAACCACCTACACATGGTGCTAACAGAGAGCCAAGGAATTATTTTGGAGCATTAAAACAAGTGATGGAAATCCTTTTGAAGTCCTAGTGTGAATGAAGGTTCATTAAATGCCTATTTTTAAGGCTAGGTTGGTACATATAAGTGGAAAATTATGATAAAATATTTAGTGACTATGTTAAGGGATCAAATCCCCAAAAGTTCCAAATAGAGCACCTAGCCCTTTTTGAGAGGTCTTATAGCAATGCCATTTTGAGTTTTGACCACTCCTAGTGCACTCATTCTATGGAACTATCATAAGATCCCAATTTAAAAAGGATAGTGAGTAGCTTAGTCCTTTGGTTTTATTGATAGAGAAGCTCGAACATGCACCTCTGATCACTGAATTTCTCCATTGAGATCTATAGGATTTGAAGCTTTGAGTGACTTAATTTCCCAAGGGTTTTGTATTAAAACATTTCACCATGTTTTTAGATGGTGAAAAGAGAATTTATGACTTAAAGGTCATTCTAGAAGTTAGAGTTTTGTGTTTTGGACCCTATACACACCTATAGGTGTCCTTTATTTTGAAATCATACACATATAGTAGACTATTAACCTATACACCATCCATAATAGGAGTGTGACCATGGAGATACCATTATTTTGGTTCTGAAAGATAACTATAGATGACTAAGAGGATTCTCAAAGGAAATATGACACAACTTTCAAAGGTTAATGTGTACTTATAGGTCCTTTTGCTCCAAAATAATTCAATTACCTTAAGAAACTATAAGGGGACCAAAAATCATTGTTCTCAAGCTTGAGCATATAGAACAACCCACATGTACCCTCCAAAATAAGAAATACAGTCAGAAATGGAACACAATCTTAACCAGTCAAGTTATGGAAGGAGGTATGTAGGGAGTTGGAGTGTTAAAAAAAACTAGAACACCTTCATGATGACCATAATGGTATCTATAAGATCTTGAAAATGGAAAAAAATTAGAGAAAGGTTATGTAATATAGTCCATTTTTCATATGATGAAACCCTTGTAGACAATACCTTTATGCTAGTCTGTCTTAAGTTTTTATGCTATTGAGGGATCAAATGACATGAAAAAGGGATAAAATTTGGTATATATAATATTTTTTACTTTTAAGGACTCTTAAAACACTCATTTTTTATGATAAAATAGGGGAAGTGCCCTATGTTTTGTCTCAGATAGAGGGTACTCCCCTTATACACAAAACCTACAGTTTTTGAGAATGGCAATGGTCAGGTGAGTTAGCAGTTGTTTTAAAATTTTAAGGAAGTGTAAAAATGTGGATAATTCCTATAAAAAAATTATAAACCAATCACATAATGATGAAACTCAATAGGGTGGCTTAGACCCTCAAAGTTGCAAATAGGCCTATTAGGCAAGGTTTAGGCCTAGTGCCCAAATGGGAAGTCACTTAAACTTATAGCCTTAGATATGAATTATAACCTATTGGATTATGTTCATATGGTAATTTTATATGTGTAAAATCATCCAATTTGAATGGAAATCATAAGTAATTCTTTTTTGAGCTTAGAGACAACATTAACCCTATGTAAATGGAAGAAAAAACTTGATAAGGTAACTCTGAGTGATCATATCTCCTTTGGAACTTTTCATGGATATCCAAGGAGTTTGAAGAGGTTATTATGGATCCTTAACATAAATTTTGTGTAATTAATTTGAAATTCTAATGTCTTACCTTTGTGAAAAAATCTTAAGAGTGGAAATGATTCAAAACCCTTGTAAACCCTTAGAAATGACCCGATGAAGGAAATGAAGATGGAAAGATATTATAATGGACCATAATTAAATGGAAATTGATTAGATGATGTATAATAATATTTATGGCTTCCCCCCATCAAATTTTTTACTGACCTATTTGTACAGACAATGTAAAAAATTGGTTCTTTTGACTATTTTATGCATTGTGCAAGTTCTAGGAAGTTTCAAGAGATGAAATAAAATTTGGGAGGAATATTCAGACTTAAGATAAATCTAATTTTACATTTAATTCTTCAAAAAAACTCCTAATTTATCCTACAATAGCTTTCATCTTAGCCAGTTAGAATTGGTATAGTGAAAATGATAGTGATAAGGGTTAAAAACTTCAAGTAAGCTGCTTTTAAGGCGTGTTTAATGACTCTAAGGATATGGATGATATTAACACATGTAATTAACCTATTTTTATGGGTTTTTATGGGAAAATGAAGGAAAATTTGAGGCCAAGTGTGTAATGTGTGTGAAAGAGGAGTTTCTTTGACTGTAGGTAATGATGGCTCACTTATAAAAGATTATAGATGATTAAGAATGAAACCAATGCATGGATAAGAATTTATTAAACCCTTCCATCTCATTACAATCATTATAAATATCCATAGTTAGTTTTGGGATGTTTAAATAGGGGTGAATGATGAAGGTAGTTTTCTTGTGCAAGATGAGAACTTCTATGCCACATTTTAAGAGTTTCATGACTTGGGGTGCCACTTATACTTTATAACTTTGGATGATCAGTTAAAAATTATCTTATAATGAAAATTTAACTCATTTTATCATCTTTACAACTATCCTTGTGACCTTTATATTTCTATTTTCTCACTTCTCTCTCAAGTTCTATAAGAACTCGCCTTTTTAGCCTTTATAAAATATGCTCCACCTAAGTATGGCAAAGCCATGCTTATTTGAATACCATGGATCAATAAAGACTAATAATTTTAATTATTATAAGATCAATAAATACTAATAATGGATCATGGGCTTCAGGAGTGATTTCATATGACATACTTCTTCATACCAATATTAGTTTATATCTTCACTTAGTGGGCAATGATGGAGCCAAAGGGCCAACCTTTATATTCTTGAACCAGTTATTTATAAGGATTAGACACAATCCAAACACCAATTATCACATGAATGATCATCTAGATTAACTCAATAGGAGATAATGGATCCAAAGGTCTAGCCTTTGCATTCTTGAGCCACTTTTTAGGGAATTGAACACTCAGCTCTATTCATAATATAAATTTTGGTACAACATCATCCAACACATCCATAATTAATTAGCCTTACTTAGTATCACAATAGGTTTTATATTGGTTCACATACTTGATGAGGCGTATTCATTCCTTTATATTCCTCTCTCTTACCCAGTTTTGTAAGTTCTTGTTTTATATTACATATAATAAGAGCTAATTTACTCTTTATTTTCCTTTTGCAAATTCACACTTACACAACATGCTCTCTATGCACTATCTAGCATTACTCAGCATCACATAAGCTTCATGGGCTTCACCTTTTTAGGTAAGTTTAGGTATGCTTTTTATTTTTCTTTATCCTAGTAGTTCACTTTGTTACATCATTAAAATAAAGGGGGACAAATGTAGTCATATAAAGTGCAAAAATTGGTAACTTTAGCATGGCTAAAGACACCTAATCCTTAGGTCCCTCTTGCTTGATCTCATTACCCTCTTAGGCTTGCTTTCACTAATTCCCAGTCATCCATGGCCTTCCAGAATTGACCCCAACTAAGCTAGGACCCTCTCTTCATGACTAATCCATCCCCCTAGGTCTCATTTTCTCAAGACAATACCACCAAAGTTGGACTATAGTGCTGGACCCTAAGGTGTCCCATTTCCAACGCTCTTGTTCAATCACATTTTGAGCCTAGATTGCCATTTTCCATTGATTTATCTTGTTCATTATGTCAACCTAGTCTAATTTCATCTAACACATGACTAATAGATCCTTATAAAATCCCATTCAAAGATCATTCAGAGAGAGTTGGCAAATATCATTCAATAAAGAAAGAATACAAGAAAGACCACTCAAGCAATCTTCCCCATTCTCTACATACAATCAACCTATACACTTTCAAGCTAATTCAAGACCCTACACCAGTCCATAGTCATCTCAATCATACCCAATTTTAGTATTTCTTGCATTTTATTAACTATTTCACTCTTAAAGGGAAAACTACATATGGCTTGATCCCTCTTTAGAGTATTGGTAAGTAGGCAGTGTGCCCACACATGGGGTATGAAACACGTCTAGTGAATTTTACACACACTAACCCCTTTTCCCAATTTGTCAACATTTTAAAAATTACATAGAATCTACAATTACACAAATAATCAGCTCTATAAGGAGCTCTATTGATAGTGAGGACCTAAAAATTGGTACATAGACTCACATTGAGCAAGTGAACATAACCCAGAAAGATTGGATCCTGATGACAATATAATTATGGAAGGACTAAAATGCCAAATCCCAAGGTGTTTAGTTTCATCACTCCTATCCAATCAAGAAACAAATTTCAAGAACCTATTTACGATAGTGTCCCACTCTTGCATGCAAATTTATAGACCCTGTCTTAGTTAGAATAGTCTAGAATAAGCTATGTTTAATTTTCTCTCTCTCACTACTATTTTTAGAAAATGTATAATTATAATTGACTTTCAAAAATTAGTGGCTTTAGTTAGCAATATTATTTATTGATTTATCATACTCAGACTTATTTATTAAATAGAAATTAAAATCCATTATTCCCAAAAGTAATAAATCAAGTTCTATGTGCCACCTCTACCAACTAGTTCATCTTGTCCTCACCCCATTACCCTTTGCCTTGATGGACACATGTTATGGGAACATAAATAAGAACATTTGGTTGAGAATAATTCAAAACTTTTTCTTGAAGAAAATATAGCTCCTTGGCAGTCTCATTGGACGAGGTCACCTGATTACAAAATGCCTAGCATTGACATCACCAAGAAGGAGAAATAATTTGAAGATCTTATAGTCCTTGAGAAGTAAAATTAGGTTATAACAATTGAGATACAACTTGAGATCCCTCAAGAGGTCCTAAATGTGGAAGAAGAGGTGATTTATTGTGTTGAATTTTCTAATTGTGTTGATATTAAAGAATGTTTTCCTTTTGCCAAAGAAGAGGAAATCATCATTGGTTATTCCATCACTATCTAATATATCATATATGGGTAAGAAAAAGTCTTTAATCAGCCTTGGGATGACTTGTTTTCAATCATTATAGTAGTTTATACTCCTTTTTAAGGAGGCTATGATCTAATAAAAAATGGAGAAGGTAGCCTTGACATTCAAGTGGGTATGTAAAGAAGTAACATTTCAAACTTGTACTTTCAAGAGGCAATGCATCTCATGATGATATGTTTTAGATCATCAAAAATGGGTTATTATCCTCTCAACTAGTTGGGAGAAACACATCAACTTTTGAAGGATAAAACAAACTTATATTGGCCCTAATCTTCTAAGGAACAATAAAATACTCCTCTTGAAGCCATGTCTACAAGTTTAAGAGATGAAGAGTGGGCAATAGTATGAGGTATTTTTACAATTTTAAGAGGAATAAATTTATATTTGAGACCTATTTGAAGAAGGTCTACTTTAGAGCATATCAAGTGAAGTGCCAAGAAATAGGTCTGATCCACCAAGCATCCAATCCAAGGAGCAACATGCTTCACACTATTATTCATCTCATGAAGAAGAAGATTCAAGTAAATTTAATTTTGATCCTAGAAAGGAAGTATGAATATTTTTTAGTTGTGCATAATTATTATTTTTTCCCCTAAGTGCTTTGAGCACACGTGTGTGTCTTGTTAGTGTGTTTGATTTTCTTTGTGTCCTTTATTTTGTGTGGTTAAGGTAATTAGTTGTCTTGTCTTGGTCAAAGCCTTAGTTTCAAGTTTTAGGTATTCTTGTTTTATTTTAGAATTCAAATGATTACCTAAGCCCATGGTTAGGATCAGGCTACTGATCTTTAATATAGCATGCATACTTCCCCTATGAGTCACCATTTTGTTGACCAAATTTAACCATGTAGGTCAAATTTGTTAAGGTGTGGAGTCTAAAAGCTTCACCAAGGAGCGCATTACCAAAGTTGCAGGTTTACACAGTCACCGGCATCAGTTAGGAGCAACCGACGTTGGTCAGGAGCAGTTGAAGAGACATCAGCGTCGGTAGAGAATTGGTCGATGACGGTCACAGGCAAGCAGGTAGGAACCGGTGTCGATTACCTGTGCATCCAGAATGCTATATCCGAGGATAGAACCGAGTGTTTGCATGATGAGTTTAAGTCTTAGTCTTAAGTTCACATTTCTATTATTAGTAAGATTGTTTTTAGAGCCCTTGTTCAAGAGGCTTAACTGTTGGTTGTAAGTGCATGCTCAAGTTTCCTAATTCTATATGTAGGAAAGATCTTAGCTTATTATAGTAAGAGTAGAACATTGTGAATGTTGAAGAACAGTACAGAGTTGTATCAATCCAAGTTTTTGGAATTGATTGTACTTGAGAGAGAGAGCTCTTGAGGAATAGAGATCTAGAGAGAGATCTTGTGCATCTGAGAGAGGTGTGGAAGAAAGAAGTTTCTTCAATTGTATTCCTTCTATAAAGAGTTTAATACAAGTTTTCAGGGTGGTTTCTTGTATCTCTTATTCTTTGCTATTTATCATTCTAGTTACTTATCTATCTGATTTAATTTCACATTTATTGCTTTCAAAAGTGTAATCATATTGTTAGTTGATCCCCAAAAAGTGGTATCAGAGCTCAGGTTCACTAACAGGTGGTTCAGATCTGTGTAGTGTGTATTGATTACAGGTTGCTCACAGGGGTTTCTGTAGGGATTTTTGTTTGAGTGGGAGAAGCAATGGCAGAAGAAAGTAAATTGAGAATGGAGAAGTTTAATGGCAAGAACTATCAACATTGGAGAATGCAGATAGAGGACTATATGTATCAGAAAGATCTATACTTATCGTTAGGTGGGATTGCAAAGAAGCCCAAGGACATGGAAGATGAAGAATGGGAAGTTCTTGATAGAAAGGCTCTGGGGTTTATAAGATTGAGTCTAGCATCTACTGTGATATCTAATTTATCATAGGCAAAAACAATGGTAGAGTTGATGACTACTTTAGCAAATTTGTATGAAAAACCCTCAGCTTCTAATAAGGTATATCTTATGAAGCAGTTATTTAATTTGCATACGCAAGAAGGTGGATCTGTATCTAATCACCTAAATTATTTCCATGGAATTGTTAATCAATTAAGTTCAGTCAATATTGTGTTTGATAATGAAATAAAAGCTCTTTTAATATTATGTTCTTTGCCTGAAAGCTGGCATGGCTTGGTAATGGCCGTTTCTAATACTGCATCTGCTTTGAATATTTTAAAAGTAGAGGATGTTGTTAGTGTTATCTTGAATGAGGAAATTTGCAGGAAAAACACAGAGGAAACATCAGGGAATGCTTTAAATCTTGAGAGTAGGGGAAGGAAAAAAGAGAAGAGGAAGAGGAGATCAAGATCTAAGTCTAAGGTGAGAGGTAGATCCAAATCCAGAAATGGCAGGAGGCCACAATGCTGGAATTGTGGAAAGATGGGGCACATAAGCAGAGATTGCTGGTCAAAGCCTAAGGAGGACAATCAACACGAAGGAAAGGAAAGAAGCAAAGGTTGCAGGTATTGCACAAGATGCTTTAATATTCTCTTTGCATAATAATATAGAATCTTGGGTATTAGATTCTGGTGCATCTTTTCATGCTACCCCTAATAGAGAATATTTCAATGACTATATCCATGGAGATTTTGGAATAGTGTATCTAGGGGATGATGAGCCTTGTAAGATTATTGGCAAAGGTAAAGTGCAGCTAAAGATGCAAAATGGCAACACATGGGTGTTGAGAGATGTGATGCATGTTCCTAGCTTGAAGAGAAATTTGATTTTTGCAGGAAAGTTAGGGGATGAGGGTTGTACAGTAACTCTCACAGTAGAATCTTGGAAGGTGACCAAGGGTGCACTTGTTATGGCCAGAGGTAAGAGAGTAGGCACTCTCTATTTATGTAATTGTGTTACTAATATTTATCCTTCTGTATTATCTACTTCAGATGTGGATGCTAAATTGTGGCACTCAAGGCTTGGCCACATGAGTGAGAAGGGGATGTCAATTCTTAAGTCTAAAGGTAAGATTTCAGATTTGAAAAGCATGGATCTAGAATTTTGTGAGCACTGTGTATTTAGAAAACAAAAAAGGGTTAGTTTTCTCAAGACTGGGTCTACTAAGAAGAGGCATAAGTTGCAGCTTGTTCACACAGACGTGTGGGGACCGGCTCAGGTAGCTTCTATTGGAGGATCACAGTACTATGTTACATTCATAGATGATGCTACAAGAAAGGTATGGATCTATTGTATTAAGAAGAAATCTGATGTATTTGAGACTTTTAAGATTTGGAAAGCTATTGTTGAGAATGAAACGGGCAGAAGATTGAAGTGCTTGAGATCTGACAATGGTGGTGAGTTCTGCAGTTTTAAGTTCAACTGGTACTGTTATACGCATGGAATCTGTAGGCAAAGGACGGTTCCAAGGACACCTTAGCAGAATGGTATTGATGAAAGGATGAACAGAACAATAATGGAGCGTGCAAGGTGTATGAGATTGCATGCTGGGTTGCCCTTAGAGTTTTGGGCAGAAGCTGTTGACACGATAGTGTACCTGATTAATAGAGGACCCTCTACAGCTCTGGATGGTGGAATTCCAAAAGAGGCATGGATAGGTAAAAAGGTAGATCTCTCATATCTCAAAGTTTTTGGTTGTGAAGCCTTTGTGCATGTAGATAAGGAAAATAGAAAGAAGCTGGATGCTAAGTCTATGAGGTGCACATTTATTGGCTATGGATCAGATGATTTTGGTTTCATATTTTGGAATCTAGGAACTAACAAGGTAATTAGGAGCTGTGATGTTGTTTTCAATGAAAAAGTGATGTATAGTGATCAGATGAAGAAGCTGAATCAATCTGGGCAGAGCAATGGAGAATTGGATGAGGTGACGGTCCAAAATGAGCTCACGGGAAAAAGAAATAATCACTTGTAGGAAAACATAGAGACCGACATCAGCAGGGTAGGAACCAACGTTGGCAGTACAGAAACCGATGTTGGTCATACAGAGATCGACCTCGACAAGACAGGCACTGACGTCAGTCAGGAAGAACCGGCGTTGGCTAGTAACAGGTTTGGAGGTGACCGAGGTCGGTCACTATCATAGAATTTGGGTGGACAACGTGTTGTGAACGAGTCTCAGACACCCATCAGGAGGTCAGAAAGGGTAAGTAAGCCTCCAATTAGATATTCCCCTTCTTTATTCTATTTATTGCTAACTGATGGTGGAGAACCAGAGAGTTTTGAAGAAGCATTATAGGTGGAGTCCAAGAGTCAGTGGGAGCATGGCATTGTTGAGGAGATGGAGTCCTTGAGAGAAAACCAAACATGGGATTTGGTTGAATTGCCAGTGGGTAAGAGGACACTGAAGAACAGATGGACCTACAGGTTGAAGGAAGGTGAGAATGGATAGATGAGATATAAGGCCAGGTTGGTAGTGAAAGGATTTGCACAAAAGCTAGGTATTGATTTTGGTGAAATTTTTTCTCCTGTTGTTAAAATGACTTCTATACAGGTTGTATTGTCTTTGGTTGTTATTGAGGATTTGCATCTTGAGCAGCTAGATGTTAAGACAATGTTTCTTCATGGAGATTTGGATGAGGAAATATACATGGAATAGCCGGAAGGATTTGAGGTCAAGGGTAAGGAGAAGTTGGTGTGCAAATTGAAGAAAAGCTTGTATGGCCTCAAGCAAGCTCCTAGACAGTGGTATTTAAAATTTGACAGGTTTATGACTGAGCATGGCTACAGTAGGTGTCAATCTGAACATTGTGTGTATTTTAAGAGATTGGATAATGATAGATATATTATTCTATTGTTGTATGTAGATGATATGCTGGTTGCAGGATCACACATGCAGGATATCTCTAAGCTTAAGGTGAAATTAGCTCAAATGTTTGCTATGAAGGATTTGGGAGCAGAAAAGAAAATCCTTGGCATGAGCATTAAGAGAGACAGGAAAAATCACAGGTTGATATTGTCTCAAGAGGATTATGTGGACAAGGTGTTGAAACGGTTCAATGTGCAGGATGCTAAACCGGTAAGCACACCTTTGGCTGGACATTTTATGTTGAGTAAAGAACAATGTCCTAATTCACATGATGAGGTAGAGTACATGAGTAAGGTTCCATATTCTTCTATAGTAGGGAGTTTAATGTATGCAATGGTGTGTACTAGATCGGATATTGCCCAAGAAGTGGGAGTTGTAAGTAAGTATATGGCCAATCCAGGGAAGGAACACTGGAAATTAGTTCAGTGGATCCTTAGATATCTGAGAGGAACCAATAGTAGACACTTGTGCTATGGAGGTTCAGATACTTCTCTACATGGTTATGTAGATTCAGATATGGCAGGTGATTTGGATGGCAGGAAGAGCACCACAGGATATGTTTTCACTGTTGGTGGAACGGCGGTTAGCTGGATATCAAAGTTGCAGAAGGTTGTTGCCTTGTCAACTACAGAAGCAAAGTATATTTCAGCCACAAAAGCTAGCAAAGAGATGATATGGATGACACAGTTCATGGAAGAGCTTGGAAGGGAGCAAGGGAGTTCAGATTGTATAGTGATAGTCAGAGTGCAATCCATTTGGCTAAGAATTCAGTTTTTCATTCAAAAACCAAGCACATATAGCTAAGGTACCACTTCATACAGTAGGTATTGAAGGATGGTGAGTTGAAGCTGGAGAAGATCCATACAGATAGGAATCCTGCTGATATGTTAACCAAGCCAGTTACAAAGGAGAAGTTGAATCTTCATTCAACTTCTATTGGTCTTCATGATTGAGTTGAAGATGGAGGAGCTAGAAGATGTTGCTATATAGGTACTGGTGCAGCTGTTTATCTCCAAGTGGGAGATTGTTAAGGTGTGGAGTCTAAAAGCTTCACCAAGGAGTGCATTACCAAAGTTGTAGGTTTACACAGTCACCGGCATCAGTCAGGAGCGACCGACATCAGTCAGGAGTAGTTGAAGAGATGCCGGCATTGGCAGAGGATCGGTCGATGACAGTCATAGGCAAGCAGGCAGGAACTGGCGTCGGTTACCTGTGCATCCAGAATGCTATTTTTGAGGATAGAACCGAGTGTTTGCATGATGAGTTTAAGTATTAGTCTTAAGTTTGCGTTTCTATTATTAGTAAGATTATTTTTAGAGCCCTTGTTCAAGAGGCTTAACTGTTGGTTGTAAGTGCATGCTCAAGTTTCCTAATTCTATATGTAGGAAAGATCTTCTTAGCTTATTGTAGTAAGAGTAGAACATTGTGAATGTTGAAGAACAATACAGAGTTGTATCAATCCAAGTTGTTGGAATTGATTGTACTTGAGAGAGAGAGCTCTTGAGGAATAGAGATCTAGAGAGAGATCTTGTGCATCTGAGAGAGGTGTGGAAGAAAGAAGTTTCTTCAATTGTATTCCTTCTGTAAAGAGTTTAATACAAGTTTTCAGGGTGGTTTCTTGTATCTCTTGTTCTTTGCTATTTATCATTCTAGTTACTTATCTATCTGATTTAATTCCGTGTTTATTGATTTCACAAGTGTAATCATATTGTTGGTTGATCCCCAACAAAATTAGGCCCCATATAGGTAAAAAATTTGATCTTTAGATGTTTATACTATTTTTTAATATGGTTTATTATAAGTCTTTTGATGTCATTTAATGCCTTGTTATCCTTAGTCATGGTTTGATTAGTTTATTTGTCATTTTGAATCACTTAGTAGCCATTTAGGGGTCACAAATGAAAGTGGAACAATTTTGAAGGTATATAAGTTCCCTAGTTTCTTTTTAAATGTCCAATAAGTTAGATTCCCTATAAATAATGTTAGTCCCATCTGAATCTTGTAGGTTATCTAATTAAAAATCAAGAAATCAACTAAAAAAGGAAGAGTTTGGCACTTGTATGGCCCATGAGGGAATATGACACATGGAAGAAGATCATTAAATGTCTATTAATCTTCCTCAGACTCATCTAAGTTATTGAAATGATTTTTAAGTGATAAAAATGTCCCAAAACAATTACAACCCCTTCTTGCCCTTTTAGACACACAAAAATAATCAACATGTTTATGATTGGTATGGACAGTTGGAGGACTTATAGATCAAATGCATTTAGGAGGTGGAATTACAATTAGAGAGATTAATTTCCATAAAAAGTGTTTAATTATTTGTTAACCATTCTTTATGAATAATCTTTAACAATTTGACTATGTTTTTCTGCTCACTTTTTCTAGCACCCTATAAGTTTTGCTTTGGTTTGGAGAAGTCCATACAATATAGTTGGAGATGTTGTTTCTAGATTATTTTAGATCTCCCCTAAAATTATTTCCATACTTTTTTTAGTATTTTAAGATGTTTTTATGATCAAATCATCTAAAGTTTGTAGACTGGTCTCATTTGAAGATAATAGGCATGTTTCCACCATTTTCAAAATCTTCATGATTTGATGGTGATTTTATAAGGTGGAGATAAGTTTATTATAATGTTTTAAACATTAAATTGGTACACTCACATTTCAATATAATTATCAAGAATCATAATTCCATGAGTTTGTAGTCATAAACAACATGCAGTCAAATTTTTCCATGACTATCATGCACAATCAACTTCGTGAGCTGGGTTAAGGCATTTAACACTTCCATATGGGTTATGAATATGGAATTTAAATGTTTAATACATTATAATAGTATAAAAAATAAGTTAAATCCTTTCACATGTTAATATAAGGACTGCGATAGTCAACATAGTCACTCACACAACCTTCTACCATTAACTACACCTACAAGAAGGTAAGATGTTAAAATGAGGAATGTGATCTTGTTTCAAGATTTAAAATATAATAATGATTCATTTTAATAGATTGATGGGATTTTATTTTAATAATTAAATCCTATTCCTTGAATACATGAACCATTCTACTCACTACCTGTACATGACAATAACCACCTATAGGTGGTGCTCATAGAGAGCTGAGGAGTTATTTTGGAGCATTGAAACAAGGGATGGAACTCATTTTAATAGTGTGAATTAAGGTTAATGATAGAATTATTTTTAATTATAGGTTGGAAAATATAATTTGGAAACCATGTTAAAATATTTAGTGACTATGTTCAGGGGTCAAATCTCCAAAAGTGTAAAATAAAATACCTAGCCCTTTTTGAGAGGTCTTATAATAATGATGTTTTGAGTTTTAACCACTCCTACTACACTCATTATATAGACCTATCATAGAATCCCAAATTTTAAAGGAAAGAGTGTCGCTTAGTCCTTTTTTTTTTCTTGGTAGAGAAGCTCAAACATGCACCTCTAACCACTGAATTTCTTCATTGACATCTATAAGATTGGAAGCTTTGAGTGACTTCATTTCCCAAGGATGTTGTATTACACCATGCCACCATGTTGGAATGGTTTTAGATTGTGAAGAGATATTTAATAAATTAAAGGTCATTCTGAAATTTGGAGTTTTGTTTTTTGGACTCTATACACACCTACAAGTGTCCTTTCTTTTGAAATCATCCACCTACAATAGATTGTTAACCTCTACACCATCCATAGTAGGAGTGTGACCATGGAGATACCATTTTTTTGGTTGTGAAAGATAAATATAGATGATTAAGAGGATTATCAAAGTAAATATGACACAAATTTTAAATGGTAATGTGTACTTACAGGTCCTTTTTCTCTAAAAGAAGTTAACTATTATTGATTATTACAGGTAGTAAGCGGGAAATGTTGTTTTCAACATTGATACAACTTGATTATGAACAAAAAATGCCCAAAAAATGTCAAATTACCTTAATAAAATATAAGGGGAACAAAAATAATTATTCTCAAGCTTGATCATATAGGATTACTTATAAATACCCTCCAAAACAAGAAATACACTCAAAAATGAAACATGGTCTTGACCAATCAAGGTATGGAAGGAGGTATGTATGGAGTTGGAGTGTTGAAAAAACCCATAACACATTCATGATGAAAATTATGGTCTCTATAAGATACTTAAAATGGAAAACAAGTAAATAAATAATTATGCAATATAGTCCACAGTTCATATGATGAAACCCTTATATATAGTACCTTTCTCCAAGTCTATCTAAGGTTTTTATGAAATTGAGGGGTCAAATGACATGACCAAGGGATAAAATTTGGTATATAGCATTTTTTTCACTTGGAATGTCTCATAAAACACTCAGTTTGTATGATAAAATAGGGGAAGTTCCCTCTATTTTATCTCAGATAGAGGGCACTCCCCTTATGCACAAACCTTACAACTTTTGAGAATGGTAATGGTCATGAAAATTAGAATATGTTTTAACATTTTAAGGAGGTGTAATTAGTTTTATAATTCTTGGAAAAACATGAGAAACCAATCATAGAAGGATTAAACTCAATAGGGTTTCTTAGACCCTCAAAGTTACAAATAGGCTTGTTAGGCAAGGTTTAGGCCTAGTGCCCAAATGGGTAGTCACTTACACTTATAGCCTTAGATATTAATTATAACATATTGGATTATTTTAATATGGTAATTTAAGATGTGTAAAAGCCTCCAATTTTTATATAAATCACAAGGAATTCATTTTTGATCTCAGAGACAACATTAGGCCTGTGTAAATGGAAGAAAAAGCTTGATAAGGTAACTTTGAGTGTTCATATCTCCCTTGGTAATTTTCATGGGGATAAAAGGAGTTTGTATATGTTATAAAGGGTAATTAAAATCACATATAAGTAATTTTTTTACAATTCCAACATCCTATCTCTATGAATAAAGCTTAAGAGTGGAAATGACTCAAAACCCTTGCAAACCCTTGGAAATGACCTGATGAAGGAAATGAAGATGGAAAGATATTATAATGGACCATAATGGAATGGAAAGTGATTGGATGATATATAATTATCTTTATGTCTCCCCCTAATCAAAATTTGTGCTGACCTATCTGTATGAATAGGGTACAAAATTGGTTCTTTTGACTATTTTGTGTATTATGTAGGTTCTAGGAGGTTTTAATAAATGAAATAAAATTTGGGAGGAATATTTATAATTAATGTAACTCCCCATGTAAATTTAATTCTTAATAAAAAATCCTAAGTGTTCCTACAAGAGCTCTCATCTCAGCTAGTCATAACTAACATATTGAGCAAGATAGTGAGAAGGGTGAAAAACTTCAAGTAAGCTAATTTTAAGGTGTGCCTGATGCCTATAAGGCAATATATGGTCTTGAAACATGTAATTAACCTAATTTTATGGATTTTAATTTGAAAATTAAGCCAAATTTGTGTCCAAGTGTGCAAGGTGTGGGAAAGAGAAGTTTCTTTGACTACAAGTAGTGATGGCTCACTTCTAGAAGATTATAGATAGCTAGGAATGTATCCAATGCATGGAGAAGCATGTTTACAACTATTAAATCTCATTATAATAATTATAAATATCCATAGTTATTTTTGGGACATTCAAATAGGGGTGAATGATGAAGGCAATTTTCTTGTGAAAGATGAGAACTTCTATGCCACATTTCAAGAGTTTCATAACTTCAGGTGCCACTTGTGCTTTTTGAATTTGCATGATAAGTTTTAAATTATATTCTAATGCACATGTAACTAATTTTATCAGATTTACAAGTGTGTTTTTGACCTTTGTACTTATTTTTTCTCATTTCTCTCTCATGTTCTATAAGAACTAGCCATTTTGGCCTTTGTAAAATATGGTCCACTTGAGTATGGCAAAGCCCTAATCATTTGCAAACCATGGATCAATAAAGACTACTAATTTTAACTCTTCTATGAATTTACATATTTTTTTCACTTGAGATATTGATCTTATTTAGTGATGACTATTTTTTCCTTAGCATTTTTATTTCATTCTCCCACCTATTTGTAGTTAGAAACCTTCTTCTTACAAGCCATGTGAAGTGTTCTATGATGTATCAAGGTTGAGTGATTCAGTCTATTCAAAAAATGCCATTATAGGCCTCTGTATATTCCTCCTAGCCTAAACATTCATCACAACCTCATAATCAAATACTGATGTGAAAAGATCCAGATTTGGAGTGTATGCCTACTTAGTCTCTTGGTCTCATGTGTGACATCCAACTAGTTGGTAGTCATCAATTAATTTAGTTTATAACCTCCTTTAAGATAGTTTACTTTTATTTTTATCTCTCCTTTTTCTTTATAATCATAAGTTTAGTAGTTATCCAAAAGTGGTACATCAAGGGAGCTATCCCTATCTAGAGATTCATCTCATTCTTAGGCTACCCACAACCTAGAGGTGTTTCAATTATGCCACTTAGATGAGGAGAGCTGAGACATCTCCTCAATGGGATAAAATTCAAGTGATAAAAATAACATGGTCACTTGATAGGTGAAGTTTTATTGAGTGAGGGTCATGATAGACTCATCAAGAAATTCAAGAGGAGGTTGATTGTCTGCTAATGATACTTTGGATAATTGGTCAGCAATAACTTGCCATTTAATTAACTTCTATTGAAGGAAATCAAGGTCAAAATTAGAAAAAATCATGAACCACTTGGCCATAAGTTGGTTTTAGTGTGGTTTGGAGTGCATATACTTGAGTGGGTCAATATTGGTTATGACATAGGTTTTGTGGTTAGTAGGTAGTGGTGTAGTTTGGTGGCCATAAAAACCAGGGCTAGGCAAAGTTTCTTGATATGGGTGTATCAAGTATCATACTCTAAAATCATGTGGTATATGTAGTCTATGGATTGATTTTTATGTTATTCATCTTGATGAGCATGTATTCTCCTTAGGGAGTGGTCAGTGGTGAAGATATAAAGGTTAAAAGGTTGGGCATCCTTGGGAGGGGTGAGGATAGGTGGAGACAAAAGGTAATTTTTGAGTGAATAAAATTCCTTTTGATAGTCATCATTCTAATTGAAATAGACATCCTTTTTTAGGAGGTGATGGAAGGGTTATCATCAGTCTAAAATTTGAGAGATAAAGTGATGAATGGATTAGAGCTTCCCCTAAAAACTATGGAGTTATTTGAGGTTGGTTAGAGGAATAATGTTAAGGATGGATTTGATTTTGGTAGGATAGACTTTGATTCCCTAAAAGGAGATAATAAATCCAAGGATATTTCATGTTACGACCCCAAAAATTCAATTTCTGGGGTTAAGGTAGACATGGTAATGGATGAGTCACTCAAAGATAATTTTGAGAACAACCAAATGATCTTTATAACATTTAGATTTCCTAAGAAGGTCATCCACATAATCCTTGATGTTTTTTTTGATAAAGTCATGGAAAATGTAAGTCATAACACATTAGTAGGTTGCAACAGTGTCCTTTAGTCCAAAAGGCATGACCCTATAACATAAGGTTCCCCATGGGGTGATAAAAGTGGTTTTGTGCTAATATTCAAGGGTAATTAAGATCTAATTGTAACCTGAGAATCCATGAGAGACAACATCTCGTGGCCAGCTATAAAATTAACTAGCTAGTCAATGCTTGATAGAGTAAAGTCATATTTTGGGTAAGCAAAGTTGAGGTCATGGAAGTCCACACAAATGCATAGTCCCCTTATGGCTTTGGTGATAGGTATGACATTCAAAACCCATTAGGGGTGATCAATGGGTTGAATGAAATTGATGGATAAGAAATGTTCAAGCTCTTCTTTGATGAGAAATAATATGTGAGGGTGCATTCATCAAAGTTTTTACTTAATGGGCTTGGCATCATGGTTGGTGATGATGTTATGGTTAGCTATGGAGGGGTTAATTCCTAGCATGTCTATATAAGACCAAGTGAATGTTATGATATAGTCTTGAAGGAAAGATAAGATGTCTTGAAGCTCTTTGAAATTCAATTATTAGCCAATTTAACACTATAAGGGTTGTCTAAAGTACCCCAATTAATATCCATGGAGGATTAATTCAACATGGTCAAAGTCTTAGGAGGAAGGGATTTATGGATAGAAGAATTTGGTGCACTAAGGTAAGTGATAATATAATCATCATCTTGACACTTAATGGTATTAATAATAGGGGATTCATCTCCTATCATCTCAAGATGGGTCATAGGGATGGCTATGGTCATCCCATCCTTTTTATAGGTTAGGGGTTTAAGGTTGATCACGTTGATAAAAAAAGTTAGGGGGGATGATGTCAAAATCCTCTAGTTCTAAGGGTGAGGGGGTTAGTGAGGATGGGATCTCCTCATCAATGTTGGTAATGGGAGGTGAGTTGGTTCCTAGTTAAAAAGAGAGAAGCCTAGACCATGTTTCTCATGGGGTTTTTGGGTTTGGATTGGAAGTAACTCATGTGGCCCTTGTTCATATCATCTAAGACCAAAACCTTTCCAAGCACACCTGTGGAGGTATGTTTGGGAATATTTTAGTTTATCTCAGTAGGAGAAGTTGGAGGTGAATGGTTAGGGTGAAATAGAGGTAATGGATGTGTTAATGGGTTTGTTGAGTCCCCCATAGATGAAAAGGGTTTGATAGTTTGAAGGTATAAGGGAAATAATGTCTCTAATATTAGGGTCATACTCAGGCTGGGTTTTAATTTGTCCATACTCATGGGGAGTAGGTAAGGCATCAAGGGTCAAGATGTGATATTCCCCAAGTGAGAGACATTAGAATGTTGATTCCAAGTTGTTTGTGATAGGGATTTGATCCAAGGGGATTGATGAGCTAGTAGATGCCTCATTAGTGGAAGAATATATGGATTCATCTTTTGTGGTTGGGGGTTCATCTTTGGCTGATGAGGGTGCACTAGATGGAGGTAGGAAGATGTCATTGGGTTGATAAGTCATGTTACATGAAGAAAATGGACTTAGGTCAAATTTTATAGTAACAACCTGACCTTCATTCTCAAATATAATGTAATGATGAAGGGTAGAGGGTACACAACCCATGGAATAGATTCAAGGTCATCCCAACAAAACATTATACTAGAATTCTCCTTCCACTGCATAAAAGAGTTTTAGGAGTGTGCAAGGTCCTAAATATACATGAATGATAATAGTTCATAGAGTAGTGGCCATGGTGTCATTGAAGGACAAAAAGATGGCCAAGGTTTTGGACATGATATTTTTTGTTAGTTTAAATTGATCATAGGCATGGGAGGAGATGATGTTAATACTATCTCCCCCATCAATCATGACCCATTTGATGTGGGTCTAGTTGATGTAGGAAGTAATGAAAATAGGGGGATCTAAGTCATCAAGATGGATATAATGCATTTTTGAATCCTTGAAGGTGACAAGGTTGGAAATTTGGATATCACTAACAAAGGTTGATAGAGGTCTAGGGTCTTTAGGTTGGACCTTTATTGATTGTAATACCTCTATCATTACTTGATGATGATGGGGTGAGGTAAAAATCAACTCGTATAGACTCATCTTTATTGAGGTTTGATGAAGTTATTTGAGAACCACTCTTTTGATTGATTTAGAGGGGTTAGATTGGGAGGTACCCAAGATAGATACCTTGGTTTTACTGAAGGTGAAGGTTCTTACATTTGACTTGGTTTGGAGGTAAAATATGGGTATGTCTATGGGATGGACACTTTTTCCTTCCCCTTATCCTTTTGCTAAGTATGTGATCATGTGACCACATGGATAGTATGGATAGAGGGAAGAGTTGGGGTAGGAGATTGGTTTGATTCCTCATCACTCTAAGGTGAGGATGGGAGAGTAGGTAGGTGTTAGATATTGGTTGTTATTTGTTGAACTAGTAGCAGGTTCATGGGAGGTTTATCCTTTAATAGATCATCCTCATCATAGAGCTATTGGATTATGGTTTGGAGAGCTTTGTAGTTATCCATTTCATGCCTAGGTGTCTTATGACAGGTGTATACTAGACTAGTTTTATACCAAGAGGGTTAAATGGTCTGATAAGAGGTAAGGTCAAGGAAGAAGTTTGTAATAACCTTTGGAAAATAGTTGAGTAAGACTCAGCTAAATGTGGAAAAGGTTTAGAGGTTTTGGCCTTAGTTGGTGAGATGGAAGTATTTTTAGAAACATGCTTGGTGGTAAAGGTCTTAGGTGAGGTGGTATTATTAATTAATGATTTTTTGTTAGGTAAGGAAGTTGGTAAGTTGTAGGTAAGAGATGCTAAGGTAGCTAGGTTGGTTATTGATGGATCAAGAAAGATGGGCATGTAATAAAACAAGAGTGATGGTGTAACCAAAGGCAGTGGCTGGATTTTGGTTGAGATAGTTGGCTTCCTAATGAAAGTAGAAATATAAGGCCCCAATTTAGAGGACAAAGTTGATGGAGGTAAAAGTTTGGCCTTCTAGGGTTTTGGTGGCTTCTCTCCCTTGGTTGATTTGGTTTGGTGCTTAGTTGATGAGTTTAGTGAGGTTAGATCTAGTTTCAAGGATGGGTGATTAAGGCTCTAGGTAGGGTAGATGCCAAGGTTTTTATTTGGTTTGGTTGAAGTGATAGAGGATGATTTGGTTATTTGGGATTTAGTTGCTTTGGATGGTTGAAAGATGGTCAATTTGGTAAAGGTTTTTATTAGTTCAGTTGATATGATAGTAGGTTAGATGATAGAAGTGGTGGATTGGTCCATAAAAGAGGTGGTTAGAGGTTCATATTTGGTGATTTAAAGGAGCCATAGTTTTTTCCAAAAGGTGGATTGATTGGTGTTAGGTTTGGAGGTAAAATCCAATCTCTAAACTAGTCTAGAGAATGGTTTATAGATTGGTCTTATTCCCAAGGCAATAGGATTGAAAGATAAACCCATAAGTTGAGAAAGAGGAATGCTGACCTCATCCTTTTCCTTAATAAAAGGATTTAAGGTTTGGAAGGGTGGTTCCTCTATGGGAGGGGCAGATATGGTGGTCTATTCCTTGGGAATGATCTCCAAAGGGGAAGTGAATTTTTAGTGGTTGAAGGAGGATGTACAATGGTGATGATTCCTTGCTCAGGTATATCAGTTGAAGGAGGGGTTGATGACTCTAATACATCAATAAGTGGAGGAGGTGAAAAGGATACTTCTATGGTTTGGGTCTTCAAAGGAATAGATGGTAATTCTTTTATCTCAATAAGTAGAGAGGGTGAAGAACAGGGAGATTGGGTGGTAGGTTCTTTAGTAATGAACATGTTGAGAACCATATTGATGATATGGATGTGATGAGAAGACTCAGCTTTATTGATCTAATTTTTGGTAGGTGCACGATTAGAAAAAGGTTGTCTAAAAATGTCAATGGCTTAGTTCAGAGGTGTGTTGGGGTTATCTAACACAAGCTCCCCCTTGTCAATGAGGGTTTGGATAATGTTTTTGAAGGTATTACACCTACTAACGTCATGCCCAAATACTCTATGAAAAGCACATAGGTCATTAACATTGTATCATATAGGTGTAGGATGAGAATAATCAAAATTTTAAGGTGGTTTGATGGGAGGAAGATATATGATATTATCTTTCAATAGCTTCTCTAGGACTGAAGCATAAGATTCCCCAAGTAGAGTAAATTATTTCTTATTGTTTTAGTTTTGATTTCTCATGTTTTATTTTGAGGAGTTAGAAGAGTTTGGTTGATTTAAAGATGGTGGGGGATAATTATTTAAGACAATCACATTTGTATTTTCCTTGATTTTGGCATTGGTATTGGTTTGGTTGCTTGGTTTAGAGAAAGAGGCCTCATTAGTTTTGTAGGTAGAGTTTTCATTTTTCAACTTTAACTTTCCTTCATCTATGGCTTTATTTTATAGCTTATGCACCATGGAAAAATATTCATCAAAGGTTCTAAATCTCTGAACATGCAATGTAGAAGAGATTTACTTGGCACATGCTTGAGCGAAATTTTTTATTAGGTCAAGTTGGGGTAAAGAGAAGGAAGTTGATTGATTAGGTTCCTCCAATGAGCTAAAAAATAAACAATAGATTCATCACCAAATTTATAGATAGAGTAAAATTTAGTGATGGAAAATTTATTGGAGACGTTTATTGAAAATTGATTCAAATTTTTTTGGGCCAACTAGGTGAAGGAGAAGAGAGAGTGTTTTATGATGGCATTGCACCGATCTAGTGTTGGACTAGATAGGGACATGGGAAAGGTACTAAGAAGGATAACATCATCATAGGTAATCAAATAATATGAATGCCTAAATTCCCTAAGGTGTTATTGGGGGTCATCCTTACTTTGAAACTTATAAAACTTGGGAAGTTCCCACTGAGGAAGATATGGCCTGATAGGTACATATGGGTGAATGGGCTCATTGTAGATTTGGTCATATGATAAGACGTTTTGAGCACCAAAGATGGATGACTCTAAAGTAGTCATTTTATGCATGAGAATTTTCATTAGATCTATTTGGGGTTTCACACCTAAAAGGTTACAAGGTGCATATTATTTTTGTGGTTGGGTGACATATTGATAATTGGTAGGAGGTTGAGGATCTATCACATATTGGTATGTGGACACAGGTGGTTAGGTGAATGCCATATAGGGGTAGGTGGATGTAGGTGGTTGGGAAATGGGTAGAGGTATATGACTTTGTGGGTTAGGCATGTAACCCAAGTTGGGTGTGATGGGAACCTATTGAGAGGTCAAGGTAGGTTTGGTAGGAGTTATAGTTGGGTTTATAAGTAAAGGAAAGGTGGTAACCCTTGTACTGGTCGATGGTAGGGTAAAAGGTATATATACTACAATATTTTGAAGTGGAGTAGTGACTAATGGATTGGGGGTAGCCAAAGTAAGGTTGGTAATGATAGTAGTAGGTGCTCCCATGGTGAGGGGAGTATAGGTGGTTAATGGTTGGGTCATTTCTAGGGTATAGGAGTTGTTAGTGGGGGTGTAAGGCATAAGGGTGTTGGTAGGTTAGTTTTACATAGTAGTATCAAAGGGATTATTAGTAGATGAAAATGCTTAGGTAGTTAATGGTTAGGTGGTGACTATGGAAATAGAAGTGTCCCTTATAATGTGGGAAGGCATTCCATAAGGTGGGTCCACAAGTGGAACTAAAGCAGGTGTATGGTGAGACATGGTGCTGAGATAATGTTAAAGGGATATAGGGTTATTATCTAAGAAAGTGGCAAAGTTTGTATCTATTTGGGGGATTACTTGAGGGAAATAAGGACTTCTTGAAGGCTCAAGAGAGTCTTTTATTTCAAATATGTACTCCATGGATGAGGAGATAAAAGGGATTGATTGGTTTGGTGATGGGTCATGTTCTGCTAAGTTATTTTACTACTGGTGAGTTAAAACCATACAAGAGAATGCAAAAATAATCACACCACTCAAACAAAGAGAAGACAATAAATGAGCAAGGAAATTAGATACACACTAAAAAGTATGTTAAGTCTTAAATTTCCTTTTAGTCTCTCTTTTGGCTTATGCCTTAAGATTTAAGAACTATGTGACTAAAATTAGCTTGTAGAGTAGGTACTAAAAGAGAAGTATGTAGTTGGTTTCAGGTTATTCAAGATCTCAAAAAGGATTTGTATTGGAAATCAATATGTGGCTTGGTATTGGGTCCTACCCCCTCACTTCACACATTGAAGTGATAAGGGTGTTGGATTCTTCGCTAGTATATCCCAATTTCTAGAGTTTATACTCAACTATAGAGCTGAGTTGGTTCTCTCCTTGGTAATGGCCTCTAAGTAGGATTGCCAAGAAAGGGTAAGGTGACCACTAGGTGATGAAATATTAGCTGGGATTTATGTCAAGTTTTTTTGATATTTTATTGATGTATGTAGTTTGGTTATGTGTGTGATACATGTGATGCTATAATCAAATTACTTTTCTTTAATTTAACTAAGTGAGCTAAACTTGCAAGCAACCAATGTATGCAGTTAATTTTAAACCCAAAAGAAAATTTAATTTCATTTATGAGCATGGAATAGGGAGAAGAACACCTAGATGTAAATGAAATAAAACCAATTAGAGACTGAAGGGTCCCACTGGGCATGCTAGAATGTTTTAGAGAATTTCAGCTTATATTCCAAGAAAGGAAGAAGAAATAAACTAGATATGGGTATGGTTGAAAAACCTATTTGGTTGTACATGCATTAAATCAAATGATTTTAGAGAGCTCCTCTTTAGCTTGGGAGGAATGATATACAAATAAGACAACACTAAAGCAAATAGTTGGTTAGATAGATAGTTGGGTGGATTGCTTAGCAAGCTAGATCTAAGAAGCATGAGCTTCCTTGGAGGATATCAATCCATTATTATTAAACAATTAAGTTCATAAATCAAAAGATAAAGTACTTACATAAATCATAAAATATTATGAAATTAAATACAAGAAATGCTTGATAAATAAAATGAATAATTATAACAATAAGCAGGTCAATACTAATGTTAAATAGGTCGCGTGTAGTTTAAAAAATGGGTTAGGGATATATGAATAGATAGGGACAAAGAAAGTTAGATTTTCTTGAGGGTAAGTGGGTGAATATAACTTGATTTTATTTTGTGCCAAAATGACCATTGGTATTTGAGGTGACTATTGGTGTTTAAGGTGACCATCGGTGGTTGAGGTAATCATAAAAAATTGGATAGACTATCGATGGTCAGGATGACCATCAATAGTTTATGTGTATTGGATTTGGGTGATAAAAATGTCAGATTGATGGGGTCATAGAAGGAAATTCTAGGAGATTGGTTTATGCTAGGATGATTTTGAAATAGAAATAAAGTAATTGATAAATTGAAAACAAATACTTAGCTTGTCGAAGGTTGATCTAGTAAATAGTTGAGATGGTTGGCTCATTGATGGAGTCTGGCATGATTCCAATAGAGTAATAGTAATTATCTATTGGCCAAGGGGTATTAAAAACTTATCTCTCTATCATAATGGCTAGATTGCTAGATTACTAGAATAATACTTACAAATAAACTTTGGATAAAAAATCTCTTGATAGTTACAAGATTCATTCCTCCCCTTTTTTCACCTCCTACTCCTCTCTTCTTATAGGAATGAAGGAGAGGTGCAACATGTTAACAAGATATCCAACTTGATGTCTAATTTTAAATTCAACATACATGGGTTCACACATGAATTAGATAAGCTAATTATGAAAAAGTAAGTTGGAGTGAAGTGTCAGTTAAAATGGTTTAGATAGTTTAACTTGACTATCAATGGTAAGGGTGACCATTGATGGTTTGGGTGACCATAAATAGTCAAGGGTCAAGGTAAAGTTGATTTAAAGAGGTAGGTTTAGTCATTATGTCATACTGACTAAGGTTAGGTCTAGTTACTGATTGAAAGGTCAAGTTTGGGCCTTAAAGGGTCTTGAAGTGGTCTAGGGGAGGTGCAACATTTAAAAACTATCATGTGCATATTTTTGGTATCTAAAACATTGGTTACTACCATAAATTCATCAAGTAATATGCTACTATATTATCCAATTTTGAGAAGCTACTATGATAGGGAGTCTAGTTTGTATGGACAAAGGACTGTCAGGCTACATTTGCTGATTTGAAGTAGTGACTAGTGACTGCTATGATCATAGTCTTCCTAGATTGGAGTAAACATTTTCATGTGCATGTAGAAACTTTAGGGCTTGTCATTATATTAGTACTCATATATCCAAGAGAAGGAGGATTGGATCATTTGATCCACTTCACAAGCATAAATTTATCAACCACATAAAATAATTATACAACAATTGAGTGGGAAGCCTTGTATATGGTATTCATATTAAAAAATTTCAAGCATTACTTGTTGGCCACACTTCAAATTTTTCACTAATAATCAATTTCTACAATACTTAGTGAACAAGCCACTATTGGGTAGATGAATATCTCATTGGCTAATGTTTTTCTAAGAATTTCAATTCTTGATTATATCAAACCTAGATGGGAAAAAATTGGTTTAGATCATATTATCAAAATAACTAATGGAGAGGAACTTGAGGAACTCTAATATGAGTCACTAGATGCACACCTATTTAGGGTGACTATAATTTTAGAGAAACTACAGGGGATCACATAGTTTTTTGAATAGGGGACATTCCCAGAACACTATATAGAATGAGATAAGAAATAACTAATCATCAAGCTCTTCTATATAGTATTGTTAATGTATATTTGTATCACTTAGGTAAGGATAAATTACTATGTAGAGTGGAACTAAAACATGAGTGTGCATAGATCATGGATGAAGTATACCAGGGAGTCGTAAGAGGTCACTTTGATGGAGATGCAACTGCAAGGAAATTTTTACAAAGAAATATTTTGTGGCCCTATCTCTTTTAAATATATGTAGAGAGTTTTACAACAATGAAATTTATGCCAAAGGATGGGGAAGCCACACCAGCAAGATGAGATTTATTTATAACCCATGTTAGTATGACAACCCTTTAAATAATGGGGTGTTGACTTTGTAGGTCCAATAAATCCCTTAAGTAAATTCAAAAAGTCAAGGTTCTTAATCACTATGACATATTAACTTAAAAAATGGGTAAAAGCTATTGTGATAGTAATTTATGATGTGTAGGACATGACTAAGTTCTTATACGAGAACATCATTACCAGGTTTGGCTATCCTCTTAATTTTGCAAGTGATAGAGGAACTCATTTTCTAAATAAGACCATTAATACCCTCATGGATGAGTTCCTGATATTGTATCATAAAATAACCACTTATCATCCACAATAAAATGGCCAAGCTAAAGCTAAAAATAAGGTGATCAGTAAGATGCTCACTAAAATATGTGATGTGAAGTGAGATGACTGAGAGGACAAAATTTTAGTAGTTCCATGGGTTTATCACATGTATTATAAATATGCAATAGGGTTTACACCATTATAGCTGGTCTATGGGCTTAAAGTTATGATGCTTATGGAATATATACTTCCTAGTCTATGGGTTACTAATGTGCTGTGAATGAGGATCAAGCGTCGATGACTCACAAGTTGCTAGAATTTAATCACATGGATGAATTAAAACACAAAGTATTATGGGCCTAGGAGATAAAAAAATGTAGCCAGAAGGCATGGCATGATAAAACCTATGAATAAAGGAATTCCAAGTAAATCAGCTTGTTCTTCTATATGATAAGAGGTTCAGAGCTTTACATGAAAACATTAACATCTAGTGGAAGGGCCCTTCCATCATCCATAAACTTTTGTATCCAATATTTATGGTCCTAAAATATTTGCAAGGAAATTTTTTACCCAAGTGCGTAAATGGATGTAGGTTGAAGTCTTACCATCATTAATTTAGAACAACATGGAATGACAGTGTTATATCACACCAAATAGAAAGTAGTTAGGCTTGAAAAGTGTTGCTTTCAGGATAGTTTGGGTTTTGTGTGTTTATTTGAGAATGTGTGGGTAAATGTAAGTGTGTGTATAGTATGTGATTAGAAAGATCCATGCAAAATTTCAAGTTTATATTATTGTGGATAAAATTGGAGAAGATGGCCAAATGAGTATAGTGTATGGACATCAATTAAGTCTAAGAAAGACATGTGCATCCAAATCTTGAGTAGATAGTGCAATTTAATGGTTAAGCCATTGCATTTAATGATTAGGTATGGGGGGAGATTGATAAATCTCTTAGAAAATTTACTGATCTATGTCAAAAATATAATAACATACGACTAAAGCCTAGTTAATGCAATATGTTAAAAACATCAACCATCACAGTAATCAAATGTCACATCAACAAAATTAATGCCACATCAATAAAAATGATCCACTCTATTCAAAGATTGTGTGTGAAAGATTGAGTGATAGCATAAATCATAAAGATAGTAAAACATCAAAGGAAGTATGAGACATTATAAATTAGTCACTCAAGTGGCTAATCCATTACTAGCTATATCAAAGTGTTTTATAATTTATAGGCGATTCCTAATCTATACTTTTCATCTTCTATAAACTTCTTTCAAAGAGAGAAATGTAATGGTTAGATTTGATCGATCCCATCTCATGAAAAGATTTATAGAAGCACAAAAAGAGGATATAGGCATTGGCATGGTGTTACAACAAATGTAATTCACAAACCTAGATGGTTATTATATGCAATTAGAAATGCATCATGTCTATAAATCAATCCTAACTCATAGAATATAAATCATACTTACACTTTTGATTGGGGATATAGTAGATAATTAATAACAAGACCAATATGGGAATCCACTAGACCCAATTAGGGGATCTCTTATCATAATAAATAATAATGAGGGATACAAAGTCTTTAGTCAAGAAAAGTCATGAAATAACCCTAATTAAGCCCTATGTTTTCATATTCATTAAACTAATAACAATAAAATTAAAGTATAATATAGTGCTCACCAAAGCTTGTGGCACAAAATAGGGGTAATAAACAACAAAAGTAAACATGCATATAAGACATATACTCACTTCAATGTATATAGAATCATAATGCATGAAATATAAGTAAAAATTTATATCTATATACTCTTACAAAGGAGGAACAAAATTAGGAATACTTACCTTTAAAGATGAACCCATCAAGCCTCAATCTTTCCCTTTGCCAAGGTGATTCACAAGAGGTTGTTATGGTATCTAAAGATGATAAGGATAAATCACATATAGGATACACAACATATTAATACATCTAAAAGAATTCTCCACAAGACAAGATTTGTATCTCTAAAGAAAGGATGAAACCCTAATCTTTCTCCTCAAGTAGAATGGTGGATAAGCAGATGCACAATATCTCTTACTTCTTCTGTTCTCTAAATAATGGTGAAATTATCTTGTATATATAGGTAGATTTAATCCTAAGAACTTTTGAAAGTTTTAGCCAATAGGGTCAACCCATTTTACCTAATAATATTATTGACAAATATTCACTAAGTCATGGGCTAGGTTGGCTAAGAACTGATCTAAACCCTAAATGGATTTTAACCACAAGAGTATAGGGTCAACTTAGTTGACCTAGTACTATAAATTATATAAAGGGGGTTTAAGTTAGGAAAAGGGGGGAAAATGTGGTAAATTACTAAATCATGTATAATAAAGAAGAAAAATCTTAGGGGAATAGTTTTCAAGAGATAAGTGTGTAGATAACAAGTGTCAAAAGGGACAACAATCCTATGAAGCACCAATGGTCTACCCACCCCTTTCCTAGTGCACCCATTAAGGCATGCACTAAGAGATATTGAAACTTGATAGATTATTGAAAGATAAAAATAATCAATAATTGATAAAAGTTTGAAAATATTGTGTGTATGCATATGCCCCACTCGAAGTTCATCTTGTGTTATGTGAGTGCAACACAAGATTGTGCTTCGGGAATAGAACATGGTGACACATAACATTGATGCTATGTAAAATGTAGTAAGAATAAAATAAGATAAATGAAAGTACATAATTGAAAAACACATACCTTTACTTACCTTAGTGTTGTAGATAAATAAGGAGATTGCAAGATGCTTTGAAGGCTTCCAATGTAAATAACATTAGGCGAACCTTTAGAGAATAGTGCTAAAAAAGAATGAAAAATCATAATTTTTGGAATAGGGGAATATATTAGTGAAAAATATTCTCTACGATGTCATGATTCTAAATTTTTTTATAGTTTGAAAAATGAGTGAGTTAAAAAAAAATATATGAGCTAAATAAGGAATCTGACTGTTAATATTTGAAAGGTAAGGAATTGTGAATAGAAAGTTTAAATAGGGTGAAAAGAAAGTCATTTATTTATATTTTGAATTATTTGGAGAGAAAAATAGAGCTTGGAAAGACCAAATTAAAGGAAAAAAGAGATAAGATGGTGAGGAGACAACCACTAAGATGATAAGGATGCCTAACAACCGTAACAAGTGCAACACAAGTAGACAACTAAGAATTTCAAACTTGTTTTTGAGTATTTTATTGGAATATAAGTGTTTTATTGAAATTTGTAATTTATATCAATTGTAAAAAATGGAATGAACTTTAAGAAGTTTCTAAGTAAACTAGAGGTCAAATAGAGAAATTAGTTAAGATAAATTGAATAAGTACTTGAAAGAAAGGTAAGACTTGGTCAAAGTGTTGGTAGGGTAAAAATAGACTAGGTCAACCTAGTCAACCTAGTAGGTCAATTTTTAGAATTTAACAAATTTAAATTAGTAGGTATGGGTTGACTTAGTTGATTTAGGTAAATTGCCAACTTAGTACCTCACTACTGACTTAGTTGTTTGAACCAAATTGATGACTTAGTGCTAAGGGGAAACAAATGAAAGGGTTGACTTAGTTTGTCAAGTCAACATGGTCAACTAATGACTATTTAGTCAACTTAGTGTTTGACTAAGTGGCCAGTATAGTATGAAAATGAAACAAATAAGTGAAAATAGTACTTGAAATGCCTAAAATGCCTGACTAAGTACTAAAATGGCTAATTAGGATAAAAATTTGTCAAATTGATCAAAAATGGATATATTAAGGCAAATTAGGTTTATTTTTGTTACAAATTTAAAAATAATGTATTTGATTATAAGTGACATAGAGGTCTAATGCATATTTTGTTATTTTATGGTTGTATGGGTGTAGAGATTCTAGTAATTAGTGGATGTAACATGGCTACCAGACCTATTAGAGTGATTGATAGTAGAAGAACGAGCTAGGTTAGTCACACTAGGCCTAGGAGGTATCATAGCGATGTGTTGAATGCAATTGAGTGTAGATCTAGTAGTCATGTTCCTAGGAGCCTAGGAATGATTGACTAATACTTTCATATGGGTGGTGGATGGGGATACCATTGAGGTGGGTATCACCTTAGAGGATGCCCATATTATTTTTATAATTCTGATAGGAGGGATGTTAGTGATCATGGGGGTACCAAATAGGTAGAAGGAGAGATGAGCATTAACCTAATGGGAATGTGCTTGAATAGGATATATCTCAAGCTAAGAGTGAGCCTATTTGACATGTATATAGCTCAAATTTTAGATATATAAAAGGTAGTGATCATATTGATGATAACATGCGTGTCGTGTCACATGTTGGATAGCAAGGTATTGATATATATGATAGCCTTATACCAGTCTATTTTGGAGTAGGGGACACTATATGATCTACGTTATATTATCTAGGTTCATCTCATACATGATATGTATGGGATGTTTTCAAAAAAGTAGAAGTCCTTGGGTTTGGTGATTTTATTGAGTTCTTGGATATACAAGAGGTTCCTAATGTAATGACTAGCTGGGTTGCCCTATGTGGTTAATGATCGATCACCTAAAGTGAAGATATGGAAGTAGGAACAAGTGGTGTGATCCATGCCCCATGTGCTAATGCTATAAATAGTCATGTGGTTGTCATATGGGCACAATAAAATAGTATGGCTTATTTGGAGGATAATACACCAACATTGACATAAGTACAAATTGTAGGTCACTACACCTAGTGGATAGCATCACATCTAGTTGATCATGTACTAGGATTGTTGAGACTCCATCACCCTATGGATTTGATAGTGGTACCCAAATTTTGGGCTAGACATGTGAGAGAGCCAAGGGATGAGGAAGAGTGAGACCACCAGTTTCTAGACTAAAGATTAGATCATGACATGAGAGACCATGGATAGGTTGATCATGATGGCCAACAACTAGAGAGGAGATGGATGTTGATGCAAGCATGTCAAAGGTACCATAGTCAACAACATAGTAGGAGGAATGATGATCACCTTCATCACACCATCTATGAAGATCTTAATGATGAGAGAGTATAGAGAGTGATCATCCTAGATGTTCCATTAGTCAGCCCAAGATAGAGCTGGTCTATATAGGCACCACTCAAGAGAGACTTAAGATGGGAATGTGTAGTGACCGTAGGGTTTGTATTGATTGGGAATCATCCCATGGATGAGGTACTTAGAGGACTAGTCAATAGAGAGACCATGCTTGATGGTCATGCAAATGAGGAGATGGTGATAGGCAACATTTAGACAAGTAATAAATGGTTGAAATTTTGCTTAAGTTGTTTGAGATAGATTATAGATAGATAGATTTTGAGATATATCTATGATATAATATATCTCTAGTTTAAATTTTGTAGATCCTACAAAGGAGGAGACTAGATGGGAATCCCTGGTGAGGGGAGCACTCCATGAGATCTTAGATGGGGTGTTGATGCCATAAAACCTTACTAATCATCCCATGGTACTATCTACCCTAGCTCAGATGAGTTTATTTAGACTAGTAGGAGAGGCCATGAGGTTATTATGAACATGTGGGGATGAGATATATCCATCAAAATGGGTGGTAGCGAGAGATTCATAAGCATGGTAGGCTTTGGATCAAGAGAGATCCATGGATATGGCTACCATGAGTCAATTGACATAGATACAGGCCTAGGTGGCCAACCTACAAGGATAGGTGATAAGATTGAGATCTCAAAAAACCTCTTTACAATGTACTATTTAGAAGGGACTGTTTGAGGTACATATGGAAAACATGGCTAGGCCACAAGATATACATGATATATCCTAGCCTTAGAGTTGGAATGATGTATTTTTTTACTTTGTATCAAAAACACATGATATATATATATATATATATATATATATATATACATATATATATATATATACATATATCTCATTTTGGCAGTTGGATGTTGATCTTATGTGTTTGTATTTGTGATTGTGTTTGTGGATACATGGATATATTTATTTCTAGAACATATATTTAGCTTTTATTGTATATGCTATATGAAATATATGTGTTGTGGTTTCTTTTATAGCATTATGTAGGACACATACATGGTTAAAAAAATAGGTGAAAAGACTTGGCTAAGTATAATAAATCAAATATAAATGTAATACACACTATTTCACATTAGGAAATGTGTAATAATAAGAAATGACAAAGTATAAGAAACCAAAGGATGGTGAACAAAAGGAAAAATAGTTTTATTTTAAGCCATGAAAAATATTTAGCACCAAACTAAAACAAGTAAAATCACACTAAATCACATTGGGAGGTATGAAAGTAATGTTATAAAGTGGAAAACATGTAAAAGAACAAATGGTATAAAAACTAATAAATTAAGTCAATCAATCATACTAAATCATGTTGGAAAGTATAGAATAAAAACAAAATTGAAAAAATTGGTCTTAAATTAATCACACTAATTCAAGCTAGGAAGTATGATATAAAAAATATGAAAATAAGAAGATAAAAGTGAAAGAGTAAAGAATTAAGCATAAAACACACTAAATTAAGATGGGAAACATGCCAATGATGTGTAACTTCATAATCAATCACATCTTATTACATATTTGACACATGTAATTTTTGTTGACTTGGATTATTGGAAAATTTTGTGTAGAAGGCGAAGTCCTATCCATGATCTTACACTATAATTCACAAAAGGAACACTAGTGAGATGGAAATAATGTAAAAATATAGGAAAAATGGATTTTGGGAATAATAATGTGTAAATTTGGTAATTTGTGAGGAAGGCCAAGTCTTATCCATGGTCTTATAATGCAACTTACAAATATAATCCCTAGGGGAGTGATCAGTGAACAAAGCAATGTTTTTCAAGGGGAGATATTAGAATTGTAGGGAGTGAAAAAGGGAATTTAAAAAGTATAAGTTAGGAATATTATTATAATACCTTAGGAGACATGAATCACACTAAGGACATGAGAAGACATTAAGTGAAGAGTGACCATCAATGTACAAATAAAACATGTTCTCTATAGACACAAAGATGTGTAGGCAAATAAGTGTGATACTAAGATCAAATCATGAAGGTAGTTTTTTACAAGAAAATTAAATTATACCTACCTTCCCATGATATATTACCCATTCTTAAAGACCCCTTATAGATTCATGGGTCTACTACAAAGATTTGGCACTTACGTGAGAAAGTAAGTAGTACTAAAATATATTTTTATTCTCATTTTATAATTTAATGGCCTACCACACTCCAATGGACATTGGATCTATTTTGAGGCTATTTTTGGAGTTTTATCTTTGATTATAAAAATTATATATACTTAAAACATGTCTTTTAGTGTGATTTGACTTTTGATAATTTTGAATGTTGCCTTTTGGATCATTGCCTTTTATTAAATGATTTGGATTTTGAATATTTTATGGATTTTTTAAGATTTATCATCCATAAAAACTTGGAATGACCAATTATGAGATATATATTGATACACATGAATGATTTCTAGGCTTATTCTAAAGGAAGCTAAGTATCCAGAAACACAACTGACTAGAACACTTAGGCTAAACTATGAACCAGTATGTTATCTCAAGTCTCAACCATGTATATTATTAGTTTGAGAAAAGTAATAAATGGGAATAAAGGATATATAGATTACAAAATTAAAATGAGTTTATAATGAGATGAATTATTTTCTAGCTGATCACATGGTGTAGAAGGAATAACTAAAGGGAGCAAGGTTTGCATAACCAAGTTGTATTAACAATTATCCATGTTTATATAGATAAGATAGAAAACAATAATGAAAAAGAACAAGGGAGTCATAAAAAATAGACTCATGAATAAAAACAAGGAAATCATAAATAATAAATCCATAAGTAAACATAAATGACATTATAAGCAATATAAAGTGTGAAACCAAAATCACCATGTAAGATAAATAAGAATTTGACACAATGTCAAAAGATATAACAAATAGATAAAGATAAAACTAGAGCACACATCCAATAAAAATGAAAATGTAAGAAAACCATGAATATGATCATAAGTAATAATATATTTGTGCACACACATTATCTAGAACATTTGATAAGTCTCTATGTAGTTGAATGCAAACTAAATCTAATGTCTCATCTATCTTAAAAAAATTTGGGAAAATACATCACATAAAATCTCTTCAATAGAAAAAGTAAGAATGATTTATGGATCATGATGAGAAAGGATATCATGCAAGGGATGATTAGGAGAATGCATGTGAATGGTTTCTATAGGAGATGAAGGGATCACCAATGGGGAAGAATCCATATGTGAGGAACTCAGAGGTGGATAATGATCCACAGGTGAGGGAAGGTCCATAAGTGAGGGATTCATGAGTTGAGGAATAATAGGTGAAGAATGGACCATAGGAGGAGATGGATCCACATGAGGTGGAACCGTGGGGGAATAAGGGGGATCTTTCTTACAAGAATGACCTATGGGAGGAATAATAAAAGGTACAAGAATGGTTAAAAGGTGATCTTTAAGATGCTACTGAAGGATGCAGTAATGATTAGTGTGATGGGTGCCATATTAGTGATAGAGAAAATATACCTCTATGTGCTTAGGAATATACTCAAGTAGTATCTTCAAGGGAGGTATATCCTTATTTGAATATTGAGGGGTAATAAGATGAAAAGTATCGATATAGTGGCACAACTTGTGACAATGCATGGATGAATGATTATCTATATCATGGAAGAAATAAATACACCTATGAGTAGTCTTGGTAGTTATGCTCATAGGAAGAGGTGTAATAAAAGTGGAAGGAGTTTGGTAAGGTTGATAGACTCATTTGGTGGGAAAATAAGTTAGTTGTGGTAAAGAAAGAAAACCATCACCAAAATAAGATGTTGCTAGTGGAGAGATTGGACAAGGCTCGACATTAAGAGTGATAGGATCGGAAGCAAGAATAGACTCAACTAAAGTGGGTGTAGGATTGGGATCCAAAATGGTCTCTCCTAATGGAGGGGTAAGGTATACATAATGTTGAAGGAGAGTTACACATATCTTAGGTACAATCAATATATAGGGGTCATGGTACCTAGTAAAGCGATAGGGCCCAATCATGGCATGATCCATAAGCATAATTCTATGAGGTTAGTCATAAATTGGAGGTGTCCACACCATATTTACCCTATGATAAAGAGGAAAAATGCTAAAATTGGGAATTATATATGATGGAACATGGGAAGATACACTAAAATATTGAATGAAAGAGGAATGATAATGGATAATCTCAACATCACAGGCTTGACTAAGACCTCCTAAGAATGGGTCATCTAAGTTATAACCATAATCATAATTAGGCATATGAAGATCAATGACATAGGTAGGGATGAAATTATCATTTGATGAGGTGTGATGAATGAAATGCCAAGTCTTAATTAAGATAATGAGAATGTCATCACAAGGTGGTTGATGAGAATGAGGTTGTAAAGAAGTGAGAAGATAAGAGATGAGATGAGATGAGAGATTAGATGTTTTAATCTTGAGATTGATCTCACCAAGATCATCATCATTTGAATCTAGGAGTTTATGTGAAATATTCCCAATGAGTTTAGGATGACCATTGTAACCTCAAGTGGAATTAATGGGAAAGTTAAATCATTGAGACTCACAAAATAGAACACATGGAAAGGGTTCAAGGGTAGGAATATTAAATACACCTAAGTCTTGGAATTGTTCAAAATTATAATGGTTAGTGTCACACTAAATCCTATAAATGGATCCATTATGAGGAAATTTAATGCACTGGCAAGTGGAAGAAGTAACTGCTCTCATATGATGAGTTCATTGCCTACCAACCATAATGTTGTAAGAAAAAGGAAAGTTAAATATCATAACCTTCATGTGAATGGTGATAGGTAGGATGTTAATGTATAACCACACATAACATAAAAGATGAATTTGCCTTTGATCATAGCCTTGACATGTACTACATGTGTATTTGATATTGTATTTAGAATATCTAAAGGTTTGATAAAATTTAGAGAGGCAACACAAGTATCATAACCCTCATCAATCAAGGCACACTTGACTTGGATATCACCAATTTATAAACTAAAAAATAGAGTAGGATCATCCATATGATTCAAAATATCATCGAGGATCATGAAAGTGATGGGGAATTTGAGGGAAAGAGAAGTGTTCATTATTTAATCAACATGGATGTACATCTCTTTGCACTATTTCAACATTCTATCTTCAGATCTAGATAAGGTTGATTTTCATCCTTCTAAGGGAGGATGAGGGATGCTTATTTTGAATAAAAGATACATAATAAGGTTATGAAGAGAGGTCCTTTTTAGCTCAATAAATGTGATTTTGGATGGGAGATTAGTGAGTTCCATTATAGGATCCCACTCATCGTAACCCATAAGGATATTGTTAGAAATAGGTGCATAGTGTTAAATGAGGTCCTCAAAAGGAGGAGCCAAAGTACAAAGTACATGTGAATTTATGTATATATGAGGCAAAAGGTTTAATGAGAGGAAAAGTTTTTATATTGTGTTAAGAAGATGAAGTAGTTGATGTAGGGTGGTTTTGATAATTGCTAAAAGAATTTTTGATATAAGCTTGAGTATCATTGGTGTGATGTAAATAAGATGGAGGGATGGTATAAATAGTATGAGAAGTGTTATCCAAGGGAAGATTTGGAATTGGTTCATCAAAATTTATAAGGTCATCTTGCCCCATCTCATTTAAGTGATTTGGAGAAGAATCTTGGATAACACAAAATGTACGAGACAATGGAGGTGTGTAGATGGGTTGAGGATCAATGAAAATAACCAATCTTCATATATGAGTCATATTAACCACATTCTCATAATGAGTTTAGTCAATAAGAATTTTTACATTATTGGTAGAAGGGGTGGGTTTGTCTTGGTTATCTTGGTGATTTGGAAGATGATCTTTATAGATGGCCAAATGAGCATTAGCTTGATTCAAAGCTTGAGATTTAGCATTTTTTATGGGATTTGAAAGCAATGTCAAAGGCTTGTTGGTTTTTTTGAATGATAAAATCATGGTCAAAATTGGGACCAAGAAGAAAATACATAACCAAATTATGAAGTTGCCTATAGGTCTCATGAGAATGACCCCAACTAGCATGAAACCAACAAAATTTATTAGGATCATACTAAAATTTTAGAGGATGAGTGGAATCAAGTTATCAAGGTAGAAGCCTAGATAGATGTTTTATTAATTCTACTAAGGATAAAGGTTTGTGAGTAATGGTTTCATTAGGTGAATATAGATGAGGATTGGTAAGTTGGTTGGAAGAGGGAGATGGTTCTAAATATTGGTTAAGAAAAATAGCTTGAATAGTGTGAATGGTATCATAAGAGTCCATGATACCATCATTGGTAGTATGACAATTCTTGTTCTTGAGTAATATATGAGTAACCACATAAGGTTGGGATGGATCAAATTGATGTATAAATAATTCTTGACATTTATCCTGGTCAATAGTCTCCTCTAAGGTACATGAGGAGAGATTCCAAACCCAATATTTCAACTTGGGAAAAATAGTATTAGTAAAGAGATGGAAAAGGTCATCATCAGCCATGTTATGTTCACATTTTTTATAAAATGGTTTCCATCATTTGATGAAAGATTGGGTAGTTTCAGTCTCAATTTTCTTACAATTGATAAAATGGGCCAAGTTATTCTCAAGAAGATCACTAGTTTAGAACTCTTAGACTATAACATTTACTAAATCTTCAAAACTAGAAACAAAATGAGTTTTAAGTTGGTTGTACCAATATAAAGAATAACCTATGAGAGTTTTGGATAATAGCTTGGTAGTATCAAAGGTATTTAATTTGACCCAATATTTATATAGTTTTCCAAATATTTTTAGATGAAGAGTAGGATTAGTTGACCCATTGTAATAAATGGTAGGGGTAATAACTCCTATATTCATATTAGCAATTTGAGATGTAATAGGTTCATTTTGAATATGCTTGATTGTCTTGTTGATAAAGGGAGGTTGAGGGATAGGATTACCATGGTAATCTTGAAGAGGAGTTGGGGGAACATTTTTATTATGCATTACCCATGGCATCTTTTGAGGGTGGGTTTGAAGATGAATAAGGTGGTTTTGCATTTGCATCATTTGATTTACATTGTTACGTTGAAAAGAATTCATTTGATTAAGAGTTTTTAATAGGAGCTGATGGGTTTGGGTTGCATTATTGGCATTATTTGAAGCATTATAATTAGAAGTAGTGGCTTGGGTACCACTATGGGTGTTAATAGGATCTTGGGAATAACTATTAGAATGTGAGGCACTAGTGGTAAAATTTTCTTGTGTGGAAAAAGATAAACTAGAGGCATGGTTACCATGGGTAAAAAATGATGGATTAGTAGAATAATTGAGGAGAGTGGGTCTTGGAAGAGGCCCATTAGATGTAGAACCTGCCATGTTAGTAGAGGTACTAGGCATGGAGGTAGAGGAAGTCAAAGAAGAAGAATTCATGGTATAAGAAGGGGCCAAAATAGAGGGAAGAGGATAAGAATAAAATAAGATAGTATCCCCAAATTAGTGTGAGAATGTGGGAGAAGGTGAATGAGACTCTTTGGTTTGACCACTAATCATGAGATGGTAAATGGTAGAAGGGTCCTTTCCTTGATGTTGAGGAAAATTAGAGATAAAGAAGAGCATTTCAGGTGAATACTCTAATTTGAGTTGATTTTCAAGTGAGAAGAGAGGATTAAGAAGTGAAGAGGAATGAGGAGGGGTCCCATAGTTTGTTGTGCAAGTGGCTACCTAAACATTAATCTCATCCAGGAAAGGAGCCATAATATGCTTATAGGAAACCCTATGAGGGTTGGTAAGACTCATCACATCCATTGAATTCAACTCATTTTTGTCTTAAAATAGGAAGTTCATGATGAAAGAGAAGGAAGAGATAAGATAAAGGTGATGTAAAAGAAAGGAAATAGGAAGGGACAAATAAGATTACATAGTTAACTGGGTCGACCTAGTATTGAAAATAAGATCTAAAAACTAGGAAATAAGGATACAAAGTTAACAAGGTAGATGTAATACTATAACCTAAGATATAAAATAGTTAGATAAGGATATAAATTTGATAAGATTAGCTTATTAATTTATCTTGAGGGGTAGAAAATAATATTGTGTTGATAGGGTTGACTCAGTATTATAAGTAGGGGAAATAGATAGTCTATAAGAGACTATGTTAAACAAAATGATAGTGTACTAAAAAAATAAAAAAATTCAAGTAATTTTGAAAGTAAGAAATGAAAATAAACACACGATAAATTAGGTCAATGAGGATGATCCAATTGAGTCACACACCACAAAACCTTACATGAATGCTAGCCAATGCAATTTTTTGTAATACAACATATAATGAGCAAAGAGTAAGCAATCAACATGGAAAGTAAATGCTAACTAATAGGTCATCCTGAATGTTGTTAGATTGTAAAGTATTAATTTAGATGTGATAGGGAAGTTGACTAAAATTAAGGAACTAGAAATCAATCTATAGATGGTTTCAAGATGTTTAGGCTAAAAGTGATCTATGTTGGTAATGGTACTAGCTTGGTATTAGGGCCTACCCCCTCACTTCACACATCACAGTGATAAGGGTGTTGAGTGCTTTTCTAATATATACCTTTAAACAAGTGTTTATACTTGTCTAGAAGACCAAGTTGGTTTTCCCCTTGGTGATGAAATCCAAGTAGGTAGGCCTTGGGTAGATAATTGTTTAAATGTGTTTTAAGATTATGTGATTTGGTAGTGTGTGCAAGAAATAGAAAAATAGTGCAACTAACTGGTATATTGAAAAACCACTTATTTAGACTATGTGATATAATCAAAGCATGCAAGTAATTAGAAGTGAAAGTGTGAAGTAATTATTAGTATATAGATGTTAACTCCAACTTTGAAACCCAGTACAATGTTAATTAAGGTGATAGTGTATGCATAAATTATAGTAAAGAGTTGATAGTGTCTCTACTATACTAGTAAAACAAGGGTCTGTTAAGAACTACGTCAATAATGTTGACCATATAGAACTAGGTCAACCAAGTTGACCTATTTTTATATATAAGGGCAATTTTAAAGACTACAAACTATGATAAACAAAACTATAAAGAATGACAAAAATGATAGAGAAAGAGAGAAAGAAAACTTGGTGGGTTGGAAGATGCAGAGGAAAGTGAGATTGCTATTAAAGTGCCTTCATTTTTACTTACAAATTTTACCAACTATGTTGACTAGGTCTGATCTATAAACTGATAGGGACCCCCTATTTAATCAAATAGTTTTTAAATGGATATCAATCTTAATTATCCCCCCATACTTAAATAGATAATCAGATTCTGAAATCAATATAGAGTGAATATAAAACCCTATTTAAACTAATTCCACATTATAAACATTCACCTTTCAATACTATAAATAAAACTGAAAGCAAAATGGAAAATAGTGACACATTGACACCAAAGTGATAACGGATTTCACCTTTTTAGGGATTCATCTCTAGGCTAACTACAATCATGAACCAATCCATTAAAATAGATGAAAGTAAAATTTTAAGAAACTTACATCCATGGATATTTAATCTATAATAGTACTAAAATCAAGTTGCATAAAGACTTGATTTGATCAAGGATTCATCTCCCATTAGTCCACAACACCTATGTATCATCTCCAAAATCTAAGCATAATTCTCAATGTAAAAGTAAAACAACTCTCTAAAATAGGTCAATATCTCGTCACCAAGGAATTCAACTCAACTCCATAATAGTGGTGAGCTACTTCAATAAAATAGAATATGAGGGTTCCATAGGCATTTGCCTTTACAATAGAAAATAAAATCATTTACAATTGAACTATAAAAATTATGATAAAATATATCACGTGAGGTCTCCCATAGGCATTTTTCCTTTGCAACTGAATGATTCCTCTATAATTTAGAATAAATTAATTACATCTCTGAAATAATCCTCCAAAAATGCCTCCAAGAGTGTCTTATAAGCCCTTTACAAAATATCCATAAGATTATTAAAAAAACTAAATAATCTTGGCTTAAAAAGCTGGAAAAAGCTTAGATAATTTGAAGTTGCTCTATTATGTGTTATTCAAATGCAACATATCACATATTTATAATGATTCATGGGCCTATCCTAACAGCTGGGCCATTATCCTTTTACCCAAATGGTAAAGGGTTTGAATCTCCTTCTTTCCAAAATCCATGGTGAATCCTATTTAAATGGAATAATTTCCATTTACATTCTAACCATCCATCAGTGGTGGAATGATAAAGGGCTTAAATTAGATCATGAAGGTTGGGGGTTTGATCATCTCCAACCATTTTTTGCTAACCATAAATTTTAAAAGATCTTAAATCCCACATTCATGGGGTTAAGGATTTAAAAAGGCTTTTAATATCCCTAATCTACCAATGTTTATATGGTTTTGGCCATGTTACAACCCCTTTTGCCATGCCTAAAACTCAAATTTTGGTTATTAGGAACCTTTAGATGAGTTGGCTCGAGCTGGGTCAAATTGCCAAGTTGGGTTGCACATTGAGTTGAGTTCCATTGTTGAGTTAGGTTGACATGTTGAGTTGGGTTACACTACCAATTTGGGTTGACATGTTGAGTTGGGTTGGACTATCGAGTTGGGTTGACACTACCGAGTTGGCTTGACAATCCAAGTTAGGTTGGATGAGTTGGTTTTCAAACATTATGGAATGGAGAATGTGAATGGTGGTAGGCCATGTGGTGGGATGAGGTTATACCATGTGGACCTCTCAATAATGGCCATGTGGATTACTTCACTTTCCACTTGTCAACATAAGATAATATGATATAAAACTATAATGTAATTGAAAATATTAAAATTACACTAATATATCATGGTGGCAGAGTCCCCTTCCTTTATAAAAGTGGGCTCCACTAGTTATGGTCCCTGTAGTTGATATTTTTTCAACCATCAAATAGTGGAGCATGCAAACTTATTGTTTTACCATGTGCCCAAAACTTGACATATTATTAGTTGGCCACCAATTGACCAACTTCTACCAAAACTTTGGCCAGCTATATCTAGAACAAACAAGCTCTATTTCTCAAGTTTTGCATACCATCAAAAATATCTCAACAAGCCCTATGCAATGGTGTTGTTTTAGGGAGGATTAGGGATGTTTAAAAATGTCCTCCAAATCAAACCTCCCCACAAAGTCATTTTGACCTCCAAAAGGTACAATCTCTTAATTATCTAAAAATGAAGGTACACCTCTTCCATGAACTATCTTTGCTACAAAATTCATCTTCCTGTACTGATTGAAATATATAAGAGCCAAGAGTAACTGAAGGTGATTCTTTGTATAGAGGCAAAAATATCCCAATTGAGGTAAACTCTCCAACTAAGGGCAATGCATCTCTTCTATCCACATCTTCTTGCATGCATCAATATATATATATATATATATATATATATATATATATATATATATATATATATATATATATATATATATATACATGAGTAAATATAATAGAAGTAACTTGAAGTCAATATGTTATGAAACTCCAAGTATCAAAAACTATCATAAACTATTGTCAAAACTCCAAATCCATCTTAGAGAATTTCCCAATAGATCTTGAAAACCAAAAATGTAGGAAGAAATACTAAGCATGATAAACATGTCATGAAGTATTTCCTACTATAGGTAACTCTAGTTCTATAATGTCAGCTTCTCTCTAATAATGAGGTACAATTTATCCACAAAGGGGTTATCTCTTGAACAGGGGTAATCTCTCAATAATGATTCGAAATAACACAATTTTACCCATACCAGTTTCTTTCCAAAAGGCTATTAGAAACTAGATTTCATAAACTTATATGAAGAGGGAAATTGAAATCCCTTTCAAACTCTAAGAATTAAACTAAGAGAATTTTGGAATAGAGCTTATTTACCAAACTCGCCATTTATTGCAAGTAATCAATAAGCAAATATCATAAACATGCGAAGATAAATCAAGAATGATAAACTTTTCTCAAAGTTATTCCCACTGATTGATTGCTCCAAATCTACTGTAAAAAGTGGTATATCTTTTCCTTCAACATTGGTTAAAAATTCCTCCATATGATAATTAAAGAATCCCAAAAAGTGTTGACAATGAAAAATAGCATACTTATCAAACTTGTATCAATGTAAAATAAAAATATCCAAGAAACCATTTTAACAAAATCAAGGGTTTTCTCGTTTCATGGTTTTCACTACTTGAATAGAAGGATATACCACATCAAACCTCATTAAGTATGAGGTACTGATGAAACCTCTAATTTTTCAATAAGTTCTAAAATAATTCTAAAATAAGGTACATTTTATTTCAAACAAGCCTCGCACGTTTATCCAATAAAAAAATGGATATCAACCAATATAATGTGTAAATATCCATTATCTCATAGACAAGAATCATTGGAATAGTTTTACCCTCATTTTAAACTGTGAACTACACACTATGTTGAATAAAGGTTAAATTTTAAACAACCAATCAATACTAAAACTAAAGTGCCAAAACTTGTTCAACTTCATGAACCATGCCATATAGCCATTCTCCATATATTACCATGGAAAGTGGTCTTTTCACTTGCTTACTATTTCTAAGGACATAGGTTTTAAAAATACATTCACTTCACCAAAAAGAAAGGCTACATGATTTAACTTATTTGGGAATAATGGAGTTTTATTCCTATTTTAGTTAAGGGTCTGGATTAATAAATTAGTATAGAATATAGTAATAAATACAATCTTAATTTGTGCAACTATTTATCTTTTTCACCTTTCTAAAAATATAAATAAATAAGACTAAATATAACTTAGCTTGAAAATAGAGTGAGACAACTGATACAAAGGTTGAAAATGGTTGTGCAGGATTGGGAAGGTGTTGTAAACTTGAATCTAGTTTTTTTTGTGTGAAAGGATAAGAACACCAAAAAGTGGATGCTTTAATGTCTAACACTATTTTCCATTCCAACTGCTATTGTCTAAAGTGATCATAGAGACCTGAAATTTTTTAGGTAGTTGTGTTTTGCCTATATGAGCAAGCTTGTGAAAAATTGAGCACTGGTTGTCGACAAAAAATATTATGGAGATAATTTTTTCTTCAAACCCTAACCCTCCATCATGCTTCATAAAATAATATTTGAGTCATTTAAGAAATGGGGGGTTAATGTGAAAGATTTACTAAACATGAAATCCACACCCCTTGTGTGTGCATGCTACCTACATACCAATACTCTGAAGAGCGATCAAGACATATGCAGTTATCCTACTTAATGTGATTTTTACAATAGTGTAATGTGGATGAAAATGCCAAATTGATAATGTTTGAGGTGTTTAGGGATTGGTATGATAATTTGTGTAGGTTTGTAGCTATGTTGGGTGGTTGTGTGCAAAGAATAGGGAAGTTTGCCTTAGTGTTTTATTTGTATTCTTGTTTACTTTTTAAGTTTGGTCACCTCCCTTGTAAATGAGATTTGAGTGGGATTTTATAGGGAATAATTTATCATGGGGCAGATGTATTCACACTAGGAAAACCTAATTAAGGATAAGGATTAGATGAAAATGACTATTGGGGCTCAAAGTGAAAATGGACAAGACCATTGAAAATGGGACACTTCTCTATTGGGTGCTATAGTCCAAATGGGGTACTCCTATCCTATAGGCTTGGGACCTAGGGGAATATGATTAACATGAGGAATACTATCTGGATGATTGAAAATGAGAAAAAAGGTGTCCATAAGGGTTGAAGGTGCATGAAAAAATGACTTATGGATGGGGTGTCACAAGCCACACTCAAACTACTAATTTGGACATTTTATATGACTAAATTTCCTCCCCTTTATTCTAGTGATGCAAAAAAGTGAAATAATAGGATAAAGGAAAAATATAAAGTGTGCATGAACTTACCTGCAAGGGTGAAGCCCATGAAGATGTGTAACACTGAGTGTGTGTAGAGATAACATAGTGTGAAGCATACATTTGAAAGAGAAAACAAGGAGTAGATAAGTTCTTATTAGACAGGTTGTGTCTAAAATAAGAACATATAAAAGCTAGGTAAAAGAGAGAGGAAGATAAAGGAATGAATACACCTCACTAAGTATGCAAACCAATATAAAAACCTATTGTGATATTGAGTGATTTTGAGTGATGTTGAGTGATATTGTATCAAGAGTAATATCATGAATGGATATGACTGATCAATCCCTTGAGGGTGGCTCAATAATACAAATGCTGACCCTTTATCTCCATTATCACCCATTATATACTGACCCTTTATCTCCATGTGATCATGTGCGTGTTAATCTAATCCCTCTGAGTAGGTGGCTCAAGAATATAAAGGCTAGATAGTCCTTTGACTCTATCATTTCTCACTATGTGTGAATTGTGAACTGATATCAATATGAATGTGTGTTGTATGAGAGGGCTCATGAAGCCCATGAATGCTCTATAATCTGACAATATAGTATGGATATCTGAATGTAATGATAACTAGGCCAATGTTAGCCACTTCAAAAGGTGTAGATTAGGCTTGTATGAAAGCCACTCCAAAACTGAGAAATAAGCTTATATGAAAGCCACTCTAAAATGATTCCAACCACTTACAGATGGAATAAGGCACATAGCGACTGAGAATACCTAGATAATACAATGAAATGGAATTAAAAGAAGTGAAATGTGTCATGCACATTGCCCATGATCACTGGTGTTTGTAACATGGATTTTGATATGGAAGCTGTACCAATTGCCCAATCTAAAATTGGAAGTGAGAGCCATCATGTCATGCATGATGCCCCCTATATCTGGATAATTTGAGTAAAACTATATTGAAACTACCCAATCTAAACTAGATTATAGCTAACAAAACTATAATTAACCTTACCTTTCTATTTATTTCTAAAATATTTGGGTTTTTGGTTGTTTGGATAGGAGCACCAAAAAGTGGACACTTTGGTGTTCAACATTGTAGTCCAAATGAGGCAATCTTATCCTTTACTATTTTTGATGAATGTTCTATGTTTATCACCATTTTTTTGGTCTATTCTACATGTTTTGAGTTTTGATTGTTATTTTGAGTGTTTCTAAAAACTGATTTTGACTGGTAGAGGGTTATGATCTTTGTGACAAAACCCCTGTTTATTACCCTCTCTTTTGAGGGTAGCAATGAAGACCATGAAATGATTGCCCTTAGAAAAAGAGCCCTATAAGTGTGTTATGCTATGAAATACATGATATAGTAATGATGATTGAAAATATGTCTCAAGACATATCAAGTTGTGTTGGAGATTGTTAGATCAATAGGGGTATGCCTAGATAGATGTAGTAATATAATAACATGTGCAATATACTGAACTAAAACTAGAAATATTGTTAGTTGTCAAGGAGTGATGGAGCATCATATCTATTATGGCATCTAGGAAGGCATGATATGGATCATGGCATTGAAAATAACTGATAAGAAAATAAGCATGCAACAAGGTAAGAAGCTAGAAGCATAGAAAAGAGGCCAAAGGGACAAGAAAATAAGGGACATGGGCACATGTCACTCAAAATAGGAAAACAAGCATACAAGGCATGTTCAAATGCCCACATACACATACAATTGAAAATAAGAAAGATTGACATGAGGGACACAAACACATACAAGAGTACAAGCAAGGACATTGACAAATGTCTTAAGGCACACACAAGTAAACAAATAAGAACTGATAAATGCAATCACATCTCAGTACTCAAAGTAAGAAAAGAATGTATATAAAATCTAGAAATACTAGTACATCTAATTAATCAAAGTAAGAAATGAAAGTATGAAAAACATGTAGTACATGATTAGGTAGATGCTTAGAAATACACAAGTGTTATATACCAGTGAGTGTTGATATAATAATCTATGTAGGATAGTAAGTAATGTACATCAACATTCTAACTTAGAGTGTGTGGTGTAGGATTGAAATTACCTAGATGGTGTAGTTATGTATAAGATGGCCTCGGTGGGTAGTTATGTTGTTGTATGTCTTGAATGTAAAAGTAGGATGCCCCCTCAATGGGTAGAGTGAAGCAATCAAGGATCTAGGTTTAACTGCACACACTCAAACAAGATAAAGTGAAGCGTGATAATGTAGATAAATCAACAAATAATAACATAGGAAAAAATGTAAGTCTAGTATGGTAGTAGAAATCTAAAGCATGGATAATGCATATAATTGAAAAAGTTTTTGGTGTTTTGAGTTATTTGAATCTTTTTGTATTTTGAAATGTTATATTATTTTTGGTATTTTGAAATAATATATTATTTTTGGTGTTTTTATATATTGATATGTATAAGTAATCATAAGGAAACTATGTACAATAAAGCAAAAATAAATTATGTACAAGTAAGCTAAGAAGTCATGTACAAGAAAGATTGAGAAGAAATGATACTAACCAATGAGTCTCATAATACTCCCTATCACAGTGTCCTAAAACAATGAGAGGGATCATACGTGATCATGAAGCACAATGGAAGGGCTAAGACTATGACTTTGAAAGCTATGTATGCTATAAGTGCTCTAAAATCTATGTAGTGTAAACTGACTATGAGGTCCCCCTATAACTCGAAAAAGTGGATGCAATTGTGGGGCTCTTAGGGACCCATATGGTAGTAGAATAATCTCTCTAAAAATGTGATCTATGAGTAGAGGCATGAGACCTCAATGATACTATCTTGGATGTGAATACTATAGCTCAAAACTATCTAGAGTCTTGAAACTATTGTTGATGTAGTGGTCACTCTAAGAGAGGCCTCCATTTAAGTGCATGAACTCTTTGTGTTGGCAAGGGAGGCCTCAATTATGTTTGAATCTCAACTAGAAGAAAAAATATAATTATTGGAGGAGCTAAAACTGGTGAATGTAGAGTAAGATATGGCTTTGAAGTGGGGAGTGGTAACTCATATGAAACTCCACCAAATATAATAATTTGATTAGCATGAATGTATTTCATGCATCTATGAATTGTAGAAGGTACTACACAAAGTTTCTAGATACATGGTCAACCAAGCAACATGTCAAAGACTCATGCACTAGGAACAACATTAAATGGTGTGGTGACATGTGGTAGACCAACCTATAGAGGAAGTACAATCTCACCCAATGAAATTTGTATGTGTCTACTAAATCTACTAATAACTATGTATATCAAGGTGATATCCTGCTTTGAATATCCCAAATGTTGTAGTAATGTCATAGTGCACATGTTCACACTAGATCCATTGTCTATGAAAACACTATGAATGGGATGATGATCAATATAGTATCTAATAAAGAGTGCATAGTAATCTAAATCATCCTCAACTATCTCCTACTCTGAGAAGGAGACTGAAGGTCTAGCTGAAACTCTAGAATTATACACACCAATCATGTTTCTCAAAATATGAGACTGAACTGAAGGTGCCTGGTTTATAGCTAGTGGAGGGTGTGCATGATATGCATGGTGAACACTGGATGTGCCCCCTATCTCCTATTTAGAATGTTTTGGGAAAGGATCTAATAAAATTTTTAGAGCCTTGTCATATGTTTGCTTTGCTTGAGGAGGCTCAACTGAAGTGCCAAGATCAGTAAGGTTTCCATCTATCAAATCCTATATCTTATGTCAAAAATTGATGCATATATTCATTTTGTCACATAGTGCCCTATGAAAATCATATGTTATATTTTGATCATATCCATGTAGAAGAGGCTTTGTTGTATCAACTTATTGAATATGAGGGAGAGATAAGACATTGCATTCCAATAACTACTATAAGACTCTGGCTGGAGATACTAGTAGATTGGTAAAGGCTCACTGAGGAGGTACTGATAAAACCACTCACTTAGGGGGCTATAAAGCTATATTTATTGTAGGTTGATTTTGACTTTTGCTATCATTAACCTTTACTTTGTATGGGAGTTTACTATTACTCTTGTTTATTGTTTCTGATATCCTTGTGTACTTGAGTTTGCCCATTGAAAGTAGTTTGACTTCCCTTTCCTTTAGTGTATGTCATAACTCAATGAAGGAAGAAAATGTTTTGAACATTATTGACTCATGAAAAACTATTAGAAGACTTTGTTTGAAGAGATCTTATAATTATTGATCGGCTATGGCTCATCATTTTAGCCAAGATAGTCTTATATCTAAGAACATAATTTGTGAGATGCTCATTTGAACTTTGTTTCTATTTTAAAACTTGATCATAACAAAAATTATCACATATATTAATGTTGAAGTGAGCTAAGAACATATCAGCTAAAGGATTGAATGCTTTTACCGACTTATTTGATAAACTATATAACCATTATAGAGCATAATATTTTAAACTCCATGAAAATAGCTTGGTTAGTAACTAGTCATTTAGCACATAGTCCAAGCTTGCTACATAAAAATATCTCAAGTGTGTCTCTAAATCATCCTTTCCATCATATAGAGTGAGTTTGGGTTGAACAAAACCTGGTGGCAAGGGTGTAGATGCAATATGGCATGCCAATGGTGTATGAAGTAGAGAAAAAGAGTCCAAAGACTATGTTGGTATAGAGGAAACTTGCTCAAGATGTAACACCTTGGATTAAAGAGATTTGATCTCTTGAATAAGGGAAACCACATTAGGAGGTGAAGATGTACTAGTTGTAACTAATGGTACCACATAATAAGGTTAGGCTGCTATTGGGGGTTGTTGAGACATAATTTTCCTCATAGTGTCATTTACAACTAGTTGTTCTGAAGGAATGGAAGACTCAACTTGATTAGCCTTTTTAATTTCCATGATAAAGTTTAAGATAATGGCATGATATTATGGTTGTTCCCTAAGTCTCTCTCTAAAACTCTATAGAATCAAATCTTTATTGATGACAACATCATCAATAATAACAGGTAGAAGTAGATCAGTAGCCTGATGTGGTGAAGCATGAACATCAGTGTGTGTATCATCATTATTATTATCGTACTTCTTATTTTTGGAATTATCCTCATGCAAATTAGTGTAATTTGGATGTGTATGTTCTATAGTATGAAATTGAGTTGGTTTTTTATCCATGGTATATTGATAGATTGGAGGAATCTAGGTGAATTCAAGTGGGTTTCCACTAAGTCTTGTACTTCATCTCAAAGGAAGAGATATAAGGAGCTTAGGTGGCATAAGGAAAATAACTTGAAAAATGAAAGAGAAAAGTAAATGAATGTAATCTAAGATTTAAAAAGTAGTGAACTAGAATATGCATAAATAGGATATGCAACTCACTAACATGTAAGGTGATACCTTAAAAAGCATAAGGACTTAGTATATTATACTAGGGTTTTAAATAAATAATTTTTAAAATTACTATGGTGAAATTTAAAAGTTTAAATGTGAAATTTTGATTTATATATGCTAGAAAATTATAAGAATATTTCTAAAATTAGTAAAGAATTTTCCAAAGGGTTTTTAGGGTTTTTATGTGCAAATGAAGTAAGTCAGGTTCACCAAATGATTTAAATTATTTGAGAATAATAGAGTCTTATTCCTATTTTAGTTAAGGGTCTAGATTAATAAATCAATACAAAATATAGTAATAAATATAGTCCTAATTTATGCAACTATTTATCTTTTTCACCTTTATAAAAATAACAATAAATAAGAAGAAATATAACTTAGCTGGAAAATAGACTGAGATGAATAATACAGAGGTTGAAAACAACTGTGAAAGACTAGGAAGGTGTCATAAACATAAAACTAGATTTCATTGTATGAAAGGATAGGAGTGCTAAAAAGTGGATGCTTTGGTGTCCAACACTATTGTCCATTCCTTCTACTATTGTCCAAACTAATCACAAAGACCTACAACTTTTTGGGTAATTGTGTTGCTTGTGTGAGCATGTTTATGAAAAATCAAGCATTGGTTGTTAATAAAACTCATTGTGCAGTTGATTTTATCTTCAAACCCTAACCCCCCATCATGCTTGATAAAATGACATTTGAGTCATTTGAGAAAGGGGAGTTAGTGTGAAAGATATATTGAATGTGCAATCCACACCCCTTATGTGGGTAACTTTCCTACATAACAATACTCTGAAGAGGGATCAAGCCATTTTTAGTTCTCCCACCTAATGCACTTTATGTAATAGTGTAATGTGGATGTAAATGCCAATTGATAGAGTTTAAGGTGGCTAGGGACTAGTATGAGGATTTGAGTAGGTTTCCAGCTGTGTTGGGTGATTATGTGCAAATAATAGGGAAGTTTGCCTTAGTGATTTATTTGCATTCTTGATTTCTTTGTAAGTTTAGTCACCTTCCTTTTAAATGAGATTTGAGTGGGATTTTATAGGGAACAATTGATCATGGGTAAGATGTATTCATGCTAGACTGACCTAATTAAGGATAAGGACCAGATGAAAATGACCATTGAAACTTAAAGTATAAATGGATAAGACCGCAAAAAATAGGAACCTTCTTTGTTGGGTTCTATAGTCCAAATTGGATGTTCCTATCCTATAGGCTTAGGACCTGGGGGAACAAGATTGACATATGGAACACTATCTGGCTGAGATGGAATGATCATTTTGAAGGTTTTATATGACTAGTAATGAGAAAAAAGGTGTTTATAAGGGTCAAAAGAGCATTCAAAAAGGATATATGGATGGGGTGTTATAAGCCACACTAAAACTACCAATTTGGACATTTTATATGATTACATTACACAACATGATTATAAAAACATCATGTCAAATACCAATAATAATTGGATATATTTCCATACCTTTATCATCCTATAAGCAAATTCCATGAGAGAAATCTACTAATATCTCATTAGCATAGATTTTGAGGCTTTACCTATGGTTTATCATAAAAACAACTTATACTTTCTACACATAACTATATAACATTATATAGTCCAAAAAGTCTACTTAACCCAAATAGAAAACTATTTTTACCTCCAACCATGATAGTATGATAACAATATTAAACTCATTGTTCCAAGATGTACACCACTAAAAATGCATTAAATTTTATTTGGATGATTCCAAAGGAAGAAACATTGATCCCTTCACAACATCATTTGGCACATACTCTCATCATCTTGTATTGATGGTGTGCTTTTTCCTCTTATGGTCTGATCCCTATAGGACTAGTGGTTTTCAACTATTGGCTATTATAAGGTTATCTTCTTCCTATGGATTGTAATGCCTTCCAATTCTCCCTTGCACTAGAAAAATAACAAAAAGCACAAAATTAGAAACATGACTAAAATCAACCTATTTTGATACCAAAATTTGATCTGTAAACTGATAGGGACCCTCTATTTAATCAAATATTTTTTAAACAAATATTAATATCAATTATCCCTCCATAATTAAATAGATAATAATATTCTAAAATTAATATAGAGTGAATATAAAACCCTATTTAAACTAATTTTACACTGTAAACATTCACCTTTCAATACTGTAAATAAAACTAAAAGCAAAATGGAAAATAATGACACATTAACACCAAACTAATAACAGAGTTCACCTTTTTAGGGCTACATCTTTGGGTTCACTACAATCATGAACTAATTCATTTATAATATATGAAAGTACAATTTTAAGAAACTTACATCCGTAGATCTTTAATCTATAATAGCACTAAAATTAGATTACATGAAGACTTGATCTGGTCAAGAACCCATCTCTCATTTATTTGCAACACCTACGCATCATCTCCATAATTTAGGCATAATTCTCTATGTAATAGTAAAACAACTCTCTAAAATAGGTCAATATCTCATCATTGAGGAATTAGACTCAAGTCTGTAACAGTGATGGGCTACTTTGATAAAAGAACATATGAGGATTCCATAGGTGTTTGCCTTTATAATAGAAAATAACCTTATTTACAATCAGACTATAAAAACTTAAATAAAATATATCACATGAGGTCTCCCATAGGTAGTTTACCTTTACAACAGAATGATTCCTCTATAATTTAGAATAAATTAATTACATCTCTAAAATAATCCTCCAAAAGGCCTCCAAGAGTGTCTTATAAGCCATTTACAAAATATCAATAGGCTTATAAAAAAATAATAAATAATCTTGGCTTAAAAAGCCTCACAAAGCTTAGAGAATTCGAAGCTGCTCCATTTTGTGTTATTTAAATGTAACATAATATGTATTTATAATGATTCATGGAACTAGCCTAGTAGTTGGGCCCTTATAATTTTACTCAAATGGTGAAGGGTTCAAATCTTTTTCTTTCCAAAACCCATGGTACATCCTCTTTAAATGGAATAATTTCCATTTATGTTCCAACCATCTATTGGTGGTAGAATGGCAAAGGGTTTAAATTGGAGCATGAAGGTTGGGGTTTGATCCTCCCCAACCATTTTTTGCTAACCATGGAATTTAACAGATCTTAAATTTTATATTAATGGGTATAAAGCTTTGAAAAATATTTTAATATCCCTAATTTACCAATGTTGATGTGGCTTTGGCCATGTTTCAACCCCTTTTGCCATGCCCAAAACTCAAGTTTTGGTTGCTGGGAACCTCTAGATGAGCTAGCTCAAGATGGGTGAAATTGTTGAGTTAGGTTACATACCAAGTTAGGTTACATTGTTGATTTGGGTTGACATGTAAAGTTAGGTTGTACTACTAAGTTGGGTTAGACCATCGAATTGGGTTGACAATACCGAGTTGGGTTGGATGAGTTGGTTTTCAAACATTGTGAAATGGAGAATGTGAATGGTGGCAGACCATGTAGTGGCCTAAGGTTCTACCATGTGGACCTGTTGATAATGGTCACATGGACTTCTTCTTCATCTACAACTTGTCAACACAAGATAATATGATATAAAACTATAGTGTAATTAAAAATATTAAAATTACACTAATATATCATGATGGTAAAGTACCCTTCCATCATAAAGTGGGATCCACCAGTTATGGTTCTCATATCTATCCCTTTTTTGACCATCAAAGACCAGAGGCATGCAAACCCATTTTTTCCACGTGCCCAAAACTTGCCATGTCATTAGTTGACCAATTTTGAATAAAAATTTGACCAACCATATTTAGAACAAATGAGCTCTATTTCTTGAGTTTCACATACCATCATAAATTTCTCTGTAATCCCTATGCAATGGTTTTGGTTCAAGGAGGATTAGGGATATTCAAAAATGTCCTCTAGACCAAGGTTGACCTAGTTTTGTAATTCCCTATTTCTTGAGGCCTGTCAAGATGACTATACTGGCTTGGTCCACCTAGTATGTTTTCTAGAAGTCTGGAAGTGTACTTTGTCAACTTGGTTGACCTAGTAGCCTATATAGAAGTGAAAAACTATATCATGTATAAATTTTTGACCTAGTAACCTATATCTAATTAAGACTAGCATAAACAAAATAGAGTAATTTTAATGTGATTGTGTGTTAACCTATGCATAAAAGTTAGAAACTATAATGGCCCTATCTACCTAGTATCAAAAATATAGAAAAATAATAAATAAAATGATAAAATAATAAAAAATGTGAAAGAAAACCTATAAGGGTTAGATTCATGTTGAGTTCACTAGAATATATGCAATCAAAAATGCATCATGTATATAAATCATACTAACTTAGAGAAGATAGATAACACATACACTTCTGATTGGGGATACATTAGATAATTAAGAACATGACCAATATGGGGATCCACTAGACCTAATTAGGGGATATCTTATTACAATAAACAATATTAGGGAGGGTTCCAAATCCTCTAGTCAAGAAAAATCATGCAATAACCCTAATTAATCCCTATGTTTTCATATTCACTAAACTAATAACAAGTAAAGTAAAGTCTAATCTAGTGCTCACCAAAGCTTGTGGAACAAATTGGGGGTATTAAAAAAAAGTAAACATGTATAGAAGACACAATCATGTTAATGTATATGGAATCCTAATGCCTAGAAGAGAAGTACAAATGCATATCTATCTACTCTTAAAAAGGAGGAACAAAGTTAAGAATACTTACCTTTGAAGATGAACTCATTGAGCCTCAATCTCTCCCTTAGCCAAGGTAATTTTCAAGAGGTTTTTATGGTATATAAGGATTAAAAGTATAAATTACCTCTAGGGTACATAACCTATCAATGTATCCAAAAGACTTTTCCACAAGACAAGATCTGTATCTCCAAAGAAAGTATGAAACCCTAAGCTTGATCCTTAAGTAGAATGGTGGATAAATAGATGTGACATAGCTCTTACTTCTTATTATTTTCTCTAAGTAATGGTGAAATGATATTATATATATATGTGGATTTAACCTTAATCCCTTCTAAAACATTTAGCCAATAAGGTTGACCTAATTGACCTAGTACTATTATGGACAAAAATTCACTAGGTCATAGGATAGATTGGCTAAGAGCCAACCTAGACACTAAATTAAACTATCAAAAGGGGTTTTAGGTTAGGAAAATGGGGATAAAAGGTGAGAAATGATTAAGGAGTATAAAATAGATAAGAAAAAGATTAGGGGAATGGTTTTTAGGAGATAAGTGTGTAGATAAAAAGTGGCAAAAGTGACAACAATCCTATGAAGAACCAATGGTCTACCACCCCTTTTTCAGTGTACCCCTTAAGGCGTGCACTCAGAAAGATTAAGACTTGATGGGTTCCTGCAAGATAAAGAGCATTAGTAATTGATAAAAGTTTAAAAATTTTATGTGCATGCAGTTATAATTTTTCTTGCAATACAGGCCTATGAATGTTTGTCCAAGATGAAGTTGAAGAGGCACAACTAGCTGTGTTAGTAAAACCACATAGGCTCCATAATACAGAAGTAGAGAATTTGATTTTATTGCCCAATTTTGTGCATCTCAATGATGTAATGGAGGTTTTATTGGGCTGATACAATGAGGGAAATATTTATCTTTCCTAAAACATAACCATCCACATCAATACTACTGTGATGGCTAGGGTGACAAGACTGTTTATGAGAGAGAGATCGATTGCATAGTAAAAATCATGAACACCACCCATTCTTATAGATATTTAAGAAAATTACTCTCACAAATCTAGAGGAATCCCATTATAAGACATTAAAGATGTGTCAGAGTGCATTCTACTCAAATTCATTTCTCATATATTCTCATAGACAACCAAGGATGTTAAATAAGCTATAAAAGGGGTCATCAATATTTCCCATCAAATGATCCATCATAATGAAGACTTCAATTAGATAGAATTCTTGGTCAACAAAATTACTTACAACATAGATAAAATCTTGGAGACTACAAAACAAACCTTTTAGTACCAATTTTTAGTATTATTATTGGTGTTTATGCAATGGAAGTCTCTTGAGGGCTAAGTTCATCCTGATGATGATTACTAGCTAGATATGTAGTTCTAAAATCTCACATGGACCCATGAGAGTACCTAATTTGGGAATCAAGACAAATTTAACACTTGGTGGAATGAGTTGGTTGATATTATGATATTAAACCCATGCATACCACCTAATGTGATGTAATACTTGGGAAGCATGCAACTATCACAAAGCTATCAAAGGCCATTTTTATCTGAGTCTATGAACTACTCAAGGTACTAGGTCTACCCCCCCATACTTTATTGACATGTAGATGGCATAAACCAAGGTGTATAAGTAGAAGGTAATCATATCTATGAGATTAACCCTATTACAAATAATACCACCATTTATTCTAGATTTTATGACTATAACTATGCAACCTTCAACAATAACTAGCCCAATCCAAAATTTTGGTAAGTTCAAGGTGCTTTAATGTAAAAGATCTCTATCTCCTCTAAAGTAGAAGACTTACAACTAGATCATGTGGTTGGATGACTTGAGCATTCCTAAAATTGTTTGGTTCTATTATTCTCTACATTTGGACACTAATGAGTAGTAGGTATACCATACGATGATGGTTGATATGGTCAAAGACCTATATGAGAATGAGGATGAAAAATAGTATTTTTTTATGGAAAGTAGTGTGAACCATTCAGGTATAAAATAAAGTGCCTAAAAATATTTAGATTGAGTTTCCTCCATGCCTTACTTCTATAATCATTGATATAGTGGATGAAGAAGATAAATTATAGTGAATTTGATAAATGTTTAAGGCTAGAGGGTCCATTATGATCTTATCACAGTCAGGAACCATCAAAACTAGTCCCCTAGTACCACTATTCTATCAAAGAATGACCCCATGCAACCCTTGATAATCTAGGACTGACACCCCACCTCTTTTTTTTCACACCATTGAGAACCTATGGTGGAAGACCAACAAGCATAGGAAGTTAACCACCATAACCCACAAGGTGTTTGGTTTTCAAGGGGCAAGTTTATTAGGCAAAGGTGCAAATGACTATCCTTATCTCTTCTCTATCCAAATCTGAGGAGGCTGAGGGTGACATAGAAGAAGTCACACTAGAAACTTAGACAATAGAATAATATCAAACCACACGTGAGGAAGTGCAAAGAGCAGTTGATTTTCATGTGTGCTAAGAAGAAAAGTGCAAGGCTAAGGTCAAGGATAAATAGAAGGAAGAGGTAGAGTAGTGGGAATGAAAGGAATCCCAACATAAATCTAAATAATTAGAGGCTCAAAAGTAAGATACTAATGTTTAGGCACTCTGATAATAGTGAGAGAAGGAAGATAAGACAAAAATATAGTAGTAAGCTATAGATACTGAATAAGCTTAACAATAACAATATGCAGTCAAACAAAAATACAAGGATTATAAATTGTAATTAGAACACAAATAGAAGGATGCAATTGAGGAGCATAATAATAACTATATTTCATAAGATAAAATACATAATTAGTCTAATGACCAAGCATAAAAATGTAAGGCATAGGCTAAAGAGGTTGATAAAAAGGCACAAGAAGATGTAGAGAAGAAAGTGCGGGAAAAGGAGGACAATAAGATACAAGATGTTGTCAAGCAAACACAGGAAGACATTAAGAAGAAGAATGATAAATAATCCCAAGAATTTATTACAAAGTCATAATATATGACAAATCCATCTAGTTATAGTGTAGTGTAGCCATTTGATGAGCCTTTCTAAACATAGGCACAAGACACTCTAGTTTCCTTACAAGGTGATAGTACTTCCTCGAGCCTATTTAAAATTTGGTTGTGCTAATAAATTCTACATGATGCACTAATTTTTATTTTCCTATTACTCCATTATAGATGGCCCCTATGAGTTCATCAATCACATGTTTTACTTTAACTCCTACCACCACTAAAGCATCCTTAGATGTTTTCCAGCTACCATTTTCAAAGAAGATTAAAGGTGCCACTACATTCCAAGTGTCCATTTCATAGAAGGAAATTGCATTCCAATAATAGGTTAAAAATCTTAAGGATACAAATTTGGTAGTCATGAAGTGGCTGTGCATTACAAGGAAGACTATCAAGGATTCTTATCTTGACTTATACACCTAGCTAATTACAAATCCATCACTCCCTGACAAGTACTAGCTTGTTATTATTTTTTACAAGATCACCATGGATTGGTAGACCTTTAATGGAGTGTCATCCATAAGGTTAAATCCATCAAAGCTGAAATTGAGGTCCTTTATGAATTTCTATCCAATTATCAGACCATTACTGATACTGCTCAAGCTTAGGCTATGCACATTACACATCAGTTTCTCAATTAGAAGAAGTAGTTGGATACATTTTGGACCATTACATAGCCCAAATTTTCCATGACTGCTTTCACACATGCTGCCATCATAGCACCAAATGCCACTCCTATTGCCATGGATGCTACACTATAAAACTCACTTAGTGTGAGGGATATTGTCATGTTAAATATGCAGACCTATTAAAACCAAATGTTATGTACATATTTTGTCGATGTGTAGGTGAAATGACATGTAGATAAGTTGGTTTAAATCCATAGTTAAATCACCACCAAAGTTAACATGGTGAAGTATACTTTGTTCAAGATAGTTGACATAAATATTCACCAGATGATGGTAAATTAATCTCCCTTGCATAGTCTTTTGTGGAGTACTCAGGAAGTTATACTTAATTAGAAGTCTTACAAGGATGATTAAGACCTCATAGACACAATCATTTCACCATTTTTAAATAAGCCTAAGATCATTCTACCCATCTAGCTATGATAGATTCTCCAATGATGGAAGATGCCTCTACTAGCCAATTGATGCTTATGCAGGATCAATAATTTTGAAATTTTGGTCAATTTATTTTGTATTTAGAATTTTTTCTAGTACTATGCAAATATAGTCAATTAAAAACCAACAATCATGGTTTACTAGTATGCTACTTAGTTGAAAACCTCAAAGGGAAGATAAGTAGTGCACAAGGGGTGAAAATTGGTTTATCATCACCTTGAATGAAGTCTGTGAGTCCTATACACTTTTATATTTTTGTCTCCTTTATCAAATTTTGGACTACTTACCTTTACAACATTGTCTTGGTATGAGACAACCTTTTAATTTTGGGAAAGTGTTAGTGGTAAATGGTAAATGTAAAATTATATGTATGTACAAGAACATCTTATGAAAATTCTAATTATATTCTATTTTTAGCTATTAGGAGTTGTTACAAGAATATCTATATTGGTCAAGATTCTATCGAGTGTGATAGATAATATTATTCTTAGCATGGTAAATCTAGAAGTTACAACTATATGAATTAATACCTATAAGTATTTGTAACAAGTGTAATATAAGGGTTGAATTTTATGTTTATTTTGACATGTATGCAAGTAATAGAATAGTGAATGTTATTCTCAGAAATTTTTCACATATAGTATTGATAGAAATAAACAACAATATATAAGGTTTTCTTTATTTTAATCCATGGTATTAGATCTTTTAATATGAATTTTAAGTATTTGTGTTCTTTATTGGTATAATCATAGAGTTTCCTATGTTCTTATGAATGTTTCCTTCATTATACTAATCAAATGCATAAATATCTCTATCTGTAAGTAGTTTCCATTGTGGATTGAACCTTTAAAAAAGTATATTTATTTATGATAAACCTTGTTTATGGATTCAAAGTCTTTATTAAACCATTCTTCAATATTTATATCTAATTTCACATAATCTATCCCCATAATTAGCATGTTCTGGTGAAACCCATGAACCTCTGCTAATACATAGATGCCTATGGAAACTAGATACATTTATTCTCTATAGATTATTTCCATGTGATATGTGTCAAACTATTTCATCATATATCACTATTCCTTTCTATAGATAGTTATTTTGTGTGATACCATGGCTAGGACTATGCACAATTTAAAATTCATCTTTCTTCACCTTGAAAACCTAGTTCTATTTTTGACATTTTCATCACCTATAAAAAGGGTTGGAACCCATAGCTAAGTGGCTAAGCACTACATAAATTACATTACTTTAAAAATGGCTCAAATAACACATAGTTCTCCCACCTAAATGTGTGTGTGTTTAATTAGTGTAATACTAACATGTAATGCAATCTTGTGTATGGATTTCAACACTTGTAATTATATTCAAATTTAGATTATAGTTTTTAATTTTATGGTTTTTATATTTGGATGCTTTATGGTAGTGCCTTAAGGATGTGTAGAGGTATTCCTTAGTGTAAAATATGCTTTTGAGTGAAGTGCTAGATTAGAATAGGCTTAGGATTGACTAAATTATATAGATGAATATTTAGGTAATTTCCCTCTAAACCAACATGTCTAATGTGTGGGTCAACCCAAAATAAGGATTTTAATTTGATAAAATAGTTGTTAAAGGGTTAAATATTAATTTTATGCAAAGAAGATGGCTTAGATATCTAGATCTATCTAACTATGGCTAGAGATGCTTGAGAAATAGGAAACTATGATATGAAATAAGAAGGTAGTCTGTACAAGATTATAAGTTATTCAAAAAGAGACTACGTAAATCTTGTGTGTGAATAACAAAAATTTGGGAAGGAAAGGTCCATAAATAAGTGAATGGCTAAGAGAAATTGTGATCAAGATTTATATGTGTACACATAAGTCATGTATACTAAGGCTTGGTCAAAAGTGACATTTCCAAGAGTTGAGTACCAAATTTATGTGTCTATATTTCACCAAATTTTATAATAATAACAAAATTTCTAGAATAAAATGATAGATTTAGAAATTTTGTACCTTCATGTAACCATGGTGGGTGTCTTCAAGCAGGGGTTGAGTGATAAGATTGTTCCATGAAAAACTATGATGAAAAATGCAAAAAATAGTGTCTACTTATGATATAAAATATGAATTAATAATTGGACATATCTAAAATTTAAAAAAAAGGAATAAATACACTTATATATTTGTGAAACAAACTACCCTCTGGAGTTAGTGGAGAATAGGTTAATTATGCCCCAATAAAATATTAGTCTTAAAACCATGGATTGGGCTAAATATTCCCCAACCCTCATTGGGGATGGAGAAGTGATTAGAAGTTAATTCATGTATAACCTAAGTCACACTAATTATATATTTTTATAATATGACCCAACATGGGTTCCAATAAAATTAGATAAAACTTGAGTATTTGAGTAATTTTTAAAATCATCTATTATAAATATATTTAATGATAGAACCTAAGTAATGAATGAGTAGAATTGAGTAGAAACTAAGTAGATACAAGTAGATAATCTTATATAGTGCATTACATATTACCTATATAATCCTCAAATATAATAACTTACATAATATGAGTCATATAATATGTGCCAAAATATCATAATATATGTGAATTGTTCATATATGTTGTGCATATGCCCCCAATTTTATAAACTATGTAATATGAGTCATGTGATTTGTGTACTCATTTCATATAATATATTAACTACAACCTTATAATCCTATATAATATCTAGCATATAACTTGCATATGTCCAAAAATCTATGTCAAATCTATAATAATCTGAGTGAATCCTATAATAATTTGTGTAGACTTATGCCAATTTGAAATAAAATTATGAATTATATGTGACAAAATCTAAATTTTATGTTTGAAGGACTTAGTATATAAGATAAGCCCATTTTTTATGCCCACCTTTTCAAGTGAGGGATATAACATTATGTTATATGTAAAAAATATTTAAGCATACAAAACATGTGATAACATGATTAGATTATGTCAACATATAAATAGTAGATCATATGATAATATATGAAACATGTATCCTAAATCATACAAGTGTCATGTCAAGAGTGTGTGTGTGTACCACATAATAAATAGTCATATAATAATAATTGTAGAATCACCAAGTAATATATATTTATAATATGCATGATATTATCATAAAATCACACACAAGTCTAAGAATATGCGATATGAATCAAAACATTAGAATATCAACATACAATCTTAAATGTATCCACACATAACACATAGAGTCATAAACAATGTCATGGCCATGACACACACAATAATTCATAAAAACACACATGATAACACATAGTGTCACACAAAGTAAGAGTCACCTAGATAATAGGTAATGTCATGTAGAGTAAGAGTAACACAATGAACAAAAAATTAAGAGCCATACATAAAATAAGTCACAAAATAAACAACTAATTTCATGTAGAGTCATATATAAAGATTTAAAAAAAATAATAAATTATAAAATATAGTATGTAATCAATAACCACACTATGTAACAAGTAGAAGTAATAATCATGCATAGAACAAGCAAGGATAATCTACACAATGAATGTATGCCATCATAACATATAGAAAAATATAGTATTCATAGCATATACCATTATAAGTCATATGTACAAGAGTAATTCATGTGTAATAAGTGTATAATAGATCAATATTATCAATGGAATGATCATATAAATATGTAATATATGTAAATTTACCAATATACCTCCAATGTAAGAATTCCATCAATGGCAAGAAAGGTAGCCTCTAGGTGTAGGAATGACTTGCATCATTTTATGTCATATATATATATATATATGAGAAAAATGTGCATAAATAAACTAGATATATAATCTATCATATGTGATAAATCATAAATTAATTATATACATTAGCAACATGTGTCATGCATAAGTCTTGATTTTATTTTATTTTATTATTAATTTTTTTTATTTTTAATATCTTTAATTTTTTTTTATATTTTATAATTTTTTAAATTAGAATTATTTTTATGATAACCAATTATCCCATTAATGGTATGCTATGATGTAGGGCTTAAGTCAATCATGATGATGTTACTCATTTTGGGTGGGTAGTAACACATGTATTTGTATTATAATCTGAGAAGTGATTTGATGTTTTAACATATGCATCATAGTCATGATAGAACCTATGATCACTTTTATGTTGTGTAAATGTATTAACCATATTATTATGTTGAATTTATTTTCAAATATGATAATGAGCATGTGTTCACCAAGGAAGATGTAGAGTACCCTGTATAACTAGCTTAGGACACAATGGGGTAAGTGATGCCTACTAAAAATAGACAAATATTTGGTGTAATGAATGTTAAATTATTGGTATCTTGGGCAGATAAATTAATTTTTTTGAAGTGCATATATATAATGAAATTATATAGGATGTATAGTTGGTTGTGGTGCATCCTTCTCAAGGAAGGTATATGGCTGAATAAGATACTCATATGGTATACCTGGAAGTGTAAATAATTTGGTACTATGAATATAATTCATGCATTAGTGTATTTAATATGGTATCACTAAGATTTTATGTATCCAAGGACATCCAAATAACATGTTTAGTGCCCCTATATTGTGTACAACAAATAATAAAGTAGAAATTATTGAAGGGCCTACCCTAAGTGGTAGCACAATAATCCAAAGAGTGTTATATATATTTACATCAAATAATTTGATTATATTTGTTATATTAAACATATCCTTATGTTTATATCAAAGACTAGTAAGGGATTTCATATTGAAATTTTATTTTATTGAATCATTATCTACCATGACACTGTGTATAAGTTGTGAATCAAAGTAGGCACACACAAAAAATGGATCATAAATATAATCATCTTAGAGAATATCATTATCATTGAATGTGATAGAAAGTCTATATACTTATATACTCTCACGTGTACAAATAATCTTATAAGTATAATATGTTAGAGAAGGGTGTATATTGTAAATCATATGCATCTTAGGTTTAGTGTTAGTATTTTGTGATACATGATTAGGAAAGGGATCGATTATTTTTTTCAAATTTGTATTCTCATTAGGATATGTCCTTGAATAGTTTTTAGATGAATAATATCAACAAAAAAATCCTCCAAATCTTGTATCTTGTGTTGTAAACTGATGGATCTATTAGTTGAACTTCCTACACATCTATGATAATCACAATATGCATTACTACCAAATCCTTTAGATTTTTACCTATTCCTATAAACCAATTTTTTTGGAGGGAGATAAATGATATTTCACTCAAGTAACTTATATATTATCTTATGAGGTTAAATTAAATTTGAAAACTACCTCCTTTGAGGAGATGACAAGACAAGATGATTAGTGGGTTGTGACACTTTCTAAACATGATGTTTACATCATCATTAGTATCATTTACTTTGGATTTGAAAATTTTTTTTACTCTAAAAATTTTCACCAAAAATTTGTTATTGGGTTAGACCCATACTTTAAATTATTCATAGGAAGTAGCTTAACTTCGTCATCCTTAGACATGTGGATAAGTAATCATAAGACTAAAACTGGTTGAACATAATTGATTTATGTAGTAGGGAAATAAATTTTTTATTTAATGTGTATTTAAAATCCTTTTCATTCATTGTATTTTTCATATTATATATAATAGTATTTAAATGAAATATATAATCAATGGCTAGTTAATTGGGTCCTTGCTTAAGTTTTGCAATTTGAGCATAAAACATCTTCTCAATCATGTTGATTACAAAATTTGATAAAAATATATTGGAAAAAGGATTGAAGGCTTGGATTTATTGAAAAGGGAGGAAATATAACCATCCAAAGGTGTAGTCATTAATATTTCATGGAAACAACTTAGTCAATAACTTATCATTGAATGCATAGTTCAAACATGTTGCATGAAATCTCAAAGGTTTTGTTCTATATCACTCTTACCATGCTTTAATGTAATATTAGGTGTGAAAAATCCTATAGGTAAGGGATAAGTTTAGATATTGGATGTCAATGGATTATTTAATAACACATGAAAAATAGTCACATGGCCTACTCTAGAAGAACCTTGTTCCTATTGTGAAACCTTAGTTTGAAGATCAAGAATTGGTTGCATAATAATTGAGCATCATGCATATTAAATTATGTAGCAGTGGATGGTGTGACATGAGTAAAAACTATATAATAAACCATAGTATGTTGTGTAAGGAGAGTCATTAAAAATCTGATGATAACCTTGTGTTCCCCCACACCATGTGTGGACATCATATATAACCATAAATGTATACATAGGGATAGTAACAACAATAGTAGTAGTGTGAACACATATTGTAGATTCAATACCTATAAAATAGGTATTAATATTATTATATGGATCATGTTATTCCTCATATGTGATAACCTTAACATTATTTTTCATTTCATCTCTAGTTATATGTAAATACTGAGTTAATTATTATTGATATATAATCAAATATACCATCCACATTAATTATTTGTTCCATTATGATAATGTGTTAATTACATGAATAATTGGAAATAAAAAATTATAAACAATATTTTGAAACCCTAACATAGAAATTTCATACCCTAAGAATGTATAATGAAACAATAAGGGCACCTAGGGTTTTTCATGGTAAAAAAATAATAGATTCACCAATATGTTTTATTGTATTTTGGGTTTAGTGGTATAAATGAGATAAAACTTGAGATTAATTTTTTTTAATTTATGTTATAATTGATTTATTGCACTTGTTCTAAAAATGAATGACCTAAAATATAGTGCACTTAGATTGTTTCAATTTTGATATGGTTTGCGATAGTGTAAATTCATAGACATTGATATAAAATGGGTCTATAGTTTCTTAAATATAGAAAATTACTATGTGAACCTACTTAGAGAAGTTTGGAAACTAAATACATCTATGTTCTACCATATTTTCCCATCTGAGTTATGCCAAAAATTTTCATCATAGATCAAGACACCTACTTATACATAGGTATTATGTGTGATATCAGAGGTTGGGATTGTGCATAGGTTCAAATTCATCTTCTTTCACCTCGAAACCCTAACTCCACTTTTGAGACTTGCCTTACCTTTAAAAAGGCAATAGAAAGGATGGGTTGAGATGATGTCATCCACTACCACTAAGTGTCTAAGATTTTCCTAAGCTCAAATAATCTGAAGAGGGATCAAACAACATGTATTTCTCCCACCTAACTCTATGTGTGCTCAATTAGTATAATACTAACACGAAGTGAAATCATGTGTGTTGATTTTGACACTCTAAAATCTATGATTTTGACCTTGCAGTATCATTTAAATTTAGATTGGATTTTTTATTTTGAGTGTTTTTCGATTAGGATGATTTATGAAAATGTCTAAAGGAAATATAAAGGTATTCATTAGTGTGATAGATGATTACTAGTGAAGTGATGAATAATAATAAGCATAGTTTTGAAAATCTTATATAGAAAATATTTGCGTAATTTCACTCCAAATTGACATGTGAAATTTGTGGGTTGACCTAAAGTAAGGATTTGAATTTGGTAAAATAGTCATTAAATGGAATTTAGATGCATCTAGTCAAGGCAAAAGACCTTAATTACTACATTTGTCTGAGTATGGCTGAAGGTGTCAAAGAAAAAACAAACGATGATATGAGATTATGAGACATCCTATGTAAGATGATAAGATGTTCAGGTAGATAATAGGGAGATATTGTGTATGAATAATAGAAAATTTTAAAGGTCAAACCCATAGATAAGTGAATGGCTAGGAGATGGTGTAATTAATATTAAATTATGTATACACAATTCATGTATACTAATGTTTTAAAAAAATGACATTTTCAAGTGTTTAATACCAAATTTATGTGTCTATATTTTGATACCTAGGTCAGTGTGATTGAGGTTACCATTTCACAAAAAATTATAGCACCACCTTATCCAATGGAATTTGAGGAATTCACACTTCTTATCTCACCATTTCAGTAATTATATCTCCTTAGAGCATGTTCACTTCATAGATTTACCCAATTAAACTTCGTTCACATACCATCACGTGTATTCATTTCTTAGTTTTTTAATTTCAAGATTTTTAGTGGTTAAATTTATTTCATATTTATTTTCATAAGATAAAATTGATCTACATATGTTTCTTGTAGGCACCACATGGATAAAATGATTCATTTCATCTACACTTGTCAACACCAAGAATAGTTATAACATGTACAAAATTTATTTATTTAATACTTTTAATTTAACATTTTTAGTACTAGATTAAAGGGGATAATTTTTATACATCTATATTTTTTCTTTGACACTTTGGAAACATAAAGTAGCATACTTTAACAATGTACATATATCTCACTCTTGAGCACACTTCCCCTATATCAGTCTATCCATCCACTATATTATCCATTTTTATTTTCTAGACATATTTATTTAGGATTAACTTAATCTATATAGGAACACCTTTAGAATCCTAGATATATATTCTCCATACTTCAGATCCTTAATTTCACTTCCAGGAAACTACTGATAATCTTAGACAATATTAGCTACTACATGTGTCTCCATTTCATAATAGTTTCTATGGGTGATTAATGATTATATTTCACACTGGGAAGTATCCTTTAGGTTAGATTAGACATGTTTCATGAGATTATTTTAGTAATAAATTAATGAATATTCACACAAACATAAAAAAAATCAACCCAAGGTATTAATCGTATTAAAATGACATAACAAGGCCTTGAATCAATCTCTTAATCTCTTGGAACATTATATAAAATGCATATACATATCTAAAATCTTTAGAGATTAGACTTAGAAAAATTTATAGAAATAAAAGTGAATACACATAGGTTAATTTTTATTTTTTCCAAATTTCAAAGATCAAAGACAGGAATACATTGGAGATTGTTCATGATTTTACAACCCCTTAAATGGGAGATTTACATATAGTATTGGAACATAGGCAATGTTCATCCATTTATAAGAGTTTTTTTGAGGTTGTCCATCCCAAAGTACTAATCCCATTTCAAAGTATCTTGTGGTCAATCAAGCATAATTAGGATTTTGGAGAAAAGAGACATTAAAAAGATATTATTTCATTTCAACAAAGAATATGCATCCATAGAAATAGATTGCAAGAACAAGTGAAAGGGTCCAAACAGTTACATGCCCCCACTATACACATATAATCTACTAGTAAATGATATAAATGTTGGTCATAATATGTGTATATCTTTTCCACCAATGTCCAGATAGTCTGTCAATCTTTATTTTAGGCCTAAGAACCTGATAAAGCTTACCTTGAGCATTTTAAAATATTGTGGATTTTTTTTTGAGTGACAGAAAGTCATAATTATCTAATTACATGATCATTATCTTACCTTTTAAATTATAAATAATATAGTTTCAATATAAATTAGTCATATTCAATTCAAATTACTATGTTTATTGTGAATTTTTGTAATTTGAATTAATGCATAGTTTTAATTATTTTATATCTCTTACATGTAAAATAATCAAATAAAAATGCATTTGATTTGAATGTAAACACACTTTCTTGGAATTAAACTAACATTATTGGAAGTAAACATATTTTTTATAAATTAAATTACTAAATTGATTGAAATGGAAATGCTAATTATGTTTTTGAAGCTTTCCACATGATGGAATTGAAGGGTATGCACGTGGGATTGAAATATCCACATATGAAATTGAAATATGTATGCATAAAATTTAATTTAAATAATAAATATTTTTATGAATTGGGAAGGAAACACACAACTCTAAGTACAATAGCTTAAATATAATTACATATACATAAATAAATCTAATCAAATAGATGGGAATCTATATAACAAGTCTTCACGAGTGGGCACTACCTTGATTATTTTGAAGTTTGAATGCTTTCCTTGAGATAATACATATTACACAAAAACAATTTATTTTTAATCATCTCGTACCAATAAACTAATTACTAAAATTGATTAAAAAACTCTAAAAAATATTATTTAGGCATTCTCCACTTATTAAACTTAACTATTGACTACCTACATCTGACTGATTCTCTATTAAATAGATAAGGCATAGATTTATGTATCTAATTAATAAATAATGGTACAATAATAAATCTATATCAATACTCAAAATATAAGATATTATAACAATATCTAATTAGAGAACAAAACTAACAATTTTGAAGAACATGTCCAAGAATAAGATAATTAGTTGAAACTACTTGTAGACTTTATAATACATTTGTTCAATAAAATCATAATGAATAGGAATATTGAAATGATTTTTTTTTTAATGGAAAAATCTTCTAGTTAGTAAAAAAAAAATGATCAAAAATAGAAAAATCTTTGTTTCTCCATTCTCATGTAGAAATAACATCTTGATATATTCTAGGTGTTGTTTGATCATAGTCTGAACTAGCTTCATTAGTTACTCGTAAATCATTATTCAGTCCATTGGTGGAGAGAGTGAATCAAATAATATCTTGGATTAGTCTACAAATACCAATTATTGTTCACCTTCCTTCTTATCTATAGAAATAATCATTGGATTTTCTATCATGACCTATGGAAACTCCTTCAATTTTTTGTAAAAAACACTATCTATAGTCATTTATATAAGTATGCAATAGTATTTCCTATGGGTAAGCTACATAATTTATACAATTAAGCTATAAAGGTTTTTATGAATAAGTTACAACAATATCTATAAGTAATATATAAAATTTTCTACAACTGTCTATATAGTTTTTATGGGTATGATATATAAAAAATATGGATAAAAGGTTATGGTGAGTATATGAAGTGGTAGGATAATAAGGGGATTATAGATAAATGTATAATTAGAATATTTCCATTTATAAACCTCATCAAAGATGAAATTTATTTTCCATGGGAAATAATAGCATGAATAAATCCATTCTCTAAAATATCCTTTAACTACATCTTGAGATCACATAACTTGATTTTAATCATTTAGTATAATTTTATAGAAATTGGTTTAGCCCCAAGTAATAATTCAATACTGAATTTAATCTCTATTAGTGGGAGCATCCTAATAAAATCACATAAACAAACATTGATAAACTCACGAAGGATGGGGTGATTATCAAATTTATCTTTTTTTGACTCATCCTATGATATTTCACTCAAAGTGACAATAAACATATATCATCCCTTATGCATACTTATATTGAGTTGTATGCATATATAATATGAAGGGAGATGGGTCATTAGACCCCTTAAATGACCATATTTTCCCTAGAGTCATTGAATCACTATACAGTCTATTTTTGATAATACATATTGTATTTATGATAAATAATATAATTTATACACATAAATACATTGTACCTCTCCAAATTAATGATGCATCAATCAAGAGTGGTGGTGAATCCACCAAAAAATAACATGCAACAACTCACTATTGGGCTAACAAAAATATTTTTCATGGTGTCTAACTATACTTCTAAATGCTTGTTATTCCTCAAAGCCACCAATATCAAATGGTCCACAAATGAAGGGGGGAAAAAGGAATCAAAATATTAAGAAACAAATAAAATAGAAACAAAAAATATTATTTATCATACCCACAATCTTAATGATCTTGACCCAATTCTCAACCAGATGGTTATCTACTACAACATAAACCCAATGAGAATGCCCCACATCACCCACTTCCTACTAAAACACTAGTGTATTTTTTCATGTAATAGATAAAGTTATATTCTAGTAATTCCAATCCATAGTGCTATAAATACCTACATACATACCATCGACCATAAAAATACTCTTGCATTGTCTAGGTTCCACTAGCCCATTGTAACCCTTTACCCATGAAACCATAATCCCTACCCATGTAGACTTTTAAGTTTGTGTTGATTGAGTCTATTTTATATCCCACATATTTTCCCTATTATATCCATTTCAATTCCACACATTGTATCTATGTATGTTATGTTGAGTATGGGTATGCTACTACCACTTTGGATAAGGAGGTCTAAAGGAAAATAATGTGGGTCTAAAATGTCCCCTAGTTGTAGCTTGTGTATAGTGTGATCCATAAACTCATCAATATTTCATCATACCATGGATCCACTCCCTAGTTTCATAGATTTTACCTCATTTTTCCTTTTCTAGGTATGTTCTCTCTAATGCAACTTGTAAGGTCTATTGAGAGAGAGGATGTGAATCAAACTGACAAGGTCTATATTCAAACATAATAAAAACATTATAACATGTAACCTCTCATATTTTATGTAATATAACTATTTTAATTGATCCAAAAATACTCACTCATACTAAGTTATGGTTCCACTACTTTATTGTAACTCATGGAACTCATACACTCTTTATTGTTTAAAATACTTAGATAAGTAATGGGCTGTAAAACACTCTTCAACAAAATCCAATGTAATGGTATTATAAATCAAATTAATCTTAATCTACTCAATATTCCACCAATACCCAAATACACCTGTAGTAATATAAAAAACTAAATAAGCCTTGACATTTGTAGTCATAAAGGTGAAAATAACTATTTAAGTTAAGAATACAAGCCTTTAGGTGGAAATCCTATGTGAAACCTATACAGGATGATAGAATAGTAAAAAAATAATATGAACTATGGTTTTTTGTCTTTCTTCTAAGGGGGATAACATCTCTATGTCTAACTCTATGTTTGTTTCCATATGTAAAATTCTCTTTCACCCTCTACAAGTTGACGTGAGGGGATATGTGATCTCTTTCCCTATTTATCTATGGATCTCTTATTATCCTATGAATGATATGGATAATCACACTCTAATACATCCCTAAGTTATTTAAATATCTCATGCATAAAACCAAGTATTTCCTACATAACTTGAAAAATCTATGGTCCCAAGTCTATCAGGTCCTACTGCTATGGTGGTGGGTCCTTCAAAACACCATCCTATGTAAGGCACTGGCTTATGTGATACATAGTGAAAAATCACAAGTCTAATTTTCATCTCAATTTAAAATAAAATTAACCACCTAAAAAACTATCCATACATTATATTAGTAGAGTTAAAACTATGATATAATATCAAGTGTCATACCCAAATAATTGCATGGATGAAACCAAAAAATAAGGTAGTTTTTATTTAAAATCCCTAGTTTAGTTTACAAAATGGTCACCTTAATAACATTAAATACACCACACATCTCAAAATCATGCAATACAAACATATAATAATGCCTTCCAATGTACTATGTATCAAATGGTCATCGTAAAACACATTGAATTCACCTATACCAAACAACCCACTATGATTTGAATGGCCCATAACAACCTATAAAGGCTTGGTGGGGCCTAAAGGCCTAAGATCCTACTATAGACTGACATTACTACATGAAGTGTTCAGGTATTAACTAAGGTAAATAACCCATGATACCCTATGAGGTTTGAATGATATCCTAGAAAATTATGACCAATCAAAAAGCTCAATTCATACCTTAAGTCAAAATATAGATTATAATATCAATTTGAATTATTTTTTTAAAAATATGACACTAAAATATTTCCTAGGATGTATATGACCCTATAAGGTGCATATGATATCTAACGCTCATCCCTTTGATTATGGTGCATGTCATCTCCACCTTCATATCTATATTATCTCATTCATCAGATCTGACTAGATATAAAAGCTAGGAATCCTTATAGGATTCTATAAAGGTCTACTAACCTTATTGAGGTTTCAAAAAAACTTTAATAAATGACTTGATGATATGGAGGAATAATTTATCATAGACATTAATAAATTCCCTCCAAATCTTTATATGACCTTCATTAACTGAGTCTCTAAAATCTATTTAAAATGTTTCATTTTATTTTATTAATGGTTTGACTTTTATTTTAGGAAAATTAATTTCCATTGACTCTTATGTAAGTCTCCATTATTAATTTATGACTCATATAAACACAAATTTTGTACAGAGAAAAAATATCTCATCATCCATAAAAGGCCACTTCATGGCCCTAATAAAATCTTGCATTCTAAATATTATTTTTGTTTTAATGTTTATATTAAATTTTAATGAGATGTTAATATTAAATGGGGGCTAAAATGATGGATGCACCACCATATATCATAAATATCCCACTCTAAGTTAACAACCCTGAGGGAAAATGCTTTAACTTCCTATCCAAGCCTAGTCGACTATGTTTCCCACTATCTTATTTAGCCTAGCCATCTAGGTTCCCAATGTAACTTGGTCTAATTTATTAAAATATCAAATTGGGACATAGTTTATGTTCCATATCTATGTTATATTTTGTCTTGGATTGAGCTCCACCAATATATGGTGACATGCTACTAACCCCCTCTACATCACACCTTCTAGCATGGCTATGCTACTTAACACCACTCAATTTCATCACCCATATGGATCTACACAAAAATATCATGGACATATTAGCCAAAAAAACACTTAGACCATGGATTCTTCCATTTATTACTACCTAACAACTAACGACATACACTACAATCTAGGAAGGATCAACACTTCTTTGATTGAATCTAGGTCAAGTGATGGATTTTATTATTGTCAAAGATAACAAAAGAGAACCCCATGGACCATACAACATCCTTTATTCAAAAATACATCCTTATAAAACTTGGGTTGACATTTTTCTAAGTTGTTTAGGCATAAAAACATCCTAAAAGACTATCTTAAATTTAAAATGTTGTTGGTGCCACTCTACCGTTTTAATACCACTACTCCACTTAGGATCCACCTCTGCACTAATTCAACTTTGTTTTTTGTGTCCTAATTCTACTCTCTTAAATCGAGCATTCAACCAATTGTTTCACTCAACTATTATCACCTAGGTCCTCAAACATGGGCCCATTTTTTCCCTCCCAACTTAGTTATAATACAAGTTTCCTTGTTTCATTGAATCATGTAGTCTTACTAGAGTCACCAAGTCACTTGACATGATTTAATTTAAAATGCAAGTTATCTCATATTTTGGCATATTTTCACAATTCAATTTATTTTTTTGAGATACTAGAGCAACTCAATTCACTTTGTTTTAATTAATCATCTAGGTTCACCTACATGGGCCTATTTTACCATTTTTTCTAATTTTTGTGTCACCCAACTAAGTTTGATTCACTATTTGAGTCTATTGAATGTGTTGTTTGGCCTTATTTTTATTTTATTTGTATGTTATAATTTTAGGTAAGGTTTCATAATAAATCATAAGTATTTTTGAAATACCAGTCAAATAAAAATTTAGTATTTTACTTATAAAAATTGATTATATAAAAATTTGATGGACCAATTTAAAGAATTAATTTTGAGAAATTTAAGTAGATTTTTTTAACCATTTAGGACTTAGTGTAAATCCTATGTTGTTAAAGGACTGAGTATGATGCTAATCTAGAATGAAAACTAGAAATGATTGACTTAATTAACCTTTCCAAAAATAACATGTGAGGAGAGAAAGAGTACTTATCTAAAAATAAGTAGGGTTTTATGTGTATTAGGGAACTAAAATAGGATAAATAAATAGGCAGACACAAATCCTGTTAAAATATAGTCTTAGAAAGTAGTGCCAATATTAGGATAATAGTGCCATGTGGTGTTAGTGTCTAATTATGGCACCAGTGTCCCTCTTATAAGAACTATCTAAAATTTTAAGGGAATTTTTGGGAGGTTCTAGAGGTCTTATAGGTGGTTCTATGTCATTTGGGGGCTCGCTTGTGTCAATGTTTTAGCTAAATCTCTTATAAAACCCTAATGGGTCCTGCACACATGAAGGAATAACTAGATCAAATGCAATAAGGAAGGGAACAAATGAGTTGTGGGATGTTATAATTACATGGAGTAGAAACCCTATTGTTCTATCCACTACTTACATTAACCCCATTGCTAAGGGTCTTAGATCGCATGTAGTTCTCCCTTAATAAATGTGCATAATCAAATTACATGGTATGCTAGAATGAATTTCACTTAGGCCCTTATTTAATTAAGAATGCTATGTCTAGTTATGATGGATGAGTAGTATGTAGAGTATTTATCTATACTATTGATTGAATTTATGTGATTATGTACCAAAATAGTAAAAGATAGATGTATAATGACTTGTGAGGATATTTATATATAAAGAATATTGATTTGATTATAAGACCTTATTAGCTAGCTAATAATTTGTAAAAGAGGGATAAAAAACATAAGATATGACTTAAGAAAGGGTTATGACTCAAACATAGGAGGAAATTCCCATAAAAAACTAGAGCCATAATTGGACACTAGCACCATGTGGTGTTACTATCTTGAAAATGGTGCTAGTGTCCTAAGGCTTAAAGTAGAGCTAAAACCAAGAAATACATACTAGAGACCCCTATGATTAGGAGAAGGTGACTTAGGACCATTGGGGGTGCTATAAATAGGGAAAATAAGACATAAGAAAGATCAAAAGATTCAAAATGACCATGTGAAAAAGGACTATATTTATCACTCAGACCTTCATGTGAAAGAGCAATAAAAGACATAGTACTTCTAGTTGCTTGACCAAATTAGGTTATTTATATTCCCCCTTTTTATTATAGTAATGCAATGAAATGAAATTCCTATATTAAAATAAAAATAGGAATGTGTACCTGTACTTGTGTGGATGTGTTTTGGACCTGGCCCACTTCTTGGCTAGAGAAGTGGACATGAGTTGGAGTGAAATATGTGAAGAGGAACTCCATTATGTGGATGTCCTCTATATTGGATTTGAATGGTGCACTAAATCATTAGGAGAAATAAACCTATTTTCCCCCCACTTTGATATCTATAATGAATCTAATTATGTAAACTTAATGTGTGGATAAATAAGGCTCACTTGCCCCCACTTTGGTATCTAAACTAAATCTAAGTGTTGGAAATATGATTGTCATTGATGTCAAAAGGGACATTATGAGTATGTCATTAATGCTCATGGATGAATATGGTGATCATGGTGATATTATCAGAGGTCAAGGATGATTTTAATGCTTGTGTGCATGAATTGAATTCATTCGGTTCTTCATATTGTTCACCTTGACATTTTGGGTCTATGACAAAAATGATGAGAAGGCATTTTGTTGATGTCACCATTGCCATGTGTGAATGAGTATGGAGAAAATGGCCACATGGTTATGATCACATTAGTCCCTAGTTATTATGCACTATATTTGAAGATGTGATGAAGCCCACTTGAAGATATGAGCATGCAAATTTGGCTACTAGGAAAAAATACACTAAGTTTCTATACTTAGCCAAATTTGAAAAAGGCTAAATAAAGCCAAGTAAGCATATTGATGAGGTCAGTGCTTATACACATGGAAGTGTTAGGATAAAATTATTACATGGGTCTATTCATTTTTGTGCCTAGTTTATATTCACTAAATCTCAAGTCACATGATGTAGCATGACAAAAGATATGCTTGAGAAAAATAGGACTCCAAGGCATTTTGACAATGTTTTCCAACGTAGTCAAATTTATAGTTTGCAAGAAAAATCTCAAAACCATTTTTATGATGTCATATATTGCACATATGAAGGATTAAAGATTAAATGGATATATGGATAGAATCCCCTATGTAAGAGGATCATATGCACTAATTTTTAGGTCATGTAACTAAGCACAACAAGAGTTATGCAAGGATAAAGTTGGCCTTCTAGGCATAATTGAGATGGTCTCCATACTTAGACAAAATATGCAAAAGGTCATGCAAAGTTTTCATGCTTTTACAAATATTATCTATGGATATTTTCAAAAGAAACATATGGTAGATCTACTATGGGTTTTTCACGAGCCTCTTAATATATGGACTACAGGTTCAGTTGAGAAGGAATGAGATTATAATTAAATTATCTTTTCTCTCAGGCTAGATAAGGTTTCTCAGTAAAACCCTAAGGTTTTAAGTCATGTCATCAACAAACACTTTCTATTTTAGTTTTGACTTGGTATAGTGAGGAACTAATAACTTAAGTCCATGTCATCATTATGAAACTAGCCCCTCGACCTAGTAATTACTGGCTCCGAGCAAGGTTCAAAGGACTTAATATTTCTTGAGTCTAAGATTTTATATTATGTCCTAACCTGATCAATAACTTGTGCTTCATCATATGTAGATGATCCAATGAAGTGAAGCAAAGTCAAATTGTCAAAAGGTGTTCTGAATGAATGCGTAAGTGACAAGTGTCACATTCATAAAACTTGTCAGATAGAGACCCAATGAGTGAAAGCTTATCAAAGGTAAAGTATGAGCTAGTTGGAAGATTGAATGGTTCATACTTAGTTAGATATTGGAGATCTAATAGAACATAGTGAAGTTAATGTGTCAAAGGTACCTTAGAGTGCATGTGTTAATGCCAAGTGCCACAAGCACATAAGTCTATTAGATAGAGGACCAATGAGATTGAGCCTATCAAAGATAAATATTGAGCTTGTTAGAAGATCTAAAAATGCATAGATGATAATGTAAAGGAGATGTAATGAAGTGAATAAACTCAAAGACTATAAAGTGCTCAAAGTTTAATGACCAAGTCAAGGTAAAGTTTATGCATCTTTGGAGATCCAATGGTACACAGAAGCTTGGATTAGGAAGATCAAATGGACACATTTTAAAGTTGATCTATTTGAATGTGTACCATCAGATCATGGTGCCAAAGGAAAGATCGATGACTGGTATTTAAATTCATGTCTAGATAAATGGTTAGTTATAGGAACATGCAAGAACTTACATATAACCTCTATATCTCAACATAAATAATGAGATTGATCAATCTAATTGATCAAATCTCCATTAAAGAGCCTATGCATCAAAAATTGAGTCTAACAGATGCTATAGAGACCAAAAATTATGGTGTGATGCATGTATTCTATTGCAATGGCAATTGGTGGCCCAGTAAAATTGAGACATGGGGAATTATAGTACAAGTCATAATGAACTAGATTCCAAAATTGGTGTGATGTATTTGAAGTTTTAGTGTGAACAAAGATAGAAGAAGTAAACCCTAGATCATATATATATATATATATATATATATATATATATATATATATATATATAATAATAAAATGTTGTTGAAAAATTGCATTTGTTATTGAGCTAAATTGAATATAGAAAATAGTGGTTGGTGAAGGCAATGAAGTGTGTTTAATAAATAAATAACTAGAAATAGACTAAAGAGGCATAGTGAGGAGCAAAGAGGAAGAAAGGCAAAAAGAGAATGTGCAAAGTATGATTAGTTGTAGATAAGACCTATAATAAAGAATAAAGATCTAGATTCATGTATGAATCTAACTTGTAAATTGGAGTTATAGCTCCATAGAAAAGTTTGATAAGTTGGTGCCAACTGATAAGCTGATTGGGTGCTTAGATTAGGGAGTGGGTGCTTCCTTAGAGTTGGTTCTCTTAAATTAGGGGATTAGTGTCCTTAAACAATGTAACTAGCGAGGTTTTTCAGTGAGGCCTTGAACTATGAGGTTGGATTAGAATAGTAGCTTCTAGCAGCTATTCTCACCATTGTTTTTCCCTTTGGGTTTTCCACATATAAATATTGTGTCATGTGCATTTGTGCTTGTATGTGATATTTTAATTTAAATTTTAATCGACACATACTTTTGAGTTTGATTTAAAAGGATTGAAAGACTAGTTTTAATTGATATATTGATTCACCCCTCTCAATATATAGTTGTGTTCCAATAATTGGTATTAGAGCCTAGGGTTCCTTGAAAGAATCTTAATCAGCTTAGGTAGATCTTGGAATAGTGAACACAATGGATATTCAAGAAGTATATTCACTAAATAAAGCACCTCTCTTTGATGGATCGAACTATGCATTTTGGAGCATAAGAATGGAAGCATATGTATCTTTATTAGGGTTTGATGTATGGATGTCTATGGTAAATGGATAAACAACCCTTGATACAACTCCTACTATTTAAGTTTCCAAGAAGACATATGAGAGCAATGCTAAGGAAAAGAATGCTATTCTTTGTGGACTGTCAAACTCAAAATTTGTCAAAGTGATGCAATGTCAAAATGCTCAAGATATCTAGAACAAACAAAAGATCATCTATGAAGGAGATGACAAGGCAAAGCAATCCAAGCTACAAAATTTCAAAGGAAAGTTTGAGAGTCTTAAGATGAATGAAGAGGAAAAAATTTTAGACTACCTCCTCGGGGTAGATGAAATAGTCAATGCAATCAGAGGCCTTGGAGAAGAAATGAAATAGTTAATCATTGTCAAAAAGGTTTTAAGATCTTTTCCATCAAGATACGATTCTAAAATCTTTGCAATAGAAGAAGTAAGAGATCTAGATAAACTCACTATTTATGAGTTACATGAGACCTTCATAGCCTATGAGATGAGAATGGGAGAGATAGACACCTTCAAGAGAGAAGTTACATTCAAAGTAGCCAAGAAATAAAAGGAAGATACATCAACATCTGAATGTGAGGAGACTGATCAAGAAGAAGCTAACTTTATTAGAAGACTAAAGAGAGGATCTAGAAAGTATAGAGGTAAGTTACCCTTCAAATGCTTTAACTATGGTAAATTAGCACATTTTGCTACTAAATGCCCTCATAATAAAAAGGATTACTCTGAGCAAGTAGAGAGTAGCAAAAAGGGTACTACAATCTAAATATGATGTGTGAAGCTTGAGCTAGAAATAGTGGCTTTGAGAAAAGAACTTGAAAAATCCAAAGGTCAACTAAATAAAAGTCTGAAGTTGATAGGAGGATTAAACATTCTTGATGAACTGATCAACTCTCGAAATCCCTCAAAAGAGAGATCAGGTCTTGGTTATGAGAAAGGAAAAAGTTCCTCAACTAGTACATCTACTAACCTATATGAAAACTTCAAAGTAGAAGGAGAATCAGAAGCAAAGAAAGAGAAATCTTGTAAGGATACAAAGATAAACTAAAACACAACTGATGTGAAGAAATTTTAACCTAAAAAGAAGATTAAAGAGAAAAAAAAGACAAATGCAGCTGATGCTAATGGATACACCAAGGTGAGAAACTTAAAGAAGCCACAACTTAGAATAATTCCTCATGCTACACCAAGAAATGTTATGACCAGGTATTCCTCATATTTTTATGGTTATTGTTATATCTATAATCATTTTGGTCATAATGATAGTAATTATAGAGTTTTAATGACAAGGAGAATCAATTTTGTAATCAAAAATTCATTTGCACCCTTGGTAGATACAAATGTAATGTGTTATAATTACAATAACTTTGGTCACATAGCTAAACATTGTAAAACTATATTTTTAAGATCAAAAGTACACAATGTAAAGAAAGACATGCCTCCCAGTGTGAACAAAGGTTCACAAGTTTTTGAAAATAAGCTAAACAAGAAACCCAAAGATGTGTGGAGAGTGAAAATCAATCCATGATTGCTCAAACTACACTCCATGCTAAGGAGTAGAATTTTTGGGTGATAGACAATGGCTACTCAAAGTATATGATTGGTGACAAGATCAAGTTCACCAAATTGAGTAAATATAAAGAAGGATCGATTAGCTTGGGAGACAACATAGCAGTAAAGATCAAAGGTAAAAGAACCTTAAACATAGATGGTAAACTTCCTACACATGTTGTCCTTTATGTTGAAGGATTGAATCATAATCTACTAAGTGTCAGCCAAATGTGTGACAATAGATATAAGATCACATTTGATGCAGAAGGCTGCAAGCTAAAGAGTTATGGAAAAATAGTTGTAGAAGGGAAAAGGACTAAGAGTAATAACTAAAATCTTGTTGAAGTGAATGGTAATAGTTTCTTGATGGGAAAGATTGATGAGAGTTGATTATGGCATAGCAAAATAGGTCATGCCAACTTTGATAATCTATTCAAAGTGATCTCAAATAAGTGTGTAAGAAACATGCCCAAGATAACCAAACCTGTAGATACTACTTTCAAGGAATGTCAAATAGGCAATCAAACAAGGGTTAGAATTCAAACAAAGGAGTATGCAACTACAAAGCCTCTACAATTAGTTCATACTGATCTTTGTGGTCCTACCAAGATAAGAGGATCTAAAGGAGAGAATTAATTCATGTAATTTGTAGATGACTACTCAAGAATGACATGGTTAACCTTTTTAAAGGATAAATATCAACCCTTTAAGAGATTCAAGATATTTATATCCATGGTTGAAAATGATATTGTAAGAAAAATCAAATGCTTAATATATGATAAAGGTGGAGAATTCACCTAAAATAAATTCATAGAGTATTGTGACAAGCATGAGATCAAAAGGCACTACTCTATATCAAAGACTCCAAAACAAAATGGAGTTGTTGAGAGAGAAAAAAATAGTTAAGGAAATGGTAAAGTTATGTAAGGACAAATTTGACCTTCCATGCATAATTGAGATTGTCTCCATACTTAGACAAAATATGCACAAGGTCATGAAAAGTTGTCATGTTTTTATAAAGATCATCTATGGACATTTTCAAAAGATACAGATGGTGGATGTATTATGGGTTTTTTGTGAGCATCTTGAATATATGGATTGTAGGTTCAATTAAGAAGGAATGATCTTAGAATTGAATTATCTTTGCTCTCAAAATAGATAGGGTTTCTCAGTAAAACCCTAAGGTTTTAAGTCATGGCATCAAAAGGTACTTTTTATTTTTATGTTGAATTGGTATAGTTGAGAACCGGTAACTTAAGTTATAACTTAAGTCCATGTCATCATTGCAAAGATGACCCCTTGACCTAGCAATTACTAGATCTGAGGAAGGTTCAAAGGACTTAATATTTCTTAAGTCTAATAATTTATATTATGTACCATCTTGATCAATGGCCTTTGCTTCATCATACGTAGATAATCTAATGAAGTGAAGCAAAGTTAAATTGTCAAAAGGTACTTTGAGTGAATGCCTAAGTGATAAGTGTCATATTCATGGAGCTTATCAAGCAAAGACCCAATGAGTAAAATCTTGTTAGAGGTAAAACATGAGCTAGTTGGAAGATCAAATGGTTTGTACTTAATCAAACATTGGATATCCAATGAAGCATGGTGAAGTCAAATTGTCAAAGGTCTCTTAGAATGAATGTGCTAATGCCAAGTGTCATAAGCACATGATTCTATCAGATAGAGGACTAATGAGAATGAGCCTATCAAAGATAAATATCAAGCTTGTTAGAAGATCTAATGATGCATGGATGATTGTGTAAAGGAGATCCAATAGAGTGAATGGACTCAAATGCTATAAAGTGCTAGAATTTTAATGATCAAGTTAGGGTAAATTTCATGCATCCTTAGAGATCCAATATCATGTGGAAGCTCAAATCAGGAAGATTGAATAGATGTATTTTAAAGCTAAGCTATTTGAATATGGACCATCAGATTGTGGTGCCAAAGGCAAGATCAATGACTGACATTTAAAATCATGTCTAGATAAATGGTTAGTTATAAAAACATGCAAGAACTTGTATATAAGTTCTATATCTCAACATAGACAATGAGATTTATTGATTTAACTAATCAAATCTCCATTAAATAGCTTGTGCATCAAAAATTGAGTATAGCATATGCTATAGAGACCTGTAATTATGGCATAATGCATGGAATATATTGCAAAGGTAACTGGTGGGCCGATAGAATTGAGACGTGGGAACTTATAGTTCAAGTCGTAATAAATGAGAGTCCAAAATTGGTGTGATGTGTTTGAAGTCTGAGTGTGAACAAAGAGAGAAGAAGCAAGACCATATATATATATATATATATGTATGTATGCATGTATGTATATAGGACAAAGAAAATGCTGTTGAATAATTGCATTTGCTATTGAGCCAAATTGAATATAGAGTAGAGAATTTGGTGAAGGCAATGAACTATGTCAAATAAAGAAATACCTAGACACAGAACCAAAGAGGCATATTGAGGATTAGAGAGGAAGAAAAGCACAAAGATAATGTGTAGAGTATGATCATTTTCATATTAGACCTGTAACAAAGAATACAGATCTAGATTCATGTATGAATCTAACTTGTAAATTGGAGTTGTAGCTTCATTGAAAAGTCTGATAGGTTGGTGCCATTAGATAGGCTAAGTGGGTACTAAGATTAGAGAGTGGGTGGTCTTAAATTAGGGGATTGGTGTCTCCTTAGGATTGGTGTCCTTAAACATTTTAACTAGTGAAGCTTGCTAGTGAGGCTTTGAATTGTGAAGCTGGATTAGAACAGTAGCTTCTAGAAGCTATTCTCACCATGGTTTTTCCCTTTGGGTTTTCCACATATAAATCTTGTGTCATGTGAGTTTGTGATTGTATGTGATATCTACATTTATATTTTAATCTAAATATAATTTTGAATTTGATTTAAAAGGATTGAAAGACCAGTTTTAATTGATATACTGATTCACCCCCCTCTCAGTATCTAGTTGTGTTCTAACACTAAGTACATAAACTAAATGTGTGGAGAAACAAGGCTCACTTGCCCCCATGCTAGTATATAAACTTAATATAGTTATGTAAAATGGGTCTAGTATAATGCTATGGATCAACTACTATAGATGGTCTTGTGATCCAAATAAGTGAAAACTTGATGACATCCTAGTGATGATACTAAGTGTAACCTAATAATCTATAAATGGATATAAAGGACATGTGCTCTGCATCATGCCCCATAATACCAATATTTGAGTAATTTAGTTGTGTATCTAAACATATTTATAACTAAGTAAATTGGTATATCTAAGTCAAAATTATATATCTACTTAACTCTATTTAGGTAGACTATATCTATGAATAGTTGTATCTAACTATATGTATATCTCTATAGACCCATGTGTCTGAATAGCTGAATATTTGTGTAGACATGTGTATCTAAATATTTGAATATATGTGTAGACCTATGTGTATAAATATATATCTGAGTAGACTATATATCTATGTGAACTTGTGAACTTAAATATCTATATATCTATGTAGACCTATGTGTCTGAATATTTATGTAGACCTATGTGTCTAAATTTGTATCTAAGTAAATTGTATATCTATGTGAACCTGTGAATATGAATATTTGTGTATTTATGTCTAAAATTTTATATGTTTAAAGTAATCTGTGTGTAGCTTCCCCCAACCTTTTGGTGAGAGAGCCAAGACTATGGTGAGGGTGTCTAACCAAAAGAGGTAATGATCAAATGTATTGGTGTTAATTAGTGGGTGTGATGTTGTTTTAGTTTTTAATGGTTTGTTTATTATGATGGAGTTGATTGTTGAAATAGATAAGGTGATAAATATATTTTTTGTATTGAGTTAATTATGGTTATATCATTTTTGTCATTTTTTTAGAGTTAAAAATGATTGGGAGATTGTTTAACTAATATAAGGCATGACAAATTTATGGTCCAACATACAAGAAATGGTTCATAAATCAAAGTTACGATTCTCAAGATATTGCATTGGTAAGAAATTGGTATTAGTTGATGAAATTAGAATGCAAGGTCATCCTCAATAAGGTGACATTTTATAAATATGACTTAAATAAGTTATTTGATTAGTTTTTCAATTCATTTGAAGCATTTAAGTTGAGAGTAATTGTTTGTCTAATTTAGAGAAATATGTTGAGGAGATGAGGAGACAGTTTAACCCACTATAAGGAGGTGAAAACATGGATCTAGGTTAGGGAGGAGGTTACCCTAGTAAGTAACCCATACTGTTTCATGTTGTTATCATTTTAAATGTATTTTTTAACTATTTTTACTAAAAATTTGCTAGTTTAGGGCTTATTTTGTAAAATTTGTACTATTATCATTATTTGGGTGCTATTATCTAAGATCCATTTCTAGTGTCTATGATGTGGTGCTAGTGTTTAAGATCTGCACTACTATTTAATGATATTGTCCTGTATGCAGTGCTAGTGTATAGTAGGCTTGATTTATAATGTTGATCATTTTTAATTAGTTTTTGATGTCTATTGTTATTTGTTGGCTTTAATTTTACATTATTGATACCTAATTTGGTTTTGCTATTGTAGGTTAACACCCATATTAGAGAGTTTCAAACTAGATGGATGATGAATACCCTAGAGGGTATACCCTTATTAGTTGTTGAGATAGTTGTGACTGAGAGAGTGGGTTTGAGACATGTGGCACTCCTAGAGCCTATGCCCTAGGATAAACATGTGATGACCACATTATGCAAGAGATGGGATGCAAATACCTACACTTTTTGGTTATTGATTAGGGAGATGAATGCTACTAGATAGAGGATGTGTACAAGATTTCATGGTTACTTATTTTTGGTTAGAGAGACATACTATAGGAGGAGATAGGTGGTCAGGATATACAATGGGATTTTTAGGTATTTATCTACTATGGCTAAAAAGAATAATCATATAGGGAGTTATAATGATATACTATTGACACTAATTGTTACCACTAAGGTTCTATGACTGCAAAAGTCTTAGCCATTTTAGTGGCTTCATTTGTAGCTATAGACACGAGTGGGGCATTGATCTCATATAGGATGCAAGAAATAGTGCAAGATATATAGGAGCATGGTACCATGTATTTATGGGGTCAGATAATATTAGCCAACTTGTATAGGGATTTATACTATTTCACATAGGATATGTGTGGTAGAGGGATTAAATCATCTACATTATTATATTGTTGTATACATGATCACATAATAATGAGCAAGTAAATGTTTCCTTTATGATATGGTTGAGCCCATATATAGCTATTTATAGAGAGATGGATAGGAATGGATCATGTGCCTAAGAGGAGTATGATGCAATGCTGACATGTGTTAGATAGTTTGAAATAAGGCCCTTTAGGGGATGGCCTAAGGATGGTACTCAACTTAGATGGACTCGAGTGACCTTTTGGTTACATTACCATTGAGTCAGTGTGTATGATTGATTTTAGTATGATCATGCTATGTGATAGTTTGATGTAGTTTAGGATGTGCCCCAATATTGATGGTATGGTTTATGAGTTATCAAGATCCTTCAAGACCATGTAATATATCAAGGCCATCTTCTATTGAGTTATCTCTCAATCCTTTAATATAGTGGGATACTAATATTGATATACCATATGTAGATGATGTGGGAGTCACTAATGCCTATATAGCCTAGTCGAGAGATCATAAATGGGCACCTCTATTTTTAAGAGGTGGGATTATTGCAAAGGATGTACAAGAGGTGGATCCCCTTAGGGCTATCAATGGTAAGTTATTATAGTGTGTTTGTATATTTTATGTAGTTGGTTACTCTTTTATTTGATTAGGAATTTAATGTATTTCATGGGTATGTATAGGTTCAAGTGATGATGAATAATGGGAGACTATCATAAACTTATCACTTCATATATTGACATGACATATTATTGATGATGTTGTAAAGGATGGATTGGTAGAGAGGGTCATCAATGTTGTTTGTGTTCATGTCCATTTGTTTAACCAAGCAGTGATAGCCACTATAGTATACATATGAGTGACTATGAATAGATATGAGGCATGCTTGGAGTTTCATAGGTAGACCATGCATGCACCTTCTGATCTAAGTGGGGTTAGTAGTCAAATAGTGGATGAATACATATGTATTTAGAAAGATCATGCATAGTGTATAGATGAGTTGGGCATGTATCATGAGAGAGTGAGAGAGAATAGATGAAGTCATCAATCTAGGTCATAGAGGGAGAGAGGAACCTCCATATCTAGCATAGATATGTCTAAGATTAAGAGTGATGGGGCTAGTACTAGTGGCCATGTTTGCATTATTTAGTTATGGACTATACTTATATTGAAACTATACTTTGATATATATATATATATATATATATATATATATATATATATATATATATGTTCATTATTTATATTGGCACTATACATATTGGTATCTAGATCTAGTTATATTTTATATGTTGATATGTGTTTAATTGGTTTGATTATTTTAAATGATGATATTGGTATATTATATTTGTTGAAGTAGAGTTAATGAATTTTTATCTATTTATGAATGTTTAGATATATGTGTAATGGATTAGGATTTGTTATTTATTTGTATATATTTTATAGGTATTCTATAAGATGTCTATGTGTAAATCATGTGACTATATTGCCCTATCTGAACCCAAATGGCATGGAGAATTAATGACCATACTAATCATGATATATTAGTGTAGAAAGAGAGTCTAAAAATGAAACTACATTTCATACACTATTGGTGGATAGATGTGTAGAATCTATAGAAAATATCTTGATTGGTTAGTGTGATAGAACTGTACTCTGAGCTCTGTGACATCTAGAAAAAATCTTGATTAGTGTTTGAATTGAGGCTCTATTTTGATCCTTGTAATTAATTCTAAATATATTTATTGGTTTTCAAACTAATTTTTCACTATGATCTCTATAGTTATTTCCATGTATCTTGATTTTTGTACAAACTTATGTTGTACTCTAATATATGTAGTTGTTTCTATATATATTGAATGGTGTATAAATTAATGTTATGCTTTAATCTTTGTAGTTTTTTTCATATATCGTTATTGGTGTTCAAACTAATTCTATGCTCTAATATCTATGAACTAGTTCCCATATCTATTGAAGTTGTGGTGCACAAGATCACTAAAAATTAGGTGTCCTAGAAACCACAAGGCTCATATAGTGAGTAGCCAATGGCTCCTCAAAAGGAACATTCTATGATAAATCTATCATAGAGGAGTGTGATCTAGGAGAGTGTGGAGACTAAGATCTTGGTGCCCACTATGTAAATTATATAATGCATCTATTAACATATTGTTAATGTCAGATCAAAGTACATAATAATGATCATCTGAATGTCCATTTATCTTATGAAAATCATAATATGGCCTATTTACTACCCTATGAAAATGGTGTATTGGATGATGATTAGTAGGAGGAAGTGTAATCATCTCCCTATATAATAATTTAATTAAGATGTCATGATGCCTATCTCTATCAAAAAATTATATAACCCCTTTATGTGTCTCATATATTCTACTCACTATAGGAGGTGCTCTATGAAGTGGCTCTTTGACCTTGTTGAGTATCTTTATTGGTATTTTTTATTTCACTACTTTGCTAATTAGGAGTGGATTAGGATATTGTACCATGTTATATGATTGGGGCTCTAATAAACCTACATATAAATATTTCTCTAAATGTGTAACCACTAGTCCCAATTTTACCTCTAATACTATAGTTGTGTTACATAGATGCCAAAATGATTTTGATGTCTGATATAGTAAAAGATGTATTGTAACTCTAAATCTATCAACTACTAAATCAACTGATGCAAACATTATTTGAATCTTAAAATGTATTTAGATGTTGGCTCTACCTCACCCTAGTGTAATGAAGGTAACCTCTCATATGTGACTTGAGGTCCCTTATTCTATATGTAGTTCCAGAGAAAAACTATTTCTAACTCCTCATACGTATGTAGTGACCCACTAGGGATTGTATGCTAGAACCAATTTAGTGCTTCCCCATCTGTGTACTTTGGAAATAATTGTAGTAAAGTCAACTTGATGGTAACACGTGCCATGGATTTCTCATAATCCTGAATGTGCAATTATGGATCTCTATTCCCATCAAATATAGGTAACACTAGTATCTAAAAGTTATGTGGCAACCTTGTAGTGGAAATTCTGTGTGGAATAAGGTTACCATGCATAACATTGGCATCAACCTAAGATTGATATGCTTTGTTCTCCAAAGTTAGATGGTGTACTTGTTATTTTAAAGCACCCATAACATGCATCAAGGAGATTAACACTTGTGAAGGTATAATATCATCATGAAGGGATTAATTATATGCCTAATTTTTTTCATTTATCTTATCCATTTCTATATTGCACTTGAAACCTTTTTTATGGATGGCTGGTTTGCTCTCTGTAACCTTTAGAGGTGTGATAGCTAGGACCTAGTTAGAGGGAAATAAGCTATCACCCTCATTTAGGTTAGTTTGAGAAATAGGTTCTATAGTAGTAAGCGGGGTTGAGGGAGATTCATTAGTATCTTATATATTGTTATGTTGTAAAGAAGTATCACATGCTAATTGAATATAAGATACTTTATTTTCAAGTAAATGTAAATTATGAACATAAGAATGTGTGGGTGTGTGTGTGTGTGTGTGTGTGTGTGTGTGTGTGTGTGTGTGTGTGTGTGTGTGTGTGTGTGTGTGTGTGTGTGTGTGTGTGTGTGTTCATGTGACCTAGTATTTGTTTGAAAAAAATAAATAGGTGAGGTAGGAGGAGAAAAAAAGGTATATATTCTATGTCCTCTTCATTATAATAACAATAATCATAATTATTTCAAGTTTCATCAAAATCAAAGTCTAATTCACTTGTAGAAGTAAGAGTAGAAGAAGTATCATCCACATGCTCCTTAAGAGAGAGAGCAGGGGAAGATTTTAACTATTTACTACTATGCAATGTGTCATAATGTGTAGGTGTAATGCAATGCATTTGTTCACTAGCTAAATGTGGATTAAAATAATGATTATCACTTTTATTTTTTAGATTCAAGGTTAGAATAAGTATCAATCATGTTTTATTTTTACATATTATGACATGCAGGATAAGAGTTAGATACATTTGCATTATCAATTTGTTGTAAAAAATCATTGCATTGAGCTTGGAATATAAATGAAGGTGATAAAATAATTTCATCTACCTTATTTTATGCATTTTTAAAAGGTGTAATACCATTGGTACATGCTTTTTCAAATTTAATTGAGAAGGGTAAAGAAGATGCATTGCTCTTATCTAATTTAATTGGATCATACAAAAGTGACTTTCATGTATTGTAATTATATTGATCTAATTTGAATAATGAGGTAGCAAACTTAGTTTTAAATCTAAGATCACATTGGAATAAAACACTACCAACAAGAGGCTCTTTTAGCATTATATTGTTAGTTTGATTTTTAGGTGTAAGAGAAGAGTGATAGAAAAGAGAAGATGATGTATCTAATATATCCTAATTTACATTTTATTTGTCATGATCATAATAATCCTCATATCCATAATTATAAAAATAATCATCATCATTATAAATGAAGCCATTATTATGCTCTAATATACAATCTTTAAAATTTGTCTATTCATTGTTATAATTATGAGAGAAATTTAAATTTTCATCAATTGGGTGAGGGGTAGAAGATTTTTTAGATGCAATTTCAAAATTTACAAAGAAGATAATGTAAAAAATTAATAGTGAACACACAAGAGATAGATTGTGATATAGCATAAGTGTATGTATAATTGATAAATTTGAGCCAAATGTGTAATAGAAATTAGGATTGTAAGTGAAACCCTAATTATTAGTATTTGAATGTATAGAGACCTAGTATGTGTATTTAGGGTTTTGAATTATTGTTGTTTAAATGAGCCATAATATGAAAAAAAATAGAAAAATAAAAGTTTTTAACCCTAATTTAGTGTATAAAAATTAGGACAAGGTAAACCCTAGGCAATATTTAAAGTAAGTCAAGTTTACCAAATATTTTAACCTTTTAAGAATTATCTAGTGTAAATCCTATGTTGTTAAAAGGTTGAGTATGATGCTAATCTAGAATGAAAATTGGAAATGATTGAATTAATTGACCTTTCCCAAAATATCAAGTGAAGAGAGAAAGAATACTTATCTAGAAATGAACAGGATTTTCTATAGATCAAGGAACTAAAATAGGTTATAAAAATAGGCATATACCTTTCATGTTTTGACCATTGTTGAAATATGGTCTTGAATAACAACACTAATATTAGGATAGTAGCTCCATGTGGTGTTAGTGTCCAATTATGGTGCTAGTTTCCCTTCTATATGAAATGTTTGAAAATTTTAGAGAAATTTCAAGAGGTTTTGGATGTCCTATAGGTGGTTCTATGTCATTTAAGGGCTCACCTATGCTATTATTTTAGCTGAATCTATTCCAAAATCCTAATGAGTACCTATGCACATGAAAAAACATAGATAAAATTCAAAAAGAAAGGAAAAAATTATGTTGTGGGATGTTACAATCATGTAGATTAGAACCCCTATTATCATGGTTATTTTCTACATTAACCCCAATGCTAGGGGTCTTAGATCACATGTACTTATCCCTAAATGAAAATTCATAATCAACTTGTATGATATGCTATAATGAATCACTTAATATATTTTTTATTAAGTTTTCAATGACTAGATGTGATAGTTGAGTAGTATGCAGAGTATTAGGTTGTACTATTGATTGATTTTATGTTATTACATGCCAAAATAGTAGGCACTCTATATAAAATTCCTTGTGAGGCTATTTATATAGAAGAAACTTTGATTTTAATATAATAACTTGTTCATTGGCAAACAATTTGTAAAAGAGCAATAAAAAATATGAGATAAAGCTTGAGAAAGGGTTAGGACTCAAACATAAGAGAAAATCCCTGTTAGACACTATAACCATAATTAGACACTAGCACCATGTGGCACTACGATCTTGAAAATGGTGATAGTGTCCTAAGGCTTAAATAAAAGCTAAAACCAAGAAAGATAGGATAGGGGCCCTTATGACTAGGATAAGGTGACTTAGGACCACTTGAGGTGATACAAATAGGGGAAATAAGACATAAGAAAGATCAAAAGACTCAAAATGACCATGCAAACAAGTATTGTATTCATCACTAAGATATTCATGCGAAAGGGAAATAAAATACATACTAATTGTGGTTGCTTGACAAAATCAGTGTGTTTACGTAGATTATAAATCATTTGAATAGGAAATTGACACTTTCGACTTCAAAAAATCATATCTTCTTGATTCTGCAACATAAAAATGAACTATAAATTTCTATTGATTGGGGAATAAAATTACCTCAAATAAAATTAGTTTAGGAAGGCACTTAAAAAAATTAAATAGATTAAAAAATATATCTATTAAACAACCCGTTTTAGGCTCGTAACTATGAAAATAAATTTAAAAGTTTCCATCTAAAATATCTAGTGGAATATTTATTCATCTTTCAAAATCCTTTTAAGTAATAATATAAAACATATTATTCCTTTTTTACATAATAAATTCACATCAAAATTATAAAATTTAAATTCACATGAGAGTCATAACATTTAAATATTTTACTTTCTTAAATAAGGTGTTAGGGCAAATCATTATTAGTGTGTAATATGTGTAAAGGACAATGAGATTATTTATCAACAAAGGCATGAAACTCAATAAAAGTATCTAAAATTTGATCTTTAATTTTCAAGAAATAAATCCAAACACGCCTAGTGAAATCATCAACAAAAGGTAAGACATAATTAGCACTATTAATAGGATTTTGCATAGGGACTAAGAGATCACTATGAACTAAATCAATATTTTTATTAGCATGCCAAGATTGATTCTTAGGAAAAGTTTCTCTATGAATTTTACTAACCATGTAACCTCTAAAAGTAGTAGTGGGAGAAATTTTAGACAAACCTTGCACCATATTAAGTTTGATTATAGTGCAATAATTTGATAATTTATATGTCCTAATGTTTCATACCACAATTTAGCATCATTATAAATAGGCAAAGCATGAGAAGAGGAGGAAGAAGAGAATATAGTAAATTTGAAAAAATAATCATAGTCTCAAAAAGTAGTAGCAACTACTTGAAAATATTGCTTATTAGATTTAACATAACAAGTGTCATTTGAAAATTCTACATTATAGTCTTATTTGCATAATTGAGAAATATAAAGTAAATTCAAATTTAAATCAAGAACAAGCAAGACATTATGCAATTTATTATTAGGGATTTTAATAGTTCTTATGGATTCAACATTGTAAGAATTATGAGTTAAAAGATCTAAATTATTGTTAGAAATATCTAGTTCTAAAGAACTAAATAACTTAGAGTTATATGTAATATGTTGAGTAACATCATAATCAACAATCTATTCAACAAGAAAAGCATGTAAAGCACAAGTAAAATAAGCTCTAGTGTTAGACTTTTTTTTTAGCTTAAGTTCTTATGTTACTAGTGATGGCATTGTATTTGACCTTAAGATTTCCATTTTTGATATCATATTTATTCTTTAAGAAGTGATCTTCATTATGAGTGTTTTTGTCATAATAATTACAGTCTAATTTATTCTTAGCTTTAGAGTTAGATTGTTGATCTTTCTTATCATGTGTATTATTGGACTTAGCATGTTTTTTCTATTTTTATGTTGGTGTTTAGAAATAAAATCATGCTCATTAGTCTTAAGACTACCAAATTGAATCATTTTTTGTTCTTCTTGATGCAACAAAGTATAAAATAATTCAAATATCAACAAAGTATATAATGTAAGAGATTATTTATCGCCATCTTGTATTTTTATTTTTTTCAATTCTCTATCTTTTTTATGGCTTTCATTTCTTCCTTGATATCTCTTTTTAATTTTGGATAAGTCTTTTATTTTTATTTCTTGCCCCTCCTTTACACCTCCTTTGTCTAAGTGATTTTTCTTGCATATTCATTTTCTGAGAATTAGGTCAGATTTCAAGGCATAATGACCTAATTATTATCTAAATTTAAACTCACATGTACCAATTATGACTTATGAAAATCACATATGTAATACATATTCACTTTCAAACACTTAGTGCATGTAGTAGATGACACAACCCCTAAACCTGATACAAATAATACCTCTATTGAAGTTCAAGAGAAATGACAAGTAAAAAATGATGAAAACTTAGGATTTATTGGTATGGACATGGATTTAAAATTGCATGTGTATATTGATGGTTCTCTTATTTCATCCACTACTTGATTTAATCTTAAATTTATTTATGTATGATGTTTGAATTAAATCTTACAAAATTCAAATTCAAGATCAACTATCTGATTTAAATTATAATGCCTTCAAAATTATGGATGATTTATTGATTAAAATTTATTCTTTGAATTCTAGATTATTTGGTTTAGGAATTAAACTTTTAGATTTAAATTTAATTCACATTATCATAGAAAAGTGGTTTCCTTGACCTTTTCATCAGTTTATTACAAATATTTATTCGCAACTAACTTTTCTTACAATATCTATTTTATTGACATTTGAATTATTTTATACTTTGTTGTGTCAAGAAGAATAAAATTTAATTTAATTTGGTAGTATTAATACTAATGAACATGATTTTATATATAAACCCCAACATAAAAATGACAAAGAACATGTTAAGTTCAATAATACACATGATAAAAAAGATCAAAAATCTAAATCCAAACCTAAGAAAAAGTTAGAGTGTAGATATTGTGAAAAAAAAATTCATGATGAAGATCATTATTTTAATAATAAAAATGATATCAAAAATGGAAATATTAAGGTCATACACAATGCTAACACTATTAACACCAAAACTCAAGCTAGACAAAGTCTAATACTAGAGCTCCTTTTACTTGTGCTTTGCATGTTTTTCATGTTGAATGGATTGTTTATTCTAGTGTTATTCAACATATGATATCTAATTCTAATTTTTTTACTTATTTAGAACTAGATATTTCTAAGAATCATTTAAATCTTTTAAGTCATGCTTCTTGCAATGTTCAAGTCATAGAAACTATTAAAATCCCTAATAGTGAATTGCATAATGTCTTACTTGTTACTAATTTAAAATTAAATTTACTTTATGTTATTTAATTATGAATAGGAATATAATGTATAATTTTATAATGACACTTATGTTAAATATAATAATAAAAATTTTCAAGTAGTTGTTACTAGTTTTTTAGACAATGATAATTTATTCAAATTTATTGGATTATCTTATTCCTTCTCTTCTCATTTTTTCCTTGCTTCTAATGGTGTTAAATTATGAAATGAAATATTAGGACACATAAATTTTCAAAGTGTTTCACTTATGAACAAACTTAATATGGTGTAAGGTTGGCCTGAAATTCCTCCCACTACTTATACTTGTAGTGGTTGTATGACTAGTAAAATTCATAGAGAAACTTTTCCTAAGAATCAATCTAAATGTACTAATGAAAAGACTCATTTAGTTTATAGTGATATCTTAGGCCCTATGAAAAATCATTATATTAATGGTGCTAAGTATGCCTTAACTTTTGTTGATGATTTCACTAGGCAAGTTTGGATTTACTTCTTGAAAACTAAAGATCAAGTTTTTCATATTTTTATTGAGTTTCATGCCTTTGTTGAAAAATAATCTCATTATTCTTTATGCATACTATGCTCTAATAATTTGTTAATGCATATGTTAACAATGATTTTCTTGCATATTATAAGCAACATGGTATTAGGCATGAGAAAATTATTTCTTACACACTTGAACAAAATGGTGTTGTTGAACATAAACATAAGACTATCACTAAAATGGATAGGTGTACATTCTAAAAATATGTAGTACAAATTTTGGGATGAAGCTATGTATTATTTTGTATATCTCATCAATATGAATCCCACTAAATCTATTTTAAATATTACACTTAAAGAATCTTAGAGTGGTAAAAAACCTAATTTAAAGCATTTACATTTTTTTGGTTGTGATGCTTTTGTTCATATTCCTATTGAAAAACATTAAAATTTCGATTCTAAAGTAGATACTTTTATATTTTTTGGTTATGATGAATCATATAAATCTTGTATGGTGTATGATATTCAAACTAACATAATCAAGATTAAAAGAGATAATATTGCTAAAAATGGTGCACTTGATTGTGCTTCCAACTTGTATTCTCTTTAAAGTCTTTTCATTTTTAATCAAGTGATGATCATAATGATGTGGTGCATAATGATGTTGTTCCTCAAGTTATTTCTCTTTCTTCTAATCTTTTTCCACATAAATCTATGCCTAATTGGGCCAAGACTACTATAGAAGGTTATGAAATTGATGTAGATCTTAATGACACTCATAGAACTAGGCAACAATTTTATAATTATGCTTTGATGTTAAAACTTATGAACAATAATGATACTCAAACACTAAAACAAGATCAAGGTCATCTTCACTGGAAAAAATAAATGCATGATGAATATAATTCTTTGATTTCTAATAACACTTGGGACTTGGTCCCTTTCCCTAAAAGTCATTCTTTGGTAAGTTGTAAATGAAGGTTTAAAACTAAGTTTGATTCTAATAATCAAATTAAAAAATATAAAGCTAGATTAGTGGCTAGAGATTTTTCACATATTAAAGGAATTTAATATAATTAAACCTTTACTCCTATTACTAAGATGCCCAAAATTAAAGTTGTTTTAACTTTATTTGCTCACATGCATTGGCCTATTTATCAAATGAATGTTAAGAGTGCTTTCTTAGATGGTGACTTGCATGAAGAAATTTACATATCTCACCCCCTAGTTTTATTAATAAAGGCAATGAAAATATTGTTTTCAAGTTAAAAAAAACTATTTATGGTTTGAAACAATCTTATAAAAATGTTTCTCTAAAATCTATCAACTTTTTATAGCTCAAGACTTTACTCGTAGTTTTAATGATCCTAATATTTTTGTCAAAAATACTCCAAATGACATAGTTATCATTTTTTTGTATGTTGATGACTTCATCATAATTGGTAGTAATAGTTCAATGGTTTATTTCACTAAAAATACTTTGAATAATACCTTTTAAATGATTGATTTGGGTCTCTTACATTCTTTTTAAGCATTCAAGTTTGGCAAGAAAAAAATAGCATTTCTATTTCTCAATCTGAATATGCATATGACTTGTTATCTAGATTTAATAAATTAGATTTAAAACTTGTTTCTACTCCTTCTAAAATTTATGTTAAATTAATTAATGACATGGAAACTAAAACTCTTGATCTAACTCTGTATAGATAATTAGTTAGCAGTTTGAATTATTTTACTCATACTAGTACTGATATTACTTTTTCTATTGGATTGGTTTTCCATTTTATGTCTAAACCTCAAAATACTCATTTTAAAGACGCTAAAATAATTTTTCATCATACTAAAGGTACTCTAAATTTTATCATTGAGTATACCTTAAAGAGTAATTTTTCTTTGGTAGGTTATTCAGATTTTGATTGGGCTGGTGATCTTGATGATCGTAGATCTACAAGTGGTTATTGTTTTTCTTTATGTTTTGGCACCATTTCATGGGATATTAAAATAATTAATATTGTATCTTTATCTTCCATATAATTTGAGTATAAATCCTATAATCATGATGCAAAGGAAGTGATTTGGTTTAGAAGACTTCTTATAGATTTAGACCACCCATAACAATCAACTACTCTAATTTTTGGTGATAATCAAAGTGCCATTGCCTTAAAAAAAATTTGGTTTTCCATGTAAGGTCCAAGAACATTGAGATTTATCATTACTTTTATTATGAACTTATTGAAGACAATCAATTTTTTCTCTCTTTTTGTCCTACTTAAGAACAAATGGTTGATATCTTCACTAAGTCTCTATGTAAAAAAAAGTTTGTATTCTTTTGTAGCAAATTAGGATTGAAAGAAGTTCTCATAAAGGTGGAGAGTTAGTGATTTTTCCTCCCTTATTTTTTGTTTTTAATACTTTAAATAAAGTTTAAGGCGGAGTGTTAGGTTTACCCTTTATTCAGGATAATTTATTTTATCATAAGTTCCCTTTTTATGTGTGAGGAATTTTAAATTATGTGAATTATTAATTCACATAAATCTAGATTCTATTAGGTTTCACTCAAATATTTGTGTTCATTTAAGATTTAGGAGTTAATTTAATAAATAACTCCTTTCCCCACATGACACACACTTCCCTTCACTTTCTAAGGGACTAAGATACAAGTGGCACACACATAGGAGGCTTATAAGATAATAATGAGATACCTTGTAAGTCCCATTCTTTTCTTCTTGGTCTATAAAATATTCCTTCTTCTCTTCATTTCCTCACTATAATCTTATATATCTCTATCTTCTTCTCTTGTGCTCTTGATCTAATCTTTTACTTGTATATATTTTGGTAGCAAGCCTTCGAATAAGATCATGTCAATTTTTCTCTATTCATTCGGTTTTCCACTTTAAAATTATTGTCTTAGTTATGATTTTCACCTTGAGAGGTAACTTTTCTTTTTATTTTCTTTAATTTTATACACTTTTATTTGTCATTGAGAATGTTCTTGGGATAAATCCTTCACAAGGGAACACAAAAATGCTAAAACCCCAAAATTTTAATTAAATTAGATTATTACATTCATTCAAAACCCCAAAATTTTAAGCAAATAAAATTATTATATTATTTTAAAAACCTTTTAAGAATAATGTTACATATTTAAAATACATAAAGGTATCATATCAAAACTACATAAGTGTATCTAAGGACTTTTTGTAATCCTTAATTTCATAATTGATAATAATACATTAAACTCTATTTTTTGTAAACCATAATTTTTTAATGTCTAATAATACCATTGTTGTGACCAACACATCCCCATTAATTTTTTTAAATAAGGACCTAATCTTCTACATAAAATATTGTAAACAATTTAGAATCTTATAGATAATGGTTATTTAAAATCTTTAATTACTATACTCTAATAGTTTTTTTTGTTTTAATGTTTATTTTGACATGCACTAATGATTATCTCATGAAATATTTTGAGAATGGTGCATGAAGGATTATCATGTTTATAAAGACTTATTTTGATAAGATTTCACCATAACTCAATGCATTTTGTTATTTTTTTTCATTATTCAAACAAGCATGCACTCCAATAATTGTGAGGCTATACAATGGATCATTTTATTCTTTACACATTTTATCACAATATTGATTTATATTTAGTTAGAATTGATGTTTTAATAACAAAATTCTATTTACATCGACATGTAGGTTTTCCCTTGCACCATACAATATTTAAACTTTTGAGAACCAAAATTTAAAAACCATGTAATGTGAACTAATTTTAAAGTGTCAAGTGTCATGATCCTATTCTCTACACACCTTTTAGTGCTCACACCTTCTACCACAATCTTTCAAATTCAAAGAGTTTGAGTTATTCATGAGAAGCAATATGTCACATTCAGAGTTCTTCATGGCATCACAACCTCCCATTTCTCATATCAATCAAATTCAACAACTCAAACTATATTTCAAAAACTGAATAACTAAGAACCTACTAGAAAATGCCACACATCATATTTTCTCAGCCTCATAACCATGCACTACCTACACATTCAAAAAATCTCCAAGTTGAAATGACAACTACTTGACCATAAAGTAATCATAATCTAATGTGTTTCATTATTGTATTCACCACACAATTTATAATTCAAAAACACTTTTCAAAGTTTTTAATACATGTGAGAGTTAAAAACAATAAGGGGCATGAAGTGCCAAGTTCCTATAGGGTAGTTTTCAAAGTATGTGGGGAAGTTTGTAGAGTAATTTGGTTATTTTATGTGTTATATTTATTCAAAGTTAAAAGTTGAAAACATGATTTTGAATAAAAAGTATGACTTAATTCTTTATTCAATGGAATATTTCATTATTTAAAAAAAATACAAGAGCAAAACCATTAAGAAATATGCATAGGTGACAAGTTGTTTGATTTTTCATAAACAGTATGCCATAATTCTGTATTCAATATAATGCTTCATTATTTATGAAAAAAATTAGAATGGAAAAATTATTAAATACATGGGTTGAAATTGCACATTAAATTTTTATGTTTCCAAAAATGATAACAAAATTTGCACAATTTTATGTGTTAAATTATTTCTAAAAAACAATGTATACATTTTTTGTAACTGTCATCTCTCCTACATGTAATCATAAATAGTAAGCTAGAGTGTATTTTGGAGGTGAAGGTAGTAGCAATGTTGATAGATCCACTGAAGACAACAAGCTTTTTGGACGGAATTGGTGTGATGCTATATGGTAATTCTTATAGTCTATAAAATTGCTTATGAGATTATCAAAACACTACATGAGCAATGCATTCGACCAATATTCTTTCTATTTTTAGTAAAATTATGAACCATACATCTCATAACTTAGTCTACCTTGGGATAAGACCTGAGCATTGATTTCCTTTACTAGCTTAAGTATTTATCTGCTTTGTGACTAAAGTTTTTTTGATACTAGGTCTACTTCACTACCCTCCAAAGACTCTTACCATGCATACAAATTACTATCAATATTAAATAACAAGGTTGGATGTTTCCTAATCTTATATGCATTAATTTTTGTTAGCCTTATGTCCTTATCCATCCATAAGAATGAATATTTACCTATTGTTGAATTATGTTCAACAATGCCTAATGAACATCTTTTACCATGCCCTTTGCATCACCATATACATAGAAATATCCACCTTGTGAAATGAGCTCCCATACATAACTAGTCTATATTAATCAATTAAATGCAACTAGATGTGAACTTCTATTCACATAATATTTGAAAATTTTCTTAATCAAACTAACTTAGGCATATCAAATAAATTTATTTGTCCTATATTGATTCTAAGTTTAAACTTGATAAATTTAATATATACCCATGTTGTCCAATAGAAGTGGAAAAGATGTGGGCTACATGGTGTGAGGTTTCACCCTTGTTATGTTACTAGAATTGGCTATGGATATGGGAAAACTATCATGCCACTAGTGACCAACATTTGATGGGAATGTTCTCATAATATAAAAGCTATTTAATTTTGTTCCTCCCAATTTCACGAGTACTCTATTTGGTAGAGGCCTTGCCAATCATTGTTATTATAGATGCAATAAAATTTTAGGATTTGATGTTAGAGAGTAAAATCTAAAACATCATTGTATTGCATTTGGTTTTTCACCTGAGTGTCCCTCCCCTTTTTTTGAGATAATTTTGGTAGTCCCTTTGTCAGGTGGACAAGGGTTACAGGCCACCACATGTAAGAAGACTCCACCAACAACTTTCAGAATACCCCAAACCATCTAAATCCAATAATCTATTTTTGATAAAATTATAGGCACATCAATGAATCTCCATAGCTATTATAAACTTGCCCATAATGTAATTTATGTATGTGTTTAGATAGACCTACTTGTGTGGTTAACGCCAAGAGCCATGCTACTACAAGATTCATTTTCATTCCATAAAAATCCTTAATTATAGTGAGAATGTTGATGGCATGAACTCCATTATACCTAATGCTTGCAAATATTATAATGATAACATGCTCTTTAGTATTGAAATACCCCAAATTGAGTGAAAAATGCTAATTTATTCTAGGAAAATAAAAAAATTTGGTGGGGTTTCTCAAGAACCAATAAATTTATATTCTTAAATAAAATGGTTTCCATATAACTCATGAAATGTATAAAATGATAAGATTAACAAAATTATCAAATGCCTCAAGGGATTAATATTTAAGCTGAGTAATATTGTGGGATTATAGGTGTAGCATAATGATGGCTAACTTAAGATAATTATGCATCAGACAAATTTTGAATGTCCTAATTGAGATGCTAGTTTATTTTTGTTTTATTCTATCAGTACAACATAAATGCATTCCCAAACCATCTTAAGGATGGATTCCAATGTAAGTGAGGATAACTATCTCTACTTCATTCTACACATGTATTCTATCCAAATATAGGTTAGTATTTTCATTAATAGAAAAAATATAATGTTTGTAAGATATATTGCAATGAGTGAATACCAATTGATGCAAGCTATTCTTTCTAATTTTTTAATTCCATAATTATAGGATGGTGCAATGATTCTATGCCAAATTGCCTTTGTTGTATCACTAGGCTCAGATAAGAAAGCTTCAAATTGAATGCATAAAAAGGAAATATGATATGCAAAACCTATATCTTCATATATATTTAACTTTATTTCTACATATGATATTGGATAAATAAAGGGAGGAAATTAGGCAAGGGCATATGACACAAACCAAATAGATGGTGTAAAATTTGAGGCTCATAAACAATGGTCATAAGGCACTTAAATGTCAAAAATATTGAGTCCACTAGGTATTTATTCCATTCATAAATATTCATACTAATTATTTTTTAGTAGATTTCAAGTGATCCTTTGTCCTAAATTAACCATCTTCCCTAGTGATAAGCACTTGTAAATGTTGTTCAAGCACAACCACTACTGGTACATTCATGTAAAAATAGCTAAATTCAATTTCCATTAGAAAATCACTATATTTCTAAGGTAAAAAATAAAGATGATGGTAAAATATGACACAAAGAACATGGAAACCAAACATATATAAAATGAAAGGAAAAGAGAAACACAAAGTAGTATTTATATCACATGCAACTAGCTTTACTAAAAAGTCTTCAGATTGAATAATTCTATTTACAATAAGCTTCCCATTATATACCTACCAAATGTAATAAATTGGTATAAAAAAACTTACCAAATTCTATTCAAAATTGAGAAAAAAATGAATATAATTTTTTTTTCAATGAGTCTACGATTGAGATAATCATATGGCATAGAAAAAAGTAGTCATAATTTTCATCTTAAAATAATTACTTATGTACTATTTGTAATAGTATTACATCTAGAATTTTTAGTTAGTGTGTAAAATTTAGAACATGATATATTAAGTAATTAAGACCACATCAAACATTATATTTAAATATACCATACTTATTAGTCACATAGCAAGTTAAGGATCCTTGAAAAGCTTCTAATTATGTCAGAATTTGATTGATTAAGGTTGGTTAAAATTACTTATTAATTTTTACTTATTTATAGAAGGATGATATTTTAAAATATATTATATATTATTAATGGAATTGTCTATGGAAAGTGAAACTAGAAGAAGACATCTTCTAGATTTTCCATAATCTACATAGAAATGGATGTTGTTACTAAGAGTTTTTTAGAAGAGATAGTGAAAGAATATTTGATTTCACATAGACTCCACCTATGAAAACTCATGGTACAAGGATATCCAATGAACATGAGCATCTAGGTTTCTCATGCCTAGAAAACAAGAGCATTTGGAGTTCTCATGCCTAAAAGAACATTTTAAAGATTATCTGAGAAAAACAAGAAGTGCAATCTAAAAGAACATGATGGATTTGAGATGGTAAAATAGAAGGACAAAATTTTAAAATAGCTTAGAAAATTTCCTAAGGAAACCACACACAGATTTAAACTGGTACCAAATGAAAATAAAATGATTGTTGAATTTCAATAAAAGCAAGAAGATTCACAGGGTCTGAAAGGAGTTGAAAGTACCCTAATGTCAAATTATTTTTAGTTAGGAAAGGTAAGGAGGAGGAGGATATTTTCCATAATTTTCATAGAAATGGTTGTTGTTACTAAGAGAATATTAGAAGAGATAATGATATAATATTTGATTGCACATAGACTCAGCCTATAAAAAATCATGGTACAAGGCTTGCCAATGAACATGAGCATCTAGGGTTTTCATGCCTAGTGAATAAGAGAATCTATAATTCTCATTCTTGAAAAGGATATTTTAGAGATTACCTAAGAAAAAACAAGAAGTTCAATCTAAAATAACATGATGGATTTGATATGGTAAAATGGAAGGATAAACTTTTAAACTATCTTAGAAAGTTTCCTAAGGAAATCATGCAAGGATTTAAACTGGTACCAAATGAAAATAAAATTATTATTGAATAAGAATAAATTTTAGGAAAATCAAAAAGATTCACAGGTTTTGAAAGGAGTTTAAAGTACCCAAATGTTAGATTATTTTTGGATAGGAAAGATAAGGAGGAGGAGGAACTTTTCCATAATCTGCATAGAAATAGATGTTGTTACTAAGAGTTTTTTAGAAGAGATAGTGATAAAATATTTTATTTCACATAGACTTGGCCTATGAAAACTTGTGGTACAAGGCTTGATAATGAACATGAGCATCTAGGGTTCTCATTCCTAGTGAACAAGAGCATTTAGAGTTCTCATGCCTAAAAAGGACATTTCAAAGATTACCTAAGAAAAAACAAGAAGTGTAATCTAAAAGAACATGATGGATTTGAGATGATAAAATGGAAGGACACAATTTTAAACTAGATTAAAAAGTTTCCTAAGGAAATAATTTAAGAAGTTGAATTTTTACCAAATAAAAACAAAATGATTATTGAACAAGAAGACATTTTAGAAAAATCAAGAATATTCATAGTTCTAAAAGGAGTTCAAAGCACCCTAATGTCATATTATTTTTGGTTAAGAAAGATAAGGAGGAAATTACAAAGAAAACATAAATTTTTGAGAATTTTAGATGAAAGGTATAAAATCGACATGGCCCCAAAGGTTAATATATAGCCTTGGGAAGGTCTATTTGATGATATAAAAAATAGTAATACTTGGTCTATCTTAAAGTATATAGATTTAGCCTCTACAAGAATATTTTGAGGAATAAGCATTAGGATTTGTCTAGAATTCCTATGTGGGCTTGTGGATTTGGGATTTTAAATGAAGTTTAATAAATACTAGGTTGGGAATTATTAAAATTTTAGCATTTTGGGCTGACCTTTAAGGGTTTGATTTGTTTTTAGACTTAGCATTGGCAATAGGTGGTCATTATTGAATGCTATTGTTTTCCCATAAGAGTAGATATCATAACATTTTTATGACCATGTCTCTTTAGCAATAGGCATTGTTATTAATAGTGGAGTAATTAAAATTTTGAGAATTTCCCCCTATGCGAAGGGTTAACTATAACAACATTACAAAGGACATAGGTCAAAATATCATGTGTTATGAAAAGGAAGGTTATTGTTAATAAAATTTGCATGAAGATCCTCTAGATGGAAATAATATTGTAGGAGAAAATGGTTTGAATTATGACTTTAAATGATATTAACATTGCATCAACCACACATTCAACTACCTTGGAATTCATTTTCCAATTGTTTCAGTTGAAATAGATAATTATGCACTATGTTGTCAAAGTAGCATTCACCTTTTGTAAATTGGTCTCCCAATGCCCTTTCTACCATATGCATGTTGCTAATGAGGTTTTGTTAGATATTTCAAGGATTTCAAAACCAAATCAAAAAACAAATAAGATCTAGGCATGTATAAATTAACCAAAAAATAAATAAATTAAGACTGGAGATTCACCTCATAAATCTGGGAAAATAGGGTCATGCCATTATAGATTATTATTTTAGAAAAAAGAGAAGGGATTATATAAGAAAAATTATGAAACCCTACCAAAGAAAAAAAAATATTGAGATGAATGCAAAAAACTTACACCTATCCCTAGTCTAAGTCCAATGAGATAAGGATACAAAAATAAATTCCCATTGTTGCCTTGTGGAAGAAGATTTCAATTTTTTGAAGACTTAGTTAAGCAATTATATTGAAGTTCAAAATTTCATGGGGAATGAATTGTAGTGTCAATAATCTTGGATTTCATGAGTTTTGAGCGTTTGGGTTGGGTTGTTAAGGCTTTTTGGCATTTGGGTCGAACACAAAATTATGATTGGATAAGGTTTAGTCTTATGGGTCTCTCTGTCTAGGTTTTTTTGAAGGCCTTGCCACTTGGGAATTCAGGATATGATCATTGGATTTGTGTTTTGAGGAATAAGCATTAGGATTTGGATGTAAATTTCTATCTAGGATTGTGGATTTGGGATTTTAAATGAAGTTTTATAGATACTAGATTAGGATTTATAAAAAAATTCGCATTTTTGGGTTGACCTTTAAGGGATTGATTTTATGTGTAGAATTGACATCGACAGTAGGTGGTCATTATTAATAATATTATTTTCCCATAAGAGAAATTATCATAAAATTTTCATGACCATGTCTCTTCAATAATAGGCAATAGTGAAGGGTTAAATATAACAACACAACCAAAGACACAGGTCAAAGCATCACGTGTTATGGAAAGGAAGGTTATTGTTAATAAATTTTTCATGGAGTTTCTTTGGAGGGAAATATTATTGAAAGATAAAATGGTTTCAAATAAAACTTAAAATGCTATTAACATTGCATCAACCACACATTCAACTACCTTGGGTTTCATTTTCTAATTGTTTCATTTGAAACATGCAATTATACACTCTTTTATCTAAATACAGAAAAAATAATGGCTGGAAAAACATTTAATTTGTTCACATAAATTCATTTAGTAATAAACTACCAAAAGTTTCAAATTTTAAAATTATCACATACAATTGTAAGTGTGAGCAGGAAAAACAAAAGGAATGGAGAAAAAAATAATGATAACTTGCCTCAAGGATGATGTTCCAGTATTGTCAGTGCCTTATTAATTAGTTGAAGAAGCATTGTAATGGCAATAAAGAGGCCATGATCAGGTCTATAGATTAAATATGATACCAATGGTGTAAATCATGGTCATGAGATGAAGCTCAAATGGTGTAGCATAATCCATAACCAAATGCCTTACTTGAACAAGAAAATTCTTCTATGAATAATAAAAAGTTGTCGTGAATAGGATAATGCTCCCAAACATAGAGACGTCAAGCCAAAAAAGGATATGGTAGATAGGATAAGGTAGAATTAGGTACTTGAATGCTTTAATGGTTATGTGGAGATGTTTGTAGGCCGCCAAGAGGTCCTAAACCTTGCACTAAACTCACCTTGATGCCATTTAGAATGCACTAAAATGCCATTGGGGTAAGTGGTAAATGGCTGGGGGAAAGTGAGCCACCTCTCACTATAAAAATTAATTAAAATTATACTTGTTAGTGCCACCAATTATAATAGGAATTAAAAATAATCCTTTTCCTTGAATCATGTGATGCTAAAAATAACATGAAAAATATTTTTCTCAATTAGTGTACTGTAAACAATGATATTTTATTCTCAAACATAAAATCCATGCACCTCACCTATTCAAAAGTTACATATATTTTTATGCACAAAAAATTGAGTGATTTCATTAGTGGAAACAACAAATAATAATAACAGATTAAAGTTAAGTGAACGATATAAGTCCTTCCCTTCAGGACTAATAATATGATGCAACATTTCTACTTTTAATGACCTTGTGACAATACACAATAAAAAATAAACATTAATGAATGCAAGGACCAAGAGACTCCTAGCCAATGCAAAATCAATCGTACATTGTCTAATCACAAAAGGATACTCATGTATTCCACACAATGGGGGATAATAAATAAAAATATCATAGATGAAGCATGGTCAAGGAATGTGTATAGTTTAGGTCTATCCTTTGACAAAGCTGCAATCGAGAGACAAAATTAAAAATAATGAGAAATGGCATTTAATTAAATTTCAAAAGGCCAAGTTTTTCAATTAGTATATAATAAAAAGGAAATTGAGCCTATCAATCAAATATTTAAATTATAAAGCTAAAATAAAAAGTATATTTCATTACTAACAAGATCATGTTCAATAAATTATTATCATAGATTTAATTCTTTATAGAATGCACATAAAAAGATTGAGTTAACTTGATCATGTTAGAGATAAATTATATATTACCTAAATATTAAGAAATCTTGAGTGAAAAATAATGGATGCATATCTCTTTTCTTTTGGCATACCACTAGTATTCATAGACACTTTGTTCATTGGAGATGCATTAAGCATATATTTTATACATTATAAAATGATATGTGAAAAAGTGAAAATAATGAGACCCATTCCAAAAGAAAATATCCCTTAATTTAAAAATGTTTCTTACTCAAATTACCTCATGGATCTCCAGAAGGTAGGACTTCAATAGACGTGGAAAAACCTTAGGTATTTCCCTATGCAGATATTTGTTTCAATGTGTTTTCTAAGCCCATATACCAAGATGACATGGTTATATATAATATACAAAAATAACATTCTTGGTTGGCATGGATATATATGTATAATATAAATTACCTCATCCAAAAATAATATATAACCAGATGGTCATGGTAGAATAACTTGATAACCATAATCTGAGAGGAATTTTGGAAGATTGGTCTAAAAACCCAGATAATTGGGAAAATAAGGAATATGTAGATAAGATTCTTATTAATTTATTTAGGCTTGGTGTCCTTATTAGTAAGGATTATTTTAACATATTATAAATATGTGCTGACATTTCTCATGTTAATAATATATGGGTTCCCTTATTATATATATTCATTAATGATAAACAAGTACCTACCCTAGGGAAAATTATTTCATTCAATTTGAGGCAACAAGTTATGGAAGTTAGGAATGGATGAAATTTTTATATTATTTCCTACTTGGTTGACACCACATGCACAAAAATTATATTTAATTTAAGTCAACTCCTACCTCCAAGACCATAGTTCACTTCATGTTCACCAAGTTATATGCACACAATTTTATAACTTTTATCAAGAAAATTTGTGGTTGTTTATACCCACTAGTGTACCAACCATTATTGAGATACTAATGAAAAGCATCTATAAATAAATTAGGATATAAATTATAAGCACAAGAGCCTATTATTACTACCCCAATTGCACAATGATCATAATTGAAGGAGTTTTTGTATCTCCTCTCAAGCTACCCATATTTGTTACTGATAAAATTGTAGAGTAGGATATTACAATCAAAATTGTCTATGGAATTGGTGGAGTGTGTAAAAAAAAAAAAAATCATGTCTCCAAATTCTATACAAAGTAGGAATGATAATTTTGAGGGTTTGGAATACATTCCATACAACAACAACCCATTAGTCAACCTTCAATTGGGATGACCATTATTGAAAAATTAGTTATAACTCCTCCTCCTTCTCATTTCATTCCTCTATTGTAGGATTCTCCACTTGAAACTATTTTTCAATCCCCCAAGATACTATTTTGACCTATGTTACCCCAAGAAAATTTATTTATGTCACAAAAGGTATACTAGACAATTATTTTAAAGAACTTCCACTCATATCCCTTAAGTACCTATTTATTTTTTTCTAGTCAAGACCAACCTATTAATCAAGCATAATTTTCCCCTCTCCTTTTTAATGTGGATACTATTCCTCTTCTATTTGTCACCATGACAAAGATAGATAGCAAATTTACTCCAAAATAAGAACAATTTCAAATAAGATCTCCATTACCAACAATTTATCTAATTAACATATTTCCCACCTCCAAGACGACTATCATGGCTTGGTTACCTATAATTATTTTTCATTCCATATATAAACCTAAGGAAACCAATAAAATGGATATAACACATAAAATTTTGATATACAAATCCAAATATACTTATTGTGGAGATACACACTCCATTCCCTACCACATAATCCACCTCGGCCACACCACCCACAACCCATCTTGTTTCCATGTCACAAGAGGAGGAGAATTTTATTTAGAATATCCATCTTGATAAATTTAAAATTAAATATATGATAATAGTTTAGGAACCTGAGGTTAAACTCTAATTTGAACAAGACACATGGGAACTCAAAAGAGTCATTAGAAGGAAGATAACAAAAGGTGAGGTTCAACTTTGTATGAGATAGAGGAACTATTTAGTTTTAAGAGGAAATTAAAATTTATAACATTTGAGTGATATTAATTTTTATAAGACCTTGAGTTAATGGGGTTATAAACTATATAATTAACTTAAAAATTTATTCAAGTAATGAAACAACAAATGAGATTACTAGAGAATCAAACTAAGGCAACAGTTCTAGAGAATATCATCAATGAAGTAAAAAAAATCCTTGGAATCACTATATTAACTAATCATTAATAACTTCCAAAATAAAAATAAAATTTCCCCTTGAAATATAAATTAAAATTATACCAAGATCACATTGTTCGAATGGGGGTTAGACTTGGAAATTTGAGAAAATTAATAAATATAAATATGTTTCTTCATTTTAACTTTATGAAAATGTTTGACATTTTATTATGTCATAAATTTTAAATGCACATGAGAAAATCATTATAGGAATGGTTTAACATCATGAACATAGTCATAAATTCCATTATTAATGCAATAGACAAAATTTTATAATTATTTTAAGAGGATGGTATTGCTACATTTTCCCCTAAATAATTAACTAGTGTACCTCAAAACCTTCACTCCAAAGTTGGATAAATTTATGACAAATTTTAGGGCTATGTTTTTAAAATAAAAAATATGGAGGAAGCATTAAATTATTTGAACCCATCAAAAACACCAAGGATAAAATTAAAAAGGTAACTAAAATGAAGGGAACTATTCACACCTCATTGACTAATCATGCAACACTCATAGCCAAAATAGAGTCATTGTTTGGAGTGCTACTATTAAGTTTGATAAGCATACATGACAAATATCAAGCATGCATAGTTACATTTCAAAGCCAAAAAGATAGTTCCTATAAAGGATTACAAAATTCAAAGTTATCCAAAATTAAAAAACTATTTTTGGATATACATTTATTTAACCAAAGGCATTGTAAAATTATTCATGTTGTATCTTTTATATAATATTAGATTTTTTTTCATGTAATATTTATTTATAAATTAGGTGGTGCCCATCTAAAATTATATATATATAATAAAAAAGAGGAATATTTATGAAATCGAAGCTCAAAATTATTCAAAAAGATCAGTAAGTCATATTGTTGGTTTTCCTCAATTTATAAGTATAGTATGAGATGTTAGATCAAATTGATTGGTATATGAGATTCATATGTGTGAATTGAAAATTAATGAAATTGAGTAATAAATAGTTTAATTTTTTTGTGACTAAATATATTGTTATACACTTGAATTTTTTAATGAATGTGCATATCAATAATTTTATCATAAATTAAAACACTATTATATAAATTTCACAAGAATTTATATGATCAATATCCCTTAGAATCCTCGTCGTGTTCATCTAAACCTATGTAACAATTAGAGTTAAATGAAAATTAGTTTAAATTACATAGTAAACAAAATTCTAATTAAGAATAAATCGATGCTAGCTTAGGAAACTTTCTCTTTTACCTTATGTTTCTCTCGTTTACATTTATTTTGATCATGACATATTTTTGAAAATAACATCATTGTTAATACCCATTTTAGGATAGTTTTTTTTTTATCTATTTGGTAGGGTTATTTGATTGGTAAGATGGATCTATACATGTAACAATCACTTTATCAATTTCTATTCCACTATGTGGTTATCTAAAAAAATAAAAAATTGCAACTCGTGCCATAATTTACACTGTATAATCCTAAAATGAGAGGGTTTTTTCCCTTCAACCTACTTGATGGGTCATAAAACCACATCAATAGGTTAGATGGTGTTAAAATAATGGCCCTTTATTTCTAATCATTCATAGGAAAGTAGAGTTAAACCAATATAGAGATCCATAAATGACTAAATAGGTCAATATATGAATCTAGATTGCTTTTGATTTAAACATTACAAGTACATATGAAATGTACATTTGACAAAGGAAGATATAGAGTCTTATACATTCAACCAAGTTTACTAATTGATCCTATATTTAAATCTTTTGCACCAATGGACATGTGGTTAGTTATAATAAAATAAATATCCTAGAGATATCCATGAAATATCAGGGAATCATGAGAGTTACCTCACTCAATTCATTCCTACTAGAGATAAAACAAAATAGGATAATATTACATTCTTTAAATCAGCTCTCAAAATTTTGAACATGGAGCATAAAGATGTTTCATGTTGAATTTTTCCATTTTCATTGAAAGATGTTACTTATAATTGGTTCCTCGATCTATTATATATTTCCATCCACGATGGGAATAATTTTGAAGGCACTTTCCTATAATAATTTGGAAAAGTAATAAATGCAAGCATCCTACACCAAAATTTTTATAGTATGAGAAGATAACGTCATGAATCCATTAAATATTTTAACATAAGATTTAATAATATACACACATAATGTTTTTATCCATATAGACCCAACATTTATTTGGACCTTAAAAAACATAAGAATTTAGTGTACCCCATGACTTTTTAATTCCTTGGATGAACTGCATATCTAAGTGATTTAACATTGGGATATTCTATAACTATCAACATTAATAGACAAATAAAGCCCCAAGGATTTATTGATAAAAAAACTAATCCTAATATCTCGATGTTCAATCTTATTCCTAATGAAAATCAAAATATATCTTTTCCTTTGGCATGACAATGGTATTCATAGATACCATGTTCATTAGAGATGCATACATCATGTTTATTGGAGGTGCATTGGGCATAGATTTCATATCTTATAAAACCATCTTTGAAAAAGTGGAAATAATGAGATCTATTTCAAAAAAAAATCCATTCCTCTATAAACATTACTTACTCAGATGACCTCATGGCTCTTCAAAATGTATGACTTCATTAGATAGTGGAAAATCCTTAGGTATTTCCCTATGTAAATCTTTTTTGTAATGTGTTTTCTAGGACCATTAACCAAGATGACATGGTTCTAGATCTTAAAAAAAATAAAATTATTAATTAGCATGGATATAGAAGGATACTTTAAATTACCTCTGCCCAAAATAATATATATCCAAATGGTCATGGTAGAATGGATTAATAACCATAATCTGAGAGATTTTGGAAGATTGATCTAGAAACCCTAACAATTGGGTATTCAAATATGTAGATAAGTTCCCTATTAATTTATTCCAGATTGGTGTCTAGATTGGTATGGATTAAATGAACATATTATATATATCCACTAACATTTCTCATGTTAATAATCTCTAGGTTCCCTTGTTATATATGATCATTAATGACAAACAAGTACGTATCTTAGGGGAAATTATTTCATTCAATTTGAGGAAAAAATTTATGAGGTTCAAGGATGGATGGAATGTTTATATTATGTCTTACTTAGTTGAATCCACATGTACAACACTTATATTCAATATAATTCCAAGTTGAACTCCTACTTCCAAGATGATAGTTCACTTAATGTTCTCTAAGTTATATGCACATAATTTTGTAACTTTTATCAAGAAAATTTGTGGTTGATTCTACCACTAGTGTACCAACCATTTATGAGATACTAATGGAAAGTATTTTTAATAAATTATGATATTAATTAAAATAACAATATCCTATTGGTAATACCCTAATTGCATAATGATCATAATTGAAGGAATTTTTGTATCTCCTCTCAAGCTACCCATATTTGTTACTAACAAACTTGCAGAGTAGGATATTATAATTTAAATTGTATATGGAATTGGTGGAGTTTGTAAATAAAATAAAAATATAACATGTATCCAAATTAGATACAAGCTAAGAAATATAATTTTGAAGGTTTGGACTGCATTCCATACAACAACAACCCATTGGTTAACCTTCAATTTAGATGACCATGATCTTAGACAATGACATCCTAGGGGAAATGTTAAGGCCCACATAATGTCATTTAAGGGAAATGTGCCTATATTATATAATAAACATCCACACCCACATGATGGGGTATATATAAATTTATAAATTGATGAATAAGTAATAATAAGGATGCAAACTATGGGAATTGTAACCTCACTAACTAGGAAAGAGTGACCATAAGAATTTGTGGAGAGGCCAAACACATATATAACCTAAAATTATTATCCCCACACATATTCCTAAGTAATAAGGTTCTATAGGAAATACCTCCACCATAAATTTCTAAGATAATGATGAAATCTTCTCAGGTAACACAGTCACCTATTTCACCTCCAATTCAATTTCCTCCTTCTTTAGTTAAAATTATTGACAACCCACTTGTGACACCCATTGTTGGAAAATTATTTATAACTCCTCATCCTCCTCATTTCATGCCTTCATTTCATAATTCTCCACTTAAAACTCTTTTTCAACCCCCCAATCTGATATTTTTATCTATGTTACCCCAATAAAAGTTATATAGATCATAAAAGGTATACTAGATAATTGGCTCAAAGAACTTCCACTCATATCCCTTAAATATCTATTTAACTTTTTTTGGTCAACCCCAACCTATTAATCAAGAATAATTTTTCCCCCTCCTTTTTGATGTGGAAACCATTCCTTTTATATTGGTCACTATTATAAAATTGGATAGAAATATTCCTCCAAAGGAGGCACAACTTCAAACAAGATCTCCATTACCAATAATTTTTCCAATTAACATATTTCCCACCTCCAAGACCAATAAAATCTCTATGATACATATAATTATTGTTCAATCCATATATAAACCTAAATAATATAAGAAAAAGGATTAAATACCTAACATTGTGTTAGACAAAGCTGAATTTGTTTCTTGTGGAGATACACACTCCACTCCCTACTACATTATCCACATTGGCCACACCACCCACAACCTCTATTGTTTACATGCCATAAGAGGAGGAGAATTGTATTTAGAATATATATATTAATAAATATAAAATGAAAGAGATGATAATATTCTAGGAACTAAAGGTTAAACTCTAATTTGAACAAGACACAAGGGAATTAAAAAGAGTCACTAGAAGGAAGATAACCACAAGTGAGATTCCAACTTTGTATGAGATAGAAGAGGAATTATTTAGTTTAAAGAAAAAATTAAAATATATATAATGTGAGTAAGATTAATTTGTATAAGAAATCAAGTCAATGGGGTTAGAAACTATAGTATTAACTAAGAAAGTTGTCTAAATAAGGAAACAACTAATGAAATGACTAGAGACTCAAACTAAGGGAACAATTCTAGATAAGATCATTGATGAAGTAATAAAATCCTTGGAGTAATTATATGAACTGATGTTTAATAAATTCCAACCTAAAAATAAAAATTTCCCCTATAGTATAAGGTAAAATTATACTAAGATCACATTGTTCGAATCGAGGCTAATCTTGAAAACTTGAGAAAATTAATAAAGAAAAATATGTTTCCTCATTTGAACTTGATGACAATGTTTGAAATTTTATTATTTCATAAATTTTTAGCGTGCATGAGAAAATAATTATAGGAATGGTCTAACAACATCAACATAATCATCAATTCCATTGACAATGTAATATAAAAAATATATCATTATTTTAAGAGGATGTTATTGCTACATTTTACCCAAATAATTAGCTAGTGTACCTCAAAAAATTCACTCCCAACTTGGATAAATTTATGAAAAACATTAGGGGGATATTTTTAAATAAAAACCATGGAGGAACATTAAAGTAATTGACATGGTTAGCTACACCAAGGATAAAATTGAAAAAGCTACTATAGTGAAGGAAACTATTCACACCTCTTTGGTTAATCATGCAATACTCATAGCTAAAATAGATTCATTGTTTGGAGTATCAATATTAAGTTTGATAAGAATATATGAGCACTATAAAACATGTGTAGTCGTATTTCATAACTAACAAGCTAGTTCCTCTAAAGGATTAAAAAATTCAAAATGATCCAAAATTGAAAAAAAAAAACTATTTTTGGATATACATTTATTTAACCAAAGGCATTGTAAAATTATTCATGTTGTATCTTATTATTATATTATTTTAAAAAAATTCATGTAAGTTTTACTTATAAATTAGGTAGTGCCCATATAAATTCACACATTCACACACACACACACACACACACACACACACACACACACACACACACACACACACACACACACACACACACACACACACACACACACACACACACACACACACACACACACACACACACACACACACACACACACACACACACACACACACACACACACACACACACAAACACAATGTATTTACCTTTAAAAAAGAGGAATATTTATGAAAATAATCTCAAAATTATTCCAAAATTTTAGTGATTCATATTGCTAGTTTTCCTAAATTTATCAATAAATCATGAGATGTTAGATTAGATTGATTAGTATATGAGATTCATAAGTGTGAATTGAAAATTAGTTAAATTGAGAAATAACTAGTTTGATTTTTTTTGTGACTAAATATATTGTTATGCTCTTGATTTTTTGAATGAAAATGCATGTTAATAATTTTATCATAAATTAAAACACTATTATGTAAAGTTCACAAGAATTTGTATGACCAATATCCATCAAAATCCTCATTGGTTCATCTAAATCTATGTAACAACTAAAGTAAAATGAAAATTAGTTAAAATTATGAAAATAACCTCAAAAATCTAATCTATTTAAGAATATATCTATGATAACTTAGGAAGATTTCTCTTTTTCCTTACCTTTCTCTCTTTTATGTTTATTTTCATCAAGCCATATTTCTGACATCATTATTAATACCTATCTTAGGATAGGTTTTACATCTATTAGGTAGGGCTATTGGATTATAAATATATATCTCTGCATGTAAAAACCACTTTTACCAATCTCTAATCCCCCACATGGTTATCTAAAAAATTGAATAACTACAACTCGTGCCATAGATTACATTCTACGATCCTTAAATGAGAGGGTGTTTTCCCATCAACCTACTTAATGGGTCATAAACCCACATCAATAGGTTAGATGGTGCTAAAAGGAGGACACATAATTCCTAATTATTTTCAAGAAAATAGAGTTAAACAAATCTATAGATCCATAAATGACTAAATAGGTCAACCTATGAATCTAGATTATTTTTTATTTAACCATTACAAGTACATAAGAAACTTAGATTTGCAAAAGGAAGATCTAGAATCTTATGCACTCAACCAAATTTCCCAGTTGATCCTAAATTTATATAGTTTGCACCAATGACATGGTTTGTTGTATAAAAATAAATATCCTAGGAGATATCTATGGACTCTTAAGGAATCATGAGATGTACATCCCTCAATTCACTCTTATTGGAGATAAAACAAAATAGGATAATATTACATCCTTCAAATCAAGTCTCAAAATCTTGAACATGGAGAATAAATATGCTTATTATCTAATTTTTCCATTTTCATTAAAATATGTTGCTTATGATTGGTTCCTCAATCTACTATATAATTCCATCCATGATGGGAATAACTTTGAAGACAATTTCCTAGCATAATTTGGAAAAGTAACAAACTTGAGTGTCCTATACCAACAAATTTATAGTATGAGAAGATAAACTCATGAATCTATTAGATATTTCAACATAAGATTTAAGAATATGTACACACAAAGTTTTTATCCAAATAGACCCAACACTCTTTTTTCCCTTGAACCATGTAATAATGTATTGTAATCCATGAATTTTGTATTTGTTAGATGAATTGTGCATGTAAGTGATTTAACATAGGGATATTTTAAAGCTATAAAAATTGAAAAATAACTAAACCCCTAAGGATTTATTTTTATAAAAATTAATCCCAATATCTTGATTCTCAGTCTAATTACCAATGAAAATTAAAATATCCCTTTGTTCAACCATCCCCAACTATTAGTATGTTGCAATTAAGACAAGCTACATCAAATTATCATATAAGTTTCCTAATTTATTAAAATACAATCATGAATTAGAATTAGATGCTAATTCTTTCTATTAAAAATAATGTAATGGTAGTGCACAATTCAATGAAATGGGAATTAGATGCAATGCAGGTCATAACTAAGAGGCTTAGCAATGACTTTTTTAATCTTTAGAGAAAGGTAGGCCTATTTTTGTAGAACATAATTTTGTGATTTATAATAAACATCCATCAACCCTTATGCATACTTTTATTGAGTTGTATTGCATATATCATATGAAGGGATATGGGTCATTAGACCCCTTAAATGACCATCTTGTCCCTGATGTCATTGAAACACTATGCAATCTATTTTTTATAGTGAATATTGTATTTATGATAAATAATATAATCCATACCCATAAATACATCATAACTCTCCAAATTAATGATTCATCAATCAAAAGTGGTGGTGAATCCACCAAAAATAGCATGCAATAACTCAGTGTTGATTTTAAAAAAAAAATCCATGGTGTCTAACTGTACTTCCAAATGTTTGTTATTCCTAAAATCCACCAGTATAAAGTGGTACATAAATGAAGTGGGAAAAAAGGAATCAAAATATTAATAAAAAAATAAAATAGAAACAAAAATATTTCTTATCATACCCACAATCTTAATGACCTTGACCCAATTCTCAACTAGATGGTTTTAGATTATGGTAAAAGCAAGTTTTTAAGGGACCTCGAAACCCTTTAATAGGAACAAAGAAGATAAAACATTAACAGTCACCAGGAAAGGCAGTCCTGAAACCTACTGAAGAACAACATCAAAATCAGGTTTTACAGGGCCCTGAAACCACAAGCATATTCCAATAAAAGTACCCAGGTTAAACAAAGACCTGGAACCTCAAAAAAAGTTTAAGACCAAGAACCAAGAAATAAGATCAAAAACAAGAACCAGTAACAACAACCAGAAATAAGAACCTGAATAGGAACAAAACCAACAAAGAAGACCCTAGGCTTCTATTGCAATTTCATGATCATCTTGATAGCCTCCTTTCCAATCGTAGCAATTTCCTGGATGGAGTTAGCAGTTGAAGTTGCAGCAGATTGCAATGCTTTCTTCCTTAAACTCTACCTTATCCTCTTACTTGGACCCTCCAAGGATATTATTTCTTCATTTGCTCTTTTACCAAGGCTAGCTGCAGTATCACACATGCTTAATGTTACCTGCTCCATCTTTGTTCTACTTTCCTTGATGAGCATTCTAAGATTATGCTCATAATATTTAAGTTTTTTAGGGATATCTCTCATTTTCACCTCCAAATGGTTGATTATGGTCCAATCAACATCCTGATTGTGTTGCATTGTTTCCACTTTCTTCTTCAACCCCATTATTTCATTATAGATCCAAGAATCAACTTGGAGAATAGAGTCGGCTTTGAACTTGGTAGAATGTAGGAAGGAAAGTTTGGTTTCCATCTATGGAGATTCACAAGTGTCTTCAGCAATCTCATGTGGAGGGGAATCAACCTTTTCAATTTTTTCCTTCCTATCCATCCGTTCCTCCTCTTTAGTCTCAACAGGGTCTTCATGCTGAATAGGATCCTCCTTTTCTTGTCCCCTAGTCTCCATAGCAGGATTAGAAACCAAAACCATGTGATCCTCCTTTCTCATAGAAACTGGATCATCAATTACAATATCTTTGTCTTTGAGACCTCCCTCAGACACAGTCTGATTACCCTCATTGTCAGAATTACTCTGTTCTAAGTTTCCCTTAGTTATATCCCCTTCATTCCCTTTCTCAATTTTTCCTTTAGTTTCTGGATATCCATCCAAATTGGAGCTGAACTCCCCAACATCCATCCCTTCTTCTTTCTCCATGACATCCTTCTCATAGCTTTCAGTACTCTCCAACTCAAAATCCTCTTCTACAATTTGTTTTTGAGACCTAGAGGGTTTTGGTTTTGCCTTTTCTATCCCTTTAACATTCTCATCCTTCTTACACTTTTTGGACTAAGAACCCTTATGTTTCTTAGAATAAGAAGTCGAAGCTATGGATTTATTTTTACAAAAACCCTCTATGAGAAGTATCAGACCTTCATGTAAAATGGGGAAAAACTCCTTCTTCCTATGGGCATACAAGCTTTGAAGCAATGAAAAATGCAGATAGAAAGGGAAAGAAATTCTATCCTTTTACCTGAAGTGGTTGAGAAAAATAAAATGAAATTTGTGAACTCTTTTATTCCTACCATCAAGGATAAAGTACTCACAGATACAACATAGCACTTCTCACCAAATTCCTTTTATCTGTTCCATGTCAAAGAAGTCTCCATTCTTTTCCAATTGCTTCTCCTCTGCATCCATCTTCAATTTTTTTTTGTAGGCTGCATTGGACATACTGGTCTATTTTGAGAACTTAATACCACCCATGGGAAGCCCCGTGATCTCGGTAATGAATTCCTTAGTAAGCTTCACAGTGACTCTGTGGAGAGTAACTCTGTCATCAACCCAATTTTTAAATAAGGTGGTAGTGACATGGGGTTTAAAGCCATGCAAATGCTCTAGATAACTGTCCACCTTCCCTTTCAGTAGAATCTTCCATACGTCCTATCTAACCTTCCAGTCATCACATTTTTGGGGCTCTTGCTTCCGCGGTTCACCCCTCATATTACAAAGCAAATGAAAAACCAGAAGCACCCAAACACAGAAGGCAGAAAGGTTAAAATGGAACCAGGGAGTTCGCTTATTTGATGATTCATGCGGTGACCACATTACACTCTCTAGAATGTACCTCCTCAAGGAAGGTAATTTGACATCCATAAGGCCACTCCACCAAATCATTAAATTAATAATCCAAGAAAATCTTTCCCACTTTGGAATGAATGGAATTATAATTAATAAGCACTTTAAGATCAACATGCTTATTTAATTCATCAAGCCACCTCACCTTATGCCCCATTTGAACAACATGATTGGCTATCCAGTCAGTGACCCCATTGGCCTCTCGATATGTATGGGATATGGCCACTTTTTCAAATTTTTGAATTAAGGCTTTGATTTCCATAATCATAGCCTCAATAGACCATGAGATTGAATTTTTATTATTTAGGGTGTTAATAATATTCAAAGAATCACCTTCCAACCATAATTTGGAATACCCCAAATCAACAGCTAATTTAATAGTGTAGAGGGCTGCAGTAGCTTCAATAATATGGCTATTCAAATTACCAATTGGGATAGCAATATTATCAATTACATTTTCCACATGATCTCTCAATACCCCTCCACATCTCGCTCTTCCCAGATTTCCCTTAGCTGCTCCATCAAAGTTCCCTTTGATCCATCCATTAGGAGGAACATTCCATTTTATGATCAATCTTACATTATCAGTTTTCAAATTAGACCCTTCAGATCGTAAAGGGTTATCAAATTGGAAGGTTTGATCAGAATCCCTCTGGGATTTAAATTTCTCCTTGATGGCTCTAATGATATTCTAACCAATCACCCATCCTGGAAGTTCTTTACTCTTGAATATTCTATTTTTTATTTCTTTCCAGATACCCCATCAGAGATGAGGGAGAGTTAGTTTCCAAAGAAAATGAGCATCAGGATCCTTAGAGGGGCAGCACCAGCTTTTAAAAGAGAGTTCCACATTGTTTTGATGGACCCATGTTATACCCCAAAAATTAAGAATCTCAGTCCAAACTTGTTGGGTGTAAGAGCAATTCAAAAACATATGGTCTCTATCTTCAAATCCATTTTTGCATAAAATGCATCTATTAACCACATTTATACCTCTTTTTTGCAAGTTATCAAGGGTCAGAATTTTATTTTGAAGTAGAGTCCAAAAGAAGATATTAATTTTGGGGGTGAGCCCTTTAATCCAGGCATGAGACCAAAAAGGTTGATTACCCTTTTCCTTTGAAGCAAAGATAGTAAAGACTTTATATTGGCCACTAGGGTCAGCATGCCAAATAATCTTATCCTCAAGATAAGGATAAAGAGAGACAACATTGAGAGATAATTGGATGTTACTGAAGCCTTGATCAACATCAGTTAAATTCACCTAGGAATCATTTTTCCAAGAATGACTAACTAATATGCCATAACTCTGCTTGCATCGGTCAACTAAATCCTTGTCATGAAAATCTCCAATCAAGGGATGATCCTTTAACCATACATCATCCCAAAATTTCACCTTAAGCCCATTACCAATTTTCTAGGAACATCCTTTTCCTAAAGTTTTCTTGGTCCCCTGAACAGCCCCCCATATGGAAGAGGGATGAATAACATTAGGAGAAGAGAAGAAATCAGGAAGGGATTTAGCATTGAAGAGGTACTTATGTTTCCATATGGTACTCCACTCTTTGTTATCATGGTAAACTCTCCAACCTAGTTTGGCTAAAAGAGCTTTGTTCATACTTCTAATTTTCCTGATTCCCAATCCCCCTTCACTGAGAGGTTTGCAAACATTATCCCAAGCAATTAAAGGCATTCTCCTTTTTTCCTCAGTATTAGTCCGTAGAAAATTTCTTTGAATTTTTTCAATAGACTCAACAAATTTAATAGGAATTCTAAAGAGACTTAAAGCATAAGTAGGTATGCTTTGAAGACAAGCTTTGAGAAGAGTTAACTTACCTACCTGGCTTAAAAGATTTCCTTTCCATCCCACAAGTTTCTTATTGAATTTATTAATAAGATCTTCCCAGAATGCATCAGGGACCTTTAGGCCAAGAGGAAGACCCAAGTAAGAAGAGGGGAGATATCCTATAGAACATCCAAAGATTTTAGCAATTTTATTTTGCCTCTAGATAGGGGTGTTGATAAAGAACAAAACACTTTTATTCCAATTAACTAATTGACCAGAGGTAGAAGAATATAAGTTAATAGCTTGCTTTAAGTTTTTGGCTTCCTTGACTTCAGTCTTACCCATAAAGATGGTGTCATCAACAAATTGTCCATGAGAACAAATTAGAGGATGGGAAGAAGGTTGTAATCCCTTAAAGAAACCTCTATGGACCAAGTCTCCAATATATCTCCCCAAGCAATCAGCCATAATAACAAAAAGGATGGGGGATAAAGGATCACTTTGTCTCAATCCTTGAGAGGGATAAAAGAAATGAGATGAGCTTCCATTAACCAGAACAACAATAGAGGAGGTAGAAATAAATTGATGAATAAGACCAACAAACTTTTGGTCAAAGCTAAAAGCTAATAGACTGTTTGAGAGGAATGACCAATCAACTCTGTCATAGGCCTTAGCTATGTCAACTTTCATAATGAACCCTTGATTGTTAGAACAAGACAAGGAGTGAATATTCTCATGAGCAGAGATGATAGAGTTAAGGATTTGTCTACCTGGGATGAAGCCATTTTGTTGATCAAAAATAATTAAAGGAATCACTTGAATAAGTCTGGAAATAATTTTATAGAAAGAATTACAAAGGCTGATCGGTCTAAACTGATTAGGAGAATCAGCACCAATTTTCTTAGGAATTAGGCATAGAAAGGTGGAGTTGACTTCCTTAAGCATCCGTTTAGCTCCATAGAATTCCTTCACAGCATCACATACATCTTTACCAACAAATTTCCAAAGTTTTTAGAATAAAAACATGGGGAAACCATCAGGACCAAGAGCTTTATCTCCTCCCAGAGAACAAACAGCTTTGAAAATTTCTTCATCCTTAGGAATTGAGCTTAACATTTTATTCTATTCCTTCGAAACTAGAGGAGGAATCACTCTAAGGATTTCAGACTGACTATCCAAATTGATATTAGGATCAGCCTTCATTAGAGAAGAGAAAAAAGTCTCCATTTCATCCTTGATGGCCTTATCCTCTATAATCTTTAAGTCTCCCTTTTTTAGGTGTGATATGTGAATTTTGGCTCTATGCTTAAGAGTGGATAGATGGAAATTTTTTGTGTTTTTATCTCCTTCACTCAACCATAACAACCTTGATCTTTGTCTCTAGTAAATTTCTTCTTTAGTGATGATGTCATGATATTGAGCCAACTTTTCATTTTCTTCAATGAGGAGGTCAGGAGTATATCCTTCCTTCTAAATTTTTTCCTATGTTTTTAGAATATCCTCCTTAATAGCATTTTTGTTTTCAAAGATATTCCCAAAGCTGTTCTTATTCCATTTTTTAACTTTCCTTTTAACATTTTTGAGCTTAGAAGCAACTCTAAAGAGAGCCATGCCTTCAATATCAATAATCCACCATTCTTGCAATTTACTTTCAAAATGTGGGTGTTGCATCCACATCTTCTCAAATATAAAAGGAAAATTCTTCTTAAGATTAATTTTTACAGCAGTGAAAATGAGGGGAAAATGATCCGATCCAATTTTCTAGCAGGCTTCCAATTTGCAAATAAATTCTTTTGTCTAATCAAGAGAAATAAGAGCATGATCAAGCCTAGCCTAAATAAATTCATTACCAACTCTCTTGTTACTCCAAGAAAATTGAATTCCATGGAGATCCATATCCATTAAACCTTCTTTATTTATAAACTCCAGTAAATCCAATCTTCCTTCCAGCTGGGTATCATTACCTCCCATTTTCTCATGATCATAGAGAGGCACATTGAAGTCTCCCATTATAATCCATCATATAGAATAGTCCTTACATTTAAAATTGGAAACAGACTCCCAGACCTTTTTCCTTAGGTTCTTAATGTTGGGAGCGTAAATATTTACAATATGCCAATCCTCCTTCTGGTCAACACTAGTAATTTTGGCTATCATAAGATATTTACTAGCAATCATAATAGTTCCAGAATAATAATTCTTCTTCCATAACATCAGAGTTCCCCTTGATGCACCTTTTGAACTACTGGCATTTATAGAATAATTTTTAAAATCTTTAATCTATTTTGCTTTCTCTTTATTCATCTTAGTTTCTTGTAGCAAGAGAAAATCAAGCTTTTGTTCTCTAACAAAATTCCTAACAATATCCAGTTTATGAATACTATTCAGCCCCCTAATATTCAAAGTAATGATTTTCATATCTAATTTTGAGGGGTAAAATCTAGAATAGTTGCCTGCCTACCATCAGCAATATTCTACATACTTTCTAACTCTCTGGTTTTCTTAATGGATCTTCTTCCAAGTTTATCCAGAGAACCAACATCCGATTTCACCTTAGATTGTTGTTCATCTCTTTTTCCAAATTTATTCAGAGTAGAAGCAAGAAGTTTCACCTTAGTTTGTTGATCTATTTTTCTGCTTCTAGTTTCTACCCCCTTAGTATTGATCTTTTTTTCAGCCCTTTTTCTTTGGTTTAGTTTTTGCTTTGAGTTTTCTCCATTATCTTTCATAGCTTCTAGGGGAGGAAGCTCCTCCAAAGGAAAGTCATTATTAGCCTGAGATAACACCTGGATCCCCCTAGACTGAGAAAAAAGAAGATCTCCCTCCTCTGATTTATATCCGGCTTCAGCCAAGAATTCACCTTCCTCTAGCACAATTTTTTCATCTACATCTCTCCATCGATCTTCTATCCTTTGATAGACAATGATTTGTTTTGATAGATCTGTCAGATCCTCTATTCTTTGTTCAGGTATTATGGTCTCTAGTTTCAAACCATGTCCTTCTTTTTGAGAGTTTACTTTCTCAAAAGAAAGCTCTTTATCCACCTTAGCATGTAGAGCATTAGAATCTTCAAAAGAAGGCTCTTTATCCACCTCAGCATGTGGAACTTTAGAATCTTCATTATTCTTTTGTTCTTGGTGATGATCTTCTTTGTGTTTCCATACTTTCTTTTGCTAGACCTTGATCTTTTTCCCATCCAAAACACTACTACGATGATTTTTACTTCTGGAGGGACAATTTTTCACCATATGCCCCTGTTTCTTACAAGCATAGCAAGAGTTGGGCAAATCTTCAAAAAAAATCTTGAGTTTTTTAACCAAGCTTGGATATTAGTTCCACCTTTTCTGGGAGATGATTCAAATCTGCCACTTTAACGTAAAGTCTAACACTTTGGAGTTTGGTTCTAGAAGCTATAGCATTATCCAATGCCACAAGTTCACCAAAAGAACTTGCAATAAATGGTATCATAAATGGTATTATAAATAAAATTAATTGTCCTATCCTCAATCTTCCACCAATCCCCAAATACACCTTTAATAAGATAAACAACTGAATAATCCTTGACATTTGTAGTCATTAAGGTGAAAACAACTATTTAAGTTAAAAATCTAAGCCTTTAGGTTAAAACCCTCTACGGAACCTATATAGGATGATGGAATAGTACAAAAATAATATGAAATATGGTTCCTTATCTTTCCTCTATGAGGGATAACATCTCTATGTCTAACTCTATGTTTCTCTCCATATGTAAAATTCTCTCTAACCCTCTACATGTTAGCGTGAGGGGATATGTGGTCTCTTTCTTTATTTCTCTATGGATCTCTTCTTATCCTATCAATTATATAGATAATTACACTCTAATACCTCCATAGATGCTTGAAATATCTCATGTATAACACCAAGTATCTCATACATAACTTACAAAATCTATGGTCCCAAGTCCACTAGGTCCTACTACTATGGTGGTGGTCCTTCAAAGCATTATCCTATGTAATACAATAGCCTATGTGATACATAGTGCACAATCACAAGTCCAAATTTCATCTCAATTTAGAATAAAATTAACCACCTAAAAAAACTATCCATACATCTTATTAATAGAGTTAAAACTATGCTCTAACATCAAGTGTCATACCTAAACACTTGCATGAATAAAACAAATAGGGTAGTTTTACAAACTAGTCACCTAAACAACATGAAATACATGACACAACTCAAAATCATGAAATACAATCATATGAGAATGCCTTCCAATTTAATAGGTATCACATGTTGAATTCATCTATACCAAACAACCCACTATGATTCAAATGGCCTATAACAACCTATAAAGGCCTGATGGGGAGTAAAGACCTAAGATCCCACTATAGACTCACATTACTACATAGAATTTTTAGGCATTTACTAAGGTCAAATAACCCACCATGACACCTTATGAGGTTTGAATGATATCCTAGATAATTATGACCAATCAAAAAACTCATTTCATACCTTAAGTCAAAATATAGTTTATAATATTGAATTGAATTATTTTTTCTAAATGGGACACTAAAATATTTCCTAGGATGCATATGACCCTAGGTATAAAGTGCATATAATATCTAAGACTAGTCCCTTTGAGGATGGTACATCTCATCTCCACCTTCACATCTTGTTTATCTCATTTGTCAAATCTGACCAGATATAAAAGCAAAGAATCCTTATAGAACTCTATAAAGGTCTATTAACCTTCATAAGGTTTCAAAAAAAAATAAATTAAATGACTTGATGACAAGGATGAATAATTTATCATAGACATTAATATATTCCCTCCAAGTCTTTATATGACCTCCATTAACCGAGTCTCCAAGATTTATTAAAAATGTTTCATTTTATTTTACTAATGATTTTATTTTTATTTTAAGAAAATTAATTCCCCTTGACCCATATCTAAGTCTTAATTAGTAATTTATGACTCGTATAAACACAAAATTTGTAAGGAGAAAAAATCTCTCATCAGCCATAAATGGCCACTCCATGGCCCTCATAAAAACTTACATTTTAAATATATATTTTTTTAATTTTATATATTAAATATTAATGAGAAGTTAATATTTAATTAAGGTTTCCAATAATGGATACACCACCCTATCTCCTAAATATACCACTCTAGGTTAACTATCCCAAGGGAAAATGCTTTAACTTCCTATCCAAGCCTAGTAGGCTATGTTTCCCACTATATTATTTGGCCTAGCCATCTAGGTTCCTAGCCTAACTTGATCAAATTCCTTAAAAAATATAATTGGGATATAATTTATGTTCCCTATCTATCTTCTAGTTTGGTTTGGATCGAGCTTTACCAATATATGGTGACATGCTACTAACCCCCCTTTGCATCATACCTTCTAGCATGGTTATTATACTTGACACCACTCCATTTCACTACCCCTATGGTTCTAAAAAAAAAATCTTGTGGTCATATTAGCCACAAAAACACTTAGGCCATGGCTTCTTCCATTTATTACTACCTAATGACCTACGACATACACTACAACCTAACACAATCAACACCTAGGAAGGATCAAGACTTCCCTTATCGAATCTAGTCGAGTGATGGATTTATTACTATAAAATATAACACAAGGATCCACATGGATCATACAAAATCCCTTATTCAAAAATACATCCTTATAAACTTATTTCAACCTTTTTTTGAGTTTTTTAAGCACAAAAATGTCCCCTACAAGACTATTTTAAATTTAAAATATTTTTGGTACCACTCAACCATTTTAATACCACTAATACACTTAGGATCAACCTCTACACTAATTCAAATAAGTTTTTTGAGACCTAATGCTACTCTTTTAACTCGAGCATTCAACCAATTTTTTTACTCAAACACTATCATCTAAGTTCTCAAGCATGGGCCCATTTTTTCCCTCCTAACTTGGTTCCAATACAAATTACCTTTTTTCATTAAATCATATAGTATTACTAGAGTCACCAAATAACTTGACTTGATTTTATTTGCAAATCAAGTTACCTCATATTTTGGCATATTTACACAATTCAATTTAGTTTTTTGAGATATCAAAGCAACTCAATTCACTTTATTTTAATTAATCATCTAGGTTCACCTACCTGGGTCCATTTTGCCATTTTTTAAAATTTTTATGTCACCCAACCAAGTTTGATTCATTGTTTGAGTCTATTTAATGTGTTTTTTGGTCCTATTTTTATTTTATTTGTATGCTATAATTTTAGGTAAGGTTTCATAACAAATCATAAGTATTTTTAAAAATACGAGTCAGATGTAAATTTTGTATTTTAAATATAAAAATTTATTATATAAAATTTTGATGGACACATGTAAAGAATTTTTTTGAGAAATTTAAGTAGATTATAAATCATTTGAATAGGAAATCAACACTTCCAACTTCCAAAAATCATATCTTCTAAACTCTACAACATAAAAATGTTGTGAATTTCTATTGATTAAGAAATAAAATTAGTTTAGAAAGACATTTAAACAAATTAAATAACTTGAAAATTGTAATTCTAAAATAACCCATTTTAAGCTCATAACTATGAAAATAAATTTGACAATTTCCATATGAAATACCCAACCGAATATGTATTCATCTTTCCAAATACTTTAAGTAATAATATAATACATATTATTCCTTTTTTGATTAATAAATTCACATCAAAATTATAACATTTAAATTCACATAAGAGTCATAACATTTAAATATTTTACCTTTTTAAATAATGGAACACAAAGAATGCTAAAAATGTATATGAATAAGTAAGAACCTAATAGAAGATGCCACACATCATATTTTATCAACCTCATAACCATGTGGACAATAAACATGGGACAATACACATCAAAAAATAAACATTGACTGATCACATTGACTACATGATCAAGGAATGTGGACAGTTCATGTCTATGCTTTGATAAAGCTACGAATGAGAGCCAAACTAAAAAAAAGGAGAGAAAAGGCATTTAATTAAATTTCAAAAGGCCACCTTTTTCAATTAATATAGACTAACAAGGAATTTGAGTATATCACTCAAATATTTAAAGTAGAAAGCTAAAAGAAAGGATATTTCATTGCTAAAAATCATATTCAAGAAATTATTATCATAGATTGAATTCCTTATAGAATGCACATAAAAATTCTGAGTTAATTTCATCATGTTAGGGAGAAACTATATATTAACTAAATATTAAGAAATATTTAGTGAAAAATAATGGTTTCATATATCTTTTCCTTTGGCATGTCATTAGTATTCATAGATACTGTGTTCATTGGAGATGAATACACTGTGTTCATTGGAGATGTATTAGGCATAGTTTTCATATATTATAAAATTATCTTTGAAAAGGTGAAAATAATGAGACCCATAGTATTAAAAAATATCCCTTCCTCTACAAATATTGCTTACTTAAATGAACCCATAGCTCTCAAAAATGTATGAATTCATTAGATAGTGGAAAATATTTAGGTATTTCCTTATGCAAACCTTTTCTTAATGTGTTTTTAGGACCATATACCAAGATGGCATGGTTTTATATCTTAAAAAAGATAACAAAATAACATTATTGGTTGGCATAGATATAGAAGGATACTAGAAATTACCTCAGTCCAAAATAATAAATAACCAAATAGTCATGGTAGAATGACTTAATAACCATTATATGAGAGATTTTGATAAATTGATCTAAAAACCTAGACAATTAGGTAAAAAATATGTAGATAAGATCCCAATAAATTTATTCAGGCTTGGTATTTAGATTGGTATGGATTAAATGAAAATATTATATATAGCCACTAACATTTCTAGTGTTAATAATCTCTGAGTTCCCTTGTTATATATGATCATTAATGATAAACAAGTACCTATCTTATAGTAAATTATTTTATTCAATTTGAGGAAACAAGTTAAGGGAGTCAGGGATGGATGGAATGTTTATATTATGTCCTACTTGGTTGATGCAACATGCACAAAATTTATATTCAATATAATTCCAAGGTGGATTCTTAGGACAATAATTCATTTCATGTTCTCTAAGTTATATGCACATAATTTTATAACTTTTATCAAGAAATTTTGTGATTATTTTTACCCATCAGTATACCAACCATTAATGAGTTATTAATGAAAAATATTTATAAATAAATTAGGACATTGATTATGTTAGCTATCCAGGTTGCACCCTAGATGAAAGGAGGAAAGTTCCAGTTCTACTTTCAAACCTAGACTAACATGGGAATGGTCTAAGGCTATGGGCTGATTATATCTAGACTAAACCTCTAGGATTTTTTATGAGGCTAGTTCCTCATATTTTTTTTATCATTTGGACCTTTTTCTCTAAAACCTAAGAATTAGTTGGGATGAAAAGGGATAAGAATTTTTCATAAAGTAAAACCTATTCTAAGCTATGGTGATGCACTGAGAATTTATCAAACCTACTCATAAGCTTGGGCTCTTTAACACACTAATGAATTATGAAAGAAAATAATGAAATGCTTACTATGATTCTATGCAACAGTGTTTCATATAGAGGTCTATTTGATATACTTAGACTAGGGAATGATGAAAATAAGGTCTAGTTAAAGACACTTAAGCTCTATTGTCCACTATATCTTTGATATATCAATGTTGAGATGCACTATATAACCTACAAAGAAGATTTATAGTATTTAGGTTAAGTTTCAACATACAAAAGGAATACAAAATTCATAGTTTCATATTAAACAAACATAGAACACTAAATATAGATTAGCAAAATGACTAAAAAATACTCTATTCACTACTCTAAGAGGTGTCAAATACAATTCTAGTAAAATATAGTCATACCAACCTAAGGCATCTATTTTTAGGCTCAAAAGTCTGTATATATAATACAAAGGGATGGAAGAAAATGGAGAACCTTACATGGGAGAGTGGAGAAGGGGTCATAATGACTGAGATTTAAATAGCCTCCTTGAGCTCTTGATTGCATTAATGCCACTGGAATTGTAAGGATAGATTCCTCATATCCATGGGCCATGATAAAGTCTAATTTGGGTGGTTGTTTGTTGAGAATATGTCTCAGGATGATCTTTCATTAATCACATATATTTTCCTTTACTTTGAAATGTGAACTTAGGCTTACTATAGATTGAAAACCAATTTAAATTATTGGTTTTCCTATAGTTGGTACATCCACCTAGACATATCTATATCATATGAATAGATAGTAACCCACCCTAATCTATATTAGGTCTAAAAAGACATATTCTATCCCTACAGAGTCTTAATGGCATCATCTAATCCTAAAATATATGTTCTTAGCCCAAACTAAAATGTGCTTGATTTTGGCTCCACCATGCTTGCTTTCCTTAGTCGAAAATTGATTCTTTGACCTCTATCTAAGTCATTTTGGGCTCTCTTTTGCTATGATTGGCAGCAAAAAATTAACTTAGATCTTTGACTCTTACTATTAGATCTACTTGAGGCAAATGAATGTGATTCATCAATCCTTCATCTGAACTCATGTGCT